>CAXITT010000023.1:197488-291696 GCA_964033795.1 Lymnaea stagnalis | reverse complement strand
AAAAAGTATACTGAACTCTTCAGCTAATTAGGATTACACAAACTGCCTTCAAAACGTATACTGAACTCTTCAGCTAATAAAGGTTTACACAAACTGTCTTCAAAAAGGGAATTTAGATCTTCAAATACTTTTTTTTTTAAAAAGCGTGACATAAAATTTAATTCGCACACTAAACAGAAAAGAAGGTTAAAAAAGGGGGGGGGGGGGGGGGGGGGAGGGGGAATTAATGCACAATTATTTTTTTTAAACAGCGTCTCTAAAAAATGTGGTTCTAAGAGATCGTTTAATTTGTTTTTTAAAGATTGTTTAGTTGGTTGTAATTGATCGGTTAGTTTGTTCTTAAAGATCGGTGAGTTTGTTCATAAATATCGCTTAGTTTGTTGTTAAAGATCGTTTAGTTTGTTGTTAAAGATCGTTTAGTTTGTTGTTAAAAATCGTTTAGTTTGTTAAATATCGTTTAGTTTGTTGTTAAAGATCGCTTAGTTTATTGTTAAAGATCGTTTAGTTTGTTCTTAAAGATCTCTTAGTTTGTTGTTAAAGATCGCTTAGTTTGTTCTTAAAGATCGCCTAGTTTGTTGTTAAAGATTCTCCAGTTTTTGTTAATGATCGCTTTACTTTTTCTTAAAGATCGGTTAGTTTGTTCATAAAGATCGCCTGGTTTGTTTTTAAAGATCGTTTAGTTTGTTCTTAAAGATCGCTTAGTTTGTGGTTAAAAATCGTCCACTTTTTGTTAATGATGGCTTCATTTTTTTCTTAAAGATCGTTTAGCTTGTTCATAAAGATCGCTTAGTTTGTTGTTAAAGATCGCTTAGTTTGTTGTAAAGATCGCTTAGTTTTTTCATAAAGATCGCTTAGTTTGTTCTTAAAGATAATTGATTTTGTTCCTTAAGATCGATTAGTTTGTTCTTAAACATCTTTTAGTTTGTTCCTAAAGAATATTTAGTTTTCTGTTAAAGATAGCTTAGTTTATACATTATTTAGTTTACTATTAAAGATCATTTGTTTTGCTTTTAAAGACCATTTAGTTTGGTCTTTAAAATCGTTTAGTTTGTTCTTTAAGATCGTTTAGTTTTTTTATTAAAGATCGCTTAGATTGTTCTTAAAGATCGCTTAGTTTGTTTTAAAGATCGCTTAATTTGTTCTTAAACGTCGCTTACTTTGTTGTTAAATATCGCTTTCGCTGAGTATTAAATGACCGAAAACCTGAGTCACTTTCGGCCGAAACCAAAGAAAAACTGAAAGTTAACTTTTCTCTTTCGGCTGAAACCAAAATAAGCCGAAAGTTAACTTTTCAGTTTCGGCCGAAACCGAAACTTGGCCGAAAGTGATAAAATGGTAACTTTCGGCGCCGAAACTGAAGCCGAAGCCGAAATTCGGTCGGTCCCTATTGTAGTTATATGTTTGAGTCTGTATGCAGACCTATGCGAGGTCACTGCATTGAGTGCAATCATATTTAGTTTTAGGTTTCCAATCTTAACTTAAGGGTAAGAATATTTTGATGAAAACCTTTTTTACTAAGACTTATTTACTTCTTATATTGGCATATTGGGACAGAAAACTGCTATGACTGTGGCCTATGTATGGCCTTCTGGTGTTCATTTTGTTTTATAAATTCCGCAGAAGGGTTTTTCGTGAGCTATGCTTATCACATAAAAAGTATACATATTTATGTTTATGATCAAGCTTAGCGACTATGAAGCATAAATAATAATATTATATATAGGCCTATATATATATATATATATATATATATATANAGATAGAAAAAATATATAAATTTGCGAAAGATTCATTAATTTCAATTTTTTAATGTGAAATCAATTTACACATTTCTTTTATGTAGGTTTAATATTCAACGTACACATTAAAAAAAAAAAAATACACTAATAAGGACAAAATAATGAATAATGCAGAGTTACACAATTAATGATGACACTTTTATTTTCTTATCTTATTTCATCAATGTTAAAATTTGGTGTTTAGTGTAGTCCATATGTAACAAGAATAAGGAAACATCACAACAAAGAAAAGTATGCATGAATCATGAGCGAGATGGCAAGCTCGACAGCGTCACGAGACAAGAGAACAACAGCAATTAACACCAACGCCGTTCAAATTAATAAGTTGAAGTATCGCAAGCCCTTTGTTCAAATGTAGCATTACTAGTCTGATGTTATGTACCGTTTTTAAAGTTTAACAAATTTAATCTGTTGTTGTATGAAAATTACTCACTAACAAACAATACATAGTTACATTACATAGCAAAGGGACGATACAATTGATTAAATATAGGCCTAATTTAAAAAAAAAGAACTATACCCCAACTCGTGCTAATTACAAGTAACAATTTATTTATAATAGCAATCTTGATATAAAAAAATTCAAAATCAAATAAATTTAAATAAATTTAAAAAAAAAAAACAACTCTAGCAGCTTACAGCACGTGAATACAAATAAAGAAAAGAAAAGTAAAAATAGTAATCCATAAACAGAGAGACTGTTAAAATCTGGTATCTCTGGTATGTACCTTACGTCTGCCTGTCACAGTCCACTTTTTCGTGAATCAAAACTTTCCAGAATAGAAGGTCTAGAAATTCAATTGCCAGAGAGTATTTCCACCCTCTAGGTAGCCCTTCTGGAAACATTCCTCTAGGTAGCCCTTCTGGAAACATCCCTCTAGGTAGCCCTTCTGGAAACATTGCATTGACAAACGTTCCCAAATCAAGGGAAGTGGGGAAGGGGTGGTAGCACGTGTCACAAAGTTAATTAGTTTTGACGTAGACAAAACAACAGGGGAAATGACTCTGCGATAAAAATTCATGGTGAAGCGAAATTGGGGTCAACGCATAGGCATGAATTTCGTCATTCTCGAAATTCACGTCTCACAAATGTTCTAAATCAGTGGTTCTCAACCTTCCTAATGCCACGACCCTTAATTACAGTTCCTAAAGTTGTGGTGCCCCCTCCCCCCCCCCCAACCACCAAATTATTTTCACTGCTACTTCATAATTGTAGAGTAGGCCTACATATGTTTTCCGATAGTCTTAGACGACCCCCGTGAAAGGGTCATTCGACCCCAAAGGTGTCGCGACCCACAGGTTGAGAGCCGCTGATGCAAACCGTGAAGCGTATGTTGATGCTGAAGTACTTGAACATTACTGTGTTGAAATGAACGAATTTTGTGAATCGCCGCTCATTATTAAAGATGAAAAATCATTAGATGGTTAATTCAAAACTTGCTGTCACAAGGGTACATACAAATTTGAAAAAATTCTTGTTGTGAACACAGTTGGAAACCTGGCACTGGCATGCAACTTATTAATGTGAGTGATGATTCAGTACGGATAAGAGGAAAGTAAACAACGCTTATATTTAAATGGAAATCGGCACAATTAGCCGTACAAAAAGTACAGTTTAAATAATTTAGCCCAGTTTTACCTGGTGGAAAATTATTTCAACAATGAAGAGCAGAGGCGTAGCGAGAGGGGTGCAGGGGGGACAGAGGTCCCCCGGGCGCCAGGTAGTTAGGGGCGCCAAATGTGCTTTTATGTTATTTTATTGATGAAAATAGTGGGTTTGAGAGTTGAAAAAAATAAAAAGGGGCGCTTTAAAATGGATCTTGTCCCCGGGCGCGAACCTTGTCCCCGGGCGCCAAACACCCTCGCTACGCCGCTGATGGGGAGTAGGTAGTCACTTGCAAATAATCTCAATTTTATAAAACATCACCAAGGAAAGTTGCCAGTGGAACAATATTCAGGACTGATGGGTTATTTAAAAGATCTTGATTTTTCATTGAAACAACGTGTCACTGTTGCTCGATCTGTTAGTCTTACCTCTACTTTTCAAGGTTCACCACGCTATATGAAAGAAATTTATCATAACTAAACTGTTATTGTTGTTAAATATGGAAAACCTGATATTTTTTTTAAGAACACGTGCCTGTAACCCTAAGTCGAAGGAAATTTCGTGACAATCTTTTGCCCACAAGAACCACGTGATTGATCTGATTTAGTTGCACGAGTTTTTAGTACCGAATTGAAAGCAGTAATTTATGATATTAATAAAAATTGAGGTTTTTGGGATAGTTAAAGCAAATGTTCATTATAACACTTTTTTTTTTCCTTTGGTGGTGGTGGCAATAGGCATTTGTAGACTTGTGGCTGAGGCGGCGACTACAAATTTGCCGCTCACCCTAGTTTGGAATCGATATTTGAGTTGTTCAGCAAAGTGCATATTCAGCGTCCCAAATGCCGCTGCGAAACAAACTCGGAGCGATCCCTCGATTTTCAAAGTTTACGTTAATAAATAGCTTATAAATAAAAGATTAAGGTAAATTGATTAAAATCGTGGTTTGTGTAATATATAAACAACTCTTTGCAATTTGCAGTAATTGAATAATTTATTCACTATGTATCAGAGGCGTAGCGAGGGTGTTTGTCGCCCGGGGACAAGATCCATTTTAAAGCGCCCCTTTTAATTTTTTTTTCAACGCTCAAACCCATTATTTTCATCAATAAATTTATTATCAAAGCACATGTTGGCGCCCCTAACTAGCTGGCGCCGGGGACATCTGTCCCCCTGCCCCCCCCTCGCTACGCCTCTGCTATACATACATAAATCAGAATCTTATAATTAGATGAGATTTGCTGAATGACCAGTAAAATAATCCTATTTGTATGCTGGCATCTCCCTTTATGTATAAAATAGATCAGTCCCTCGCGAAAATTCGCGTCTTTATTTTTTCTTCTTTTTTTGTTAAATGCCATTTATAATCAAAATACAGTAAATGGTTTGAAACATCAACGCAATTACGGACTAACAAAGGTGCCGGTATTGTTGAGTACCTTCAGTCACAAGTGGAAAAATAACTTGAACATTGGCGTCAAGTTTTATAACGTTTAATGTAATGAGCATCATTCAATAATTGGCTGAACGAGATTTGGCTTTTAGAGGAACTTCACAAACATTATGTACACCACACCATGGGGTTTCTTTTTAGGTGTCGTTGAGCTGCTTGGAAAATTTGATCTAACAATGAGTCAACATCTACGTCGCGTTGTGTCAAATATTTCAGCTTTATTTTAGACTGCACACCGGGGAAAAGGCGCAGTGGAGCAGCTGTCATTTACTATCAGATATTTTAGATGTAGATGCATAGCAATAAAATAACGCTTTCCTAGCTATAAGACTGTTATATAAGCTAAAGGTCAAGGGTCATATTAAATTAGGATTGATTTTTCGAAAGAGAGCAAAATAGACTTACACAACTGCAGAGGCCAGGGCTGCGACAATGGTTCCAATATAAAGGGGCACTATAAAAGAGTGCAGGCAACGGATTATGAAACGAAATCCACGGGCCTTTATAGGCCATGTGGATGTCATCGCTTAAACTTAGTGGTTTGTGACAGTGCAACAAGTTACCTGGAATCCACTTTTTTACCATTTTTTTTGGGGGGGTGGGGGGACTGTCCAGCGTATATTTGTTTTCTTTTCTGTCTCTGCTCGACGCCGGCATTTATTGAAAAAAAAAACAACAAAAAAAAACATGTTACCTGCCTCACTGTAAAACATTTATGTGGGACTAGATGGGAGTGCAGAATTGAATTTTTCAAAGCCATTAAATATGAAATTATGGGAATTCAATCCAATAAACTCTTTATGAACTTTCAGAAATGTTTGCGTATGTTCTTGTAGTGAAATATGAAGCGGAAACACTTGTATCACAAATAGATGATTTTGGTTTGTTAGTGTGGACAATGTGTGTCTGGCATGATATCTTATTCATGGTAAATGTTGTCAGCAAAACTATTCAGGACGCCTCTGCGGAACTATCTACTGCAGTTTCACTGATGAATAGTGCCACCCCTGATTTTGTAATTCGTTATTGTGCAAATGAAAATGCAGTCGAACAAAGAAAAAAAAAAGCTACAGAATGAGATGTAGAGCCCATTGTTAGAAATAAGAGAAGACGGAGAGGAATGCTGTTTGCATATGATGTTCCAAATGCAGATGACCCAGAAGAAGAAAACTAACTATCACGTGTTCAGTGCAATACTCTACAGTCTATACATTCTTCATCAGAGAGATTTGGACAGTTTCAAACTTTTAATAACACTGGGGATTTTTTTTTTTAAACGACCTAAAACATCTGCCAGGCAAAGATAATCTCAAAGCAGCACGTCAAATGTTTGAGCAATATACGGTATCAAGAAAATAGCGATCGAAATGGATGTGATCTGCTGGCTTAACTAGATAATATAAATATAGCCATATAATTATTTCCTTATGACGTAAAGCTCCCAACAGAAACCTCTAAATTTATAAACACTAATAAGTTACTGGATGTCATGCCAAATCATCGATAATAATGCTTGCAATACATATTACTGTAGCGGCTGGTAGAAGAGATAATTTTTGTGGTTGTTCGTGTGCATGAAATATTTGATGTATTACATCAGAAGTGCTCAAAGATTGAGAGTTGTGATAAGCTCAGGCTTTAAGTTTATTAAAAAGTTCCAATTTTTTTGAGGAGGTGATTGTTTTTCATGAAATTAAAGAAATGAAGGAAAAATCAAGAACTTGGCGTTGAGAAATGGAGGAGGGAGAGACAGAGAGATGAGGTTCACGGGGGTTAAGGAAACTTGAAGGCCGTTAATGGAAGTTGAAAAGAGTAAAGTCACTTAGTTTGCCCTTGCAAATTGGTTAAAAGAAAATATTACTGAGTTAGTGGAGGAGCTTAGATATGTGGAATGTAGTAATGCTAATGTAACTGTGTATAGGGAGAAAGAGTTGTTTATAGTGGCTACTGACGAGGTAAAGTTACATCATGACCATATGGTTGAGGTTAATGTAGCTGATAGGAGTCAGTTTGGAATTTGGCTAATTTGGAAGTTAAAAAAACAAAAACTTGGGGCATAGTTTGAGAAATTTGACGCAGCAATTCTGAATGTAGGTCTAACTCATTGTAGTTTTGAAAATGTTTCATTTGATATGGAGACCATAGATATGACTTTTAATAATGAAAAAGATGTTAATTTTTTTTTTTTATAAAGACAAAATGTGTGTTGTGATAATGTGCAAACGTAGATTGTATTGTACACCTTGTGGATGTTGAGAAGGTGCTAAATGTGGCTGTTGATACTATAAAAGGTGTAGCTTTGGTAAATGTACAACATGAGGGGTTTGATATTTGGGCAACAGGGGAATGTTGTTATAAGTGTACAAGAGGGATTTTTATTTATTTTTTACGGCCTAGATATGTTGGCTTGGTGCAAGGGGAAGATGTTAATAGCATTTAGAATTGGGCGCGCTATAAAGATCACGAAGCAGAGGTCGAGAGCTTGTCAAGGGGACGGAAGTTCAACAAGGTAGAGGTCATTGAAGATGACCTTACATGGCGCTACTCGGCTAGTAGGTCGGTGAATTTTGTGGTGTTGGAGACATGGGTTGCTCGAGGGTTGAGAACCGTGATGGTGTTGAGATTAAAGGTTTTAATCCTTATTATGTACATTACTTAGAGGAGGTTAGTTTTTTTTCCTTGAAATGGGATTATAGGAGAGATGATTGTTGTCATTGTTCATGTGTATTATATATTTGATTTATTTTATCACGAGAGCCAGGAGTGCTCAAAGTTTGAAAGTCGTGATAGCTCAGACTCCAAGTTTATTAAAAGATTTCATTTTTTTGAGGAATTGAGTGTTTTCCCATGAGTTGGAAGGTAGGTTGATGATGTTGTTGGCATTATAAATGCTTTATGTAAAGAGAAAGGTCATTGCTCTGATTCTGTTCATTGCCCTTATTGTTTTAGTTGATCTGACCGTGTTCATTGCTACAATTTTGATGATTTTGATTTGGTTAAATTTAAGAATTAAAATGTGGAAAAGTGTTGTTGTTGTTTTTTTCGGTCGACTATGTGTCTTTTTTTTTTGATCGACTATGTGTCACTTGTTGATTTGTTGGTTGACTATGTGTATTTGTTGGGGTCAAAAGGTCAAAGTATAATGAAACAAGTGGCAATTGAGAGGGAAGAGCTGAGCTATGGAAAAAATTGCACGCATTGCTTTTTGGCAAGCGACCGACAAGCAGAATATCCCGCCCTCTTAAAAATGCTATTTTTTCCCCCTTGCAGGCAGAGTTTGTTTTTGGGGTCACTTTCTGGGTGTGTGACGCAATAAATTTTTGTTTTCAATGTTATAATTTTCCAATTTTAATAGAATATGAACTCTAAATTGTGTTTTAGATCATTTAAATAAGTCCCCAACTCTTAATTTCAAAGAGAAGGTCAATGTTTAGTGCTGAAGCTTGGGATATTTAGGATAATGTTTTGAAAGATGCTTACAATTTGTGATATCATTTCTGTGTGTGACATCACTTTTTGTAAGTGATGTCAGAGAAAAGTGGGAGGAATGTTAATTCTTTGCTCGTGTTTTGAGTGTGCGTGTTTGGCGCTGAGGCTATTTGCGTAGATCTAACTGTTTATGTGATTTGTATTTTGTGACGTATTTATGTATGGGAAATGACGTAAAATTGTATGTTTCTTTCAGTTCTAGTAAATGGAGTTGCAGAGTGAGAAGGGGATGAAAGAAGACACGCTGTTTATTAAATAACGAGGCATTTGTCGTGTAAATCACTGGTTTGCTCAATAATTAAATTACCCCCATATGCAGCGAAGCCACTGAGCAGCTAATGCAGTTCTTAACATCCCATGAAAATCTGAAATGTCCCCTCCGTGGGTACATTTTTCTGACCACCTCTTCCCAAATGTTACTAGGGAGCCAAACTAACAACTGCAACCTCGGGGTCACCATAACCGGGCCACTTCTGGAACAGACTAATTTCCATCCCTTTCACGATTGGCGGTATATCAACATTTTAACGTCAAAGTTGACGGACCAATTAACAATTTACTGCCACATTCATTTAAATAATTTATGACGTCTACCTCGTCGGCAGCGGGCAATAATGGCATTTTGTTCCTCGGTATCATGCATATAGCCATGACATGAGGTTGCGAGGCCAACTCAAGCTCGGGGTCAGAGTCATGAGTAGCTAGGTCCACCGTTACGGACCATATTCCCATAGCCGGCGATAAAGTTATTTTTTTAGTTACATTGGTACGCAACCCGTTAAATTGTACATAGGGGTTTCCACAATAAATACCGGCAATGCCATCTATTTCTTCCCCTGGCTCTCAATCATCGTCACTGTCGTTACAGTAATATGCCTGTCGCTCTCTAAAAAAATTCCCGTCGTTTTGCCTCTATTCTTCTTTATAATTCCACAAGTTTGTCTCCCATATAACAAAATAATCTAATTTTTCCAAGGACATTTCATCACCGTCATATCCCGCCGTAGTAATACAAAATTAGGGGCGAGGATATAGTGAACAATAAGTAGCTCTAGTTTAAGGACCAACTGAAGTCTGCATAAACCAAATCTGTCAAAATATTAAATTCTACAAGGGTGAACAAAATATTTAAATATATAAACAATCATGTTTTAAACATATAAAAAACCTAATAACTTGCCTTGATTGAGGAATATCCTACTGGAAGTCAAATAAATAATGTTGGCAAATCCCCAAGACACAGTCGTTAGGGTGTAGGTAACGGGACAGGACCAAAGGGTCAACAGTTCACCGGACACTGGACAGGATGTAGGCGACTCGCTGACATTGGACTGTTCGTGGGTAGCTCGCCATTACAGGATGGGGCGTGGGCAGCTTGGTGCAAGGGCAGGACGTTGGTGGCTCATTGAAACAGGGCAGGACGGGACGTTGGTGGCTCATTGAAGCAGGGCAGGACGGGACGTTGGTGGCTCATTGAAACAGGGCAGGACGGGACGTTGGTGGCTCATTGAAACAGGGCAGGACGGGACGTTGGTGGCTCATTGAAACAGGGCAGGACGGGACGTTGGTGGCTCATTGAAACAGGGCAGGACGCTGGTGGCTCATTGAAACAGGGCAGGACGTTGGTGGCTCATTGAAACAGGGCAGGACGTTGGTGGCTCATTGAAACAGGGCAGGACGAGACGTTGGTGGCTCATTGAAACAGGACAAGACGTTGGTGGCTCATTGAAACAGGGCAGGACGTTGGTGGCTCATTGAAACAGGGCAGGACGTTGGTTACTCATTGAAACAGGGCAGAACATTTTTCAACTGGCTGACCAGACAGGACCACGGGACGTTGACAGCTCACTGGACTGGACGTTGGTAACTCGGGCAAATCATAGGACACAGTAGCGGGCGGGGTGGGGGGGGCGGGCAGTGCCACAGGACGTCGAGGCGCACAGGACATTGGACATGTCAATCGCCTCAAGTTCTTTCACACGTTGTAATACGTCGTACTAGCACTGAATCAACTCAAGTCCTTCTTCATAATAAATACAACTTTGATATATATATAATGTAAATTCACATACTGTTAATTCGTGACACATATGTATAGCGCTACTCGCTATCAGATAGAAATAAAACACACAACCTTCTTGCACAAAGTTCCTTTCATGACTCCCACACGACTAAAACGTATGTCACTAAACAGCCTGGACAATGCGTCATAATAACAACGCCGGCTTTGGGTAAACTTTCGACCTGTGCGAGGCACCCGTTTGGCGCCCCCTTCTCTGTCTCTGTATGGCTCCACTCTCTTTCCGATTACTGCGTAGGCTATGTAGCACGTGTTATGATGCTATACACAAAGCTAACCATACGCATTTAAACATGCGCATTTATTTAGAATGTTTAGTTTTTCTACGCCACTTCACTATAATAAACTATAAGGGAATTTAAATATTTACTGTGCGCCCCAGGCGCTCCTATGGCACGGTGCCCTATGCTAGGGCACAGGTCGCACACCCTAAAGGCCGGCGTTGATAATAAGCATTAAAATACGTTACCGAGTCAAGCGTGGGAAAAGCGTTCACTAACTAATTAATCCCTCAAAAAAAGCACACCGCGCGTAATCAAACATAATATCCAGTCGCAACAATTATTAATGACCTCCCATAATCAACTACCACCCCCCCAACCTAAATCCAAATAACAATGTTGTTAATTTTTTAGCTACAGAAAATAACAACAAGGAATTTTGTTATGTAAGAGGAGTTTTTTGAAGTGATACGACATATATTATAATTATTTTCCTTAAACTGTGTATACATGGTTGGACTATGTGGATTATAAGGGTGAAACTTAGCTGGGCCCTTCCACGATAAAAAACTATTCAGTTAGCCAAAAATGACCCCCACCCCCAACCCTTTAAAAAAAAAAAGGACCACCCCCTCCTCTGCCCCCTTCATATGCCATTCTGTTTACTGACTTTAGTGTAGCCAATGTTCCTTTCAGACCATTTCCTCCAGAGTGGCAGGATTTCAGATTTTCTCGGGGGGGGGGGGGCGCAGTGTCAGTGGACTGAGGTGTATCCAAAGGGGCAAAAGGGACACAGTTCTCCGGGCACCAGACTAGCGTGGGCGCCATTGTGCTTTTATGGTATTTAATAGCTAAAAATGATGGGTTTCAGAGTTAAGGGGAGGGGGGGGGTAAAATGAATATTGTCCCCTGGCACACAACACTCTAGCTACGCCACTGCCAGTGATGTAGAAAGAAAAAAAAAAGGGGGGGGGGCGCAGATGGGTGGTTCTCCCAGGTGTCATTTTATTTTCTTTATTCCGAGAGGACGCATTTTCGGACAAAAGCAGAGTTTATATCGCCAAAGGCAGACTTTATATCGCCAAAGACAGACTTTATATCGCCAAAGGCAGAGTATATATCGCCAAAGGCAGACTTTATATCGCCAAAGGCAGAGTTTATATCGCCAAAGGCAGACTTTATATCGCCAAAGACAGAGTATATATCGCCAAAAGGAGACTTTAAATCGCCAAAGGCAGACTTTATATCACCAAAGGCAGAGTTTATATCGCCAAAGGCAGAGTTTATATCTCCAAAGGCAGAATTTATATCGCCAAAGGCAGAGTTTATATCGCCAAAGGCAGACTTTATATCGCATAAGGCAGAGTTTATATCGCCAAAGGCAGACTTTATATCACCAAAGGCAGACTTTATATCGCCAAAGGCAGAGTATATATCGCCAAAGGGAGACTTTATATCGCCAAAGGCAGAGTTTATATCGCCAAAGGCAGAATTTATATCGCCAAAGGCAGACTTTATATTGCCAAAGGCAGAGTTTATATCGCCAAAGGCAGAGTTTATATCGCCAAAGGCAGACTTTATATCGCCAAAGGCAGACTTTATATCGCCAAAGGCAGACTTTATATCGCCAAAGGCAGACTTTATATCGCCAAAGGCAGATTTTATATCGCCAAAGGCAGACTTTATATCACCAAAGGCAGAGTTTATATCGCCAAAGGCAGATTTTATATCGCCAAAGTCAGACTTTATATCGCCAAAGGCAGAGTATATATCGCCAAAGGCAGACTTTATATCGCCAAAGGCAGAGTTTATATCGCCAAAGGCAGACTTTATATCGCCAAAGGCAGAGTTTATATCGCCAAAGGCAGACTTTATATCGCCAAAGGCAGACTTTATATCGCCAAAGGCAGACTTTATATCGCCAAAGGCAGACTTTATATCGCCAAAGGCAGAGTTTATATCGCCAAAGGCAGAGTTTATATCGCCAAAGGCAGACTTTATATCGCCAAAGGCAGACTTTATATCGCCAAAGACAGACTTTATATCGCCAAAGGCAGAGTATATATCGCCAAAGGCAGACTTTATATCGCCAAAGGCAGAGTTTATATCGCCAAAGGCAGACTTTATATCGCCAAAGGCAGATTTTATATCGCAAAAGGCAGACTTATATCGCCAAAGGCAGAGCGGCAAAAACCTTAGCCTGCCTAGGATGGCACTAACACTAGGCACTAACACTGGGCACTAACACTAGGCACTCAAACTAGGAACTGACACTAGGCACCAACACTAGGCACTAACACTAGGCAATAACACTAGGAACTACCACATAGGCACTAACACTAGACACTAACACTGGGCACTAACACTAGGCACTAACACTAGGCACTAACACTGGACACTAACACTAGGCACTAAAACTAGGAACTGACACTAGGTACCAACACTAGGCACTAAACTAGGCAGTAACACTAGGAACTACCACTAGGCACTAACACTAGGCACTAACACTGTTCACTAACACTAGGCACTAACACTAGGCATTCAGGCCATTAGCCAGTGTATCTATCGGCACCAAAATTGATGATCAAGACCAGCAGTACTGTCATTTTTATCGGGAAGTAGCTCAGAAAACGAAGGTGCTTATGGCTTTTCCCTAACCAGAAAATTTGATGTAATATCTTATTGATGGACAGATTCAACCCCGTAATGTCTTATTGATGGACAGATTCAACCCCGTAATGTCTTATTGATGGACAGATTCAACCCCGTAATGTCTTATTGATGGACAGATTCAACCCCGTAATGTCTTATTGATGGACAGATTCAACCCCGTAATGTCTTATTGATGGACAGATTCAACCCCGTAATGTCTTATTGATGGACAGATTCAACCCCGTAATGTCTTATTGATGGACAGATTCAACCCCGTAATGTCTTATTGATGGACAGATTCAACCCCGTAATGTCTTATTGATGGACAGATTCAACCCCGTAATGTCTTATTGATGGACAGATTCAACCCCGTAATGTCTTATTGATGGACAGATTCAACCCCGTAATGTCTTATTGATGGACAGATTCAACCCCGTAATGTCTTATTGATGGACAGATTCAACCCCGTAATGTCTTATTGATGGACAGATTCAACCCCGTAATGTCTTATTGATGGACAGATTCAACCCCGTAATGTCTTATTGATGGACAGATTCAACCCCGTAATGTCTTATTGATGGACAGATTCAACCCCGTAATGTCTTATTGATGGACAGATTCAACCCCGTAATGTCTTATTGATGGACAGATTCAACCCCGTAATGTCTTATTGATGGACAGATTCAACCCCGTAATGTCTTATTGATGGACAGATTCAACCCCGTAATGTCTTATTGATGGACAGATTCAACCCCGTAATGTCTTATTGATGGACAGATTCAACCCCGTAATGTCTTATTGATGGACAGATTCAACCCCGTAATGTCTTATTGATGGACAGATTCAACCCCGTAATGTCTTATTGATGGACAGATTCAACCCCGTAATGTCTTATTGATGGACAGATTCAACCCCGTAATGTCTTATTGATGGACAGATTCAACCCCGTAATGTCTTATTGATGGACAGATTCAACCCCGTAATGTCTTATTGATGGACAGATTCAACCCCGTAATGTCTTATTGATGGACAGATTCAACCCCGTAATGTCTTATTGATGGACAGATTCAACCCCGTAATGTCTTATTGATGGACAGATTCAACCCCGTAATGTCTTATTGATGGACAGATTCAACCCCGTAATGTCTTATTGATGGACAGATTCAACCCCGTAATGTCTTATTGATGGACAGATTCAACCCCGTAATGTCTTATTGATGGAAAGATTCAACCCCGTAATGTCTTATTGATCGACAGATTCAACCCCGTAATGTCTTATTGATCGACAGATTCAACCCCGTAATGTCACATTGATGGACAGATTCAACCCCGTAATGTCTTATTGATGGACAGATTCAACCCCGTAATGTCTTATTGATGGACAGATTCAACCCCGTAATGTCTTATTGATGGAAAGATTCAACCCCGTAATGTCTTATTGATGGACAGATTCAACCCCGTAATGTCTTATTGATGGACAGATTCAACCCCGTAATGTCTTATTGATGGACAGATTCAACCCCGTAATGTCTTATTGATGGACAGATTCAACCCCGTAATGTCTTATTGATGGACAGATTCAACCCCGTAATGTCTTATTGATGGACATATTCAACCCCGTAATGTCTTATTGATGGACAGATTCAACCCCGTAATGTCTTATTGATGGACAGATTCAACCCCGTAATGTCTTATTGATGGACAGATTCAACCCCGTAATGTCTTATTGATGGACAGATTCAACCCCGTAATGTCTTATTGATGGACAGATTCAACCCCGTAATGTCTTATTGATGGACAGATTCAACCCCGTAATGTCTTATTGATGGACAGATTCAACCCCGTAATGTCTTATTGATGGACAGATTCAACCCCGTAATGTCTTATTGATGGACAGATTCAACCCCGTAATGTCTTATTGATGGACAGATTCAACCCCGTAATGTCTTATTGATGGACAGATTCAACCCCGTAATGTCTTATTGATGGACAGATTCAACCCCGTAATGTCTTATTGATGGACAGATTCAACCCCGTAATGTCTTATTGATGGACAGATTCAACCCCGTAATGTCTTATTGATGGACAGATTCAACCCCGTAATGTCTTATTGATGGACAGATTCAACCCCGTAATGTCTTATTGATGGACAGATTCAACCCCGTAATGTCTTATTGATGGACAGATTCAACCCCGTAATGTCTTATTGATGGACAGATTCAACCCCGTAATGTCTTATTGATGGACAGATTCAACCCCGTAATGTCTTATTGATGGACAGATTCAACCCCGTAATGTCTTATTGATGGACCGATTCAACCCCGTAATATCTTATTGATAGACATATTCAACCCCGTAATGTATTATTGATGGACAGATTCGACCCCCTAATGTCACATTGATGGACAGTTGCCCCCCCCCCAATAAGTCGCATTGATGTCGGCATGTTTGGAAAATTACGTCTGCTAATCAGGGGTACATTGGTAACCATAATATGTAGAGTTCGTGCTGCTGAGCGCGGTACTTTGGTAACCATATTAGTTACAGTTCGTGCTGCTGGGAACTAGATTCCTTTCTTTTATGATGTTCTCAAGGGTTCATTTTAAAAATTCGACGTTGCATGGGGCTTCACCAGGAACAGTTGGGACAGCGCATCAGTCAGGATGGATGACAGCAGATGACGTTTGTTTGTACGTGGAGCATTGCATACTGTCAGCGAAATGTGCGCAAAAGCACCCAGTCATGTTAATATTGGACAACGCATGAAACGCATGTTTCAATCAAGACCATTGATCTTGCAAAAGAGAAATGTATTGTAATGCGAACACTGCCTCTTCCTTTCAATCACCAACTGCAACCCCTTGACAGAGCAGTGTGTGGTCCCTTTAAATCTTACTATAACCAAGCTGCCAGCGCAATTTATGATCAATCGCCTTGGCCAACTCAATTACACTCAATGGCATTGCCAGCTTGGCAGCCAATGCGGATCCTGTGGCATCCATGACATTGGTAGACAGTGCTTTATCCTCTGGTATCCATGATATTGTTAGCCAATGTTTATCCTCTGGTATTTATCCCCTAAAATATGACAGCAGAATTTCAATGCACAGGAATTTGTCCATTCAATCCTGGAGTTTTTAATGCGGAGGAATTTCTATCATCCTATGTTACTGATCGCCCTTTTCAGCTATACCAGCTCTAAGCCGAAAGGTCAATCTTATTATTCGAGTTTAGCATACCTTGTTCTTATCCTTCAGCTACCAGACACAAGTAAAAACGCAAATGTGGAATGCAGAGAGACTGAAGATTTTGCTGAGAATAATGGAAATGTAAAGACTGCACCACTAGTGGATCCTACGTCATCGGTTGCTTTTTCTTCTCCTCCAGCAATAGCCTCGAGCTCAAAATGTTTACCAGAAGACATTAGCCCATTCCTCAAAAGTACAACAGATAATAATAATATAAAAAAAGGGGAGGTCCTGACTGACACTCCAGTCAAAGAGCAACTGAGGCTCGAGCAAAATAGAAGACGCACGAAGAAACAGAAACTAAACTAAACTGCAGAAGAGTTTGTTAAAAATATTAATTTTTGGATACTGGTACACTGGTAGTGATCTAGAAAACCCCCAGGTGATGAAGTTGACAATAGAACATTTTGCGATGGTTCTACTGATTTCAGTGATGATGGTGAAGAGTGTTTTGAAAATGAAATAGGGCCTACTCATCCCAGAAGGCAGTTTAACTGGTGATGATTATGTGCTGGTCAAGTTTTGTACACAGGAAACTTTAGTACCGTGATGTATGTTGGACACATTTGAAACACTGATAACATAGAATTTGAGGTTAAGTTTCCCCAAGTTGATTGGTATATGTTCTATTTCTTTTGAGGATATTGCAGGTAAATTGCCAAGGCCATTGCTCCACAGTGGGATGGCTCGAGCCGCTCGCCATTTCTATTTTCATGTAGATTTAACTGCTTTGGTGATTTTCGACGTTAATTTTATGCAATTATTTGTTTGCTTTTCATTTTGTATTTTTTAATTTAAATTTCTTTATGATAAAAATAAATAAAATATTCATTTGAAATTTTTTGCCTGCATTTCTAACAAAAATATCGCTGAGTTTATGGTTTAAAAAAAAAATGTTATGACTGTTTATGCTTGAATTTACACAAAATTCAAAAATGAAAAAGGACATTCAGTGCAATATTTGCCTTAAATTTGCAGCTCCCACTATAATTTAAGTCCATTTCAAGTAAGCAAAAAATAATTATTCATTTTCCATCTTGATTCGCAGTGCCCCAAGTCAATGCCGTCTTAAGGCATGGGGCCACGCTTCTAGAGGGTCTCGCGCTTCTAGGGGACTCACTCTTTTAGAGGCATCATGCTTTACATATTGTTCATGAATATTGAACAATTTCGGTAACTAAGCATGATTTAAAAGTCAGAGGACAGCACGTTTCCCAATTTTTACCCAAGATAACATCGGCACATTCCAGAATAAATATTATAAATGCGAATAGCAAGTTGTATGATTATTTCTTAAAGGGAAAGAACTCTCGTCAAAATTTTACTTCTTCCAGGTATGAATTGAAAAAAATAAATTAAGTAAGAATTTGTGTTTACAATCACGCTACAACGTTAGACTAAGATGTTATTTCCGGGCGGAATTTTCCCTATTTATGACATTGCTCAGTAGTGAAATTGGTTGAGGAAAGCAGTGCCGTCGTTCTGGGCATCTCGTCTCTGGTTGATTAGTCTAGAAAAATATTTGTAAACATACCGTAGAAATATACGAAAATGACGACATGGCCATGGCATGGCGACATCTCTTTGCATTAGCCATTAGCAAAATATCCGATTGCCTCTCACTCTCGGCCTGTTGGCTAAGTTCAGGATGTAGAGTCTGTTCTTATCCCTCTGGGTTACCAAACCTGTTTGGGTGAACATGATATCTCGCTTGTTCTTCAGCCTGGGTCGGGACAAATGGTAAGAACAATAAAGAGAGCCACAAGGCCAAAATAACAAAAAATCTGATTGCTTCTCGGCCTGTTGGCTAAGTTCAGGATGTAGAGTCTGTTCTTATCCCTCCGGGTTACAAAATCTGTTTGGGTGAACGTGATATCTCGCTTGTTCTTCAGCCTGGGTCGGGACGATTGGTAAGAACAATAAAGAGAGCCACAAGGCCAAAATAACAAAAAAATCTGATTGCTTCTCGGCCTGTTTGCTAAGTTCAGGATGTAGAGTCTGTTCTTATCCCTCCGGGTTACCAAACCTGTTTGGGTGAACGTGATATCTCGCTTGTTCTTCAGCCTGGGTCGGGACGATTGGTAAGAACAATAAAGAGAGCCACAAGGCCAAAATAACAAAAAAATCTGATTGCTTCTCGGCCTGTTTGCTAAGTTCAGGATGTAGAGTCTGTTCTTATCCCTCCAGGTTACCAAACCTGTTTGGGTGAACGTGATATCTCGCTTGTTCTTCAGCCTAGGTCGGGACGATTGGTAAGAACAATAAAGAGAGCCACAAGGCCAAAATAACAAAAAAATCTGATTGCTTCTTGGCCTGTTGGCTAAGTTCAGGATGTAGAGTCTGTTCTCATCCCTCCGGGTTACAAAATCTGTTTGGGTGAACGTGATATCTCGCTTGTTCTTCAGCCTGGGTCGGGACGATTGGTAAGAACAATAAAGAGAGCCACAAGGCCAAAATAACAAAAAATCTGATTGCTTCTCGGCCTGTTGGCTAAGTTCAGGATGTAGAGTCTGTTCTTATCCCTCTCAGTTACCAAACCTGTTTGGGTGAACGTGATGATCGGTAAAAACAAAGAAGAGAGCCCCAAGGCTAAGATGCCCAAAAGGGCAGAGTTTGAAGAGAGGCTATCCCAGTATTGGAGTACTTCTGGGGGAGCCCTTACCAAAAAACTAATAAAATACAACATGATCAAATTTCTCAGACTTTCGAAGGTTAAATACCATTTCTGATAACCAAAAACATGGCATAATTGTAATTTCATGACCAGAGGTGTGAAGGATTGCTCAGACCATGGGACCCGAGAATTTAAATGGTAAGTCTTTACCTACTAAACTTACATTAGGATTATGACTAAAGTACTTTAATGTACCTGACAGTATTTATACACTTGACTAGTCTTTACCATTAAAAATTGCCATTATAAAATTATAGGCCCTATATTTACAACATATATTAACTAAATAATAAGAATAGACATATATATTATATAGTCATTGTATTCATACTCGTAGTTAAAAGTGTTCATAGCATACACAAAGGAAATTTTTCAAATTTATGACTATTATAATTCACATTGAATTTTTTTTTTGCTTGCATCCATCTGTCACAATGTGACGATGGTGTAGACTCGCAGGCGGAAATCCACAAGACCTAGCATTATTCTTCTTGGATTATAAGCTGGTTCCCCAACAGCAAATCACCTCTTTCCACGCCATTGGATAACCCAAGGGAACATCATGTGGATGATACAGTTTGGCACCAGTATAGTTATTAGTAGTATTACTATAATCACAATAACAGGCCAGTATGTAAGATTTTATGTTTTCTTTGGAAATTATTAAAAAGTATATCTAAGGGGCGGCCACAGAAATACAATTTAATAATTGACCTACAGTAAATTTAATAATGAAAGAAGTTGAATTTAAAAAACAAAAAAGTACAGGGACATCCATATGTTAGCACGAGGGAGAAGTTGATTGAGAAATTTTAAATTTCTAATTGTTACTTGTATCTCAAGGTGGTAAAATTTCCTACTGAACCAAGTGCCAATATTTTAAAATTAATGGATAAAAAATAATAAAAGTATAATTTGGACTTTTTAATTTTAAAATTGATGCCCTATTATTCTACAGCTATATTTTCCCAATCTTCTACATCTATGTTGCCCTACCATTCTATCAGCTATGTTACACCACTCAACTGCATCTGTGTTGCCCTACCATTCTATCAGCTATGTTACACCACTCAACTGCATCTATGTTGCCCTACCATTCTATCAGCTATGTTACACCACTCGACTACATCTATGTTGCCCTACCATTCTATCAGCTATGTTATCCCACTCATCTACATCTATGTTGCCCTACCATTCTATCAGCTATGTTACACCACTCATCTACATCTGTCGCCCAACCATTCCATTAACTATGTTACCCCACTCATCTACTTCTATGTTTCCCTACCATTCTGTCAGCTATGTTATCCCACTCATCTACATCATCTACATCTATGTTACCCTAACATTATGTCAGATATGTTACCCCATGCATCTACATCTATGTTGCCCAACCATTTCATTAGCTATGTTACCCTGACCCTTCTACCTTTTATGTATTAAGATGTCACTAAATATTTATTAATGCCAGTCTACAGCCCTCATCATAGTTGGTTTATCTTGCAGGTCCCAGACAAGACTAAACTTTCACTGGAGAGATTAAAGATGGTACAGGCGAAGAGCAGCTCCCTCATGTTAGAGAAGGAACAGCAACGACAGCAGTTTGAGAAATGCTTTGATGAGACAGCCAGGCCTTGTTAGCTCACAAGGTAGCTATATTAAAAATGGTGGTTTCTGTATCTCATATGTGGCTCTACTTGTCAATTTAATAATTTTAATAAAATATATAATCTATTTATTGCTTATAATATCAATATATTATTTTTCATTAAATATTGTTCAATTTTAAGTTCAATTTTTCTTTAAACAGATATAAAACTTGATAAATACCATTATACTTTTTCTATTCAAGATATTATTGACATTTCATGACTACAGATAAAAAGGAAAAAGAATTAACCCATTCCTGCCTAATTTACCCTCCTGCATTAGCAATGAGCAAGACTCAATTTTAAAATGTAGTTATTTTTAACAAAGAATAAAAGAAAGAAAATATAAATGAAGCTATGTCATTGTTATTTAAATTTTTATTAACTATAAAAATGAATGAATTTTAATAATCACGATAAAAAATTATTATTTCAAGAATAACCTATAAATTATGAAATTTGAAGTTGACTATCGCATACTGAACACAAATTTGAATGCTGGCTGGTGCACTTTTGGGGAAGTTTATTTTTCAAGCTTTTGATTGAAAGTTACACATTGACTTTAGCTCCTTCTTTACATAGATGGAGAGGTTGTATTAATAACTATTAACCAAGGCTTTTTTTTATATTTCTTGATTTAATTTGAAAAGTTTAAAAAGTTGTGGAAACTTAATTGCTTATTTTTTGGGCAATTTAAAATTATTATTTGTATGTTATGTATGAAGATTTTAGTCATTGGACATTTTACATTTGTGATCATTTTATTCGAGAGGTTTGTATATTTAGTAACTAAAAAAACAAAAATTAGAAGTCAGTGACCTCTTTGGCAAAATCATTAACTCAACTTTATGGGGGAAAACTCCTATTTCAGCTAATCTAATCTAATCGACTTAAGAAAATCAGCAAACTATTGAGCCGAAGCTCATAAAAATCTTCTCCAGCGCAACCCGTCTCAAAGTTCCCCCTTGCCACCCCGGGGAGACGACAGTTGTTACAAAGACGTTCTCTAATAGGGTTACGTGGTTTCTATGTTGTGACTATTTCACATTGTAGCTGGGACGAAATATTTGCCTAGGAGCTGTTACCTCAAGACTGCCTAAATAGAATCAGCGAGGGTTACCACGTCCCCTCGCCTCATATCCATACGGCAACATGTAATCATATACCGACCTGTCTCTGCGTTGTTTCCAACTGTACTTGGTAGGAACCATGCAGCCGTGCTCTTTCTAATGCAGTTTCCATGCGTAACCTTTGGCTTCGAGCGCAGGTCCCCTACACAGTGATTCTGTACCCTGATAACATTTCAGGTCTGTGGCAAAAACACCTCTTTATGGACATGCCATTTATTGGACTGGCATGCCAAATATAGCTCCAGGGATGGCTATCACAGCTAAATCATTAACTCAACTTTTTGGAGAAACTTCTATGTTTGGCCAAATCATTAACTCAACTTTATTGGTAATTTTTGGGACAATTTAACATTATTATTTTCAGGTAACATATGAAGATTTTATGCATCGGAAATCTTAAATTTCTGATCATACTACTTATGGGGTAACTCCTGTTTGGTCAAATCATTAACTCAACTTTATGGGAAAAGTCCTTCCATTTCATAGCACAAGTTATTGGGACAAGACTAAGAAATCATTTCTTTTAAACATTATTATGGAGGAAGCACACCACCCTAACTGCCTATGAGCACAACCAAATATCTTAACAGCTTTTCAAATATGTAAATTCTTGGCAAAGATATGTTTTTTAAATTATAATCTTCTAATAGTTAAGACAAGAAGAAGCTATGCTTAAAACTGAAGCCTATATGTATAGATTGCTTATATATTTGAAGTGGACTCATGTATGAAGAGAACTCTAATCTGGATCGTGGACAAGAATTTACCAGTTTAGTTCATCTTAAATTTTTAACATATATAAATAGACCATGTTATGTTTAGTTTTTGCAGTTTTTTTAAAACCTTTATTAATATCCTGAAATTATAATTGCTTTTAATTTGTTTTCTAGATTCAACAATAAAAAAAAACTTTCTGCTTACACATTTACCCAAATTGGATTGACCAGCACCAACCATTGTTATCAAGAGATAAAACAACTCACCAGCTGCGGTTAGCTACAATTTTTTTATTTTGAATAACTTTCAGGGTTTAAAGTAAATATGAATCTTAACTTAAAATAAATGATTTCCATTTAAAAAACAAATTTCAAGTGTAAAAATAAAGTATGAAAAGTTAAACATTACTGCTTTATCCATAATGTTTTGTGTCGGCTTCAATCTAAAATTGTTTATCATATGACTTTTGCTGTGCTGCTTTTAGAATTCCATAATATGTAAAATAAATAATCAAAATTAAGTTATAAACAGACTAAACACATGTTACTGTAATTGCATAATCTGATCTAAAATGTAATTATTTTACAAACCTGCAGAATGTCTAAATCAGAAATATGAAGCACATGATCACTGAAAGAACTCACTGGATTCTGAGGGACAAAGTACAAGATCATTGGAGGGACTCATTGGATCCTGAAGGACTAATTTCAAGATCATTGGAGGGACTCATTAGATCTTGAAGAACTAAGTACACCATGGAGTCAAGATTAGGAGCTCATTGAAACTATATAATTGCATTCATTACATTTGACAGTGATATTTATTTCCAAGTATGATTATTACACTAATTCAGTGGCTCTCAACATGTGGGTTTGGACACCCTAGGGGGACGTATAACAAAATAACAGAAATTTTAATTGTTTTTAAAAAAAATGTTGATGTTTATCTTATATGTAACGCCTTTTATTTTAAATTAAAAAAAAAATGAATGTGGGCTGCAACAACATAGCAAATGCTATCAAGGGGTCATTGTGATAAAAAGGTTGAGAACCGTCAGCACTAATTATTAATATATAAATTGTCTGGAATTCTTCAAAAAATTGTAATCCTCATTTGCATATCACATGACTTTTCATAACTTCAGTTTATAAGTATACCATCTATACAATCTATCCCCTCTGCCAGTCTGATAAGATGGCTCTTAAAGACTTGAATGACAATCATTTACTGGTCAAGGAATGCCACTTTTGTTGACTGACTGCCTCTGAGGAAGCGTTGTAAAGGGTCGGCTTTCTTCTCCACAGCTACCTCTCTTTTATATTGTACCAGCTTTTTTTGTTCTGTGTTCCATGTTCTGTCCATCTTAGCGCTGTCCTGGGAAGTGAGCTTGGTGGTACTCCACAAATTTATCAAAGCGGTCTCTGGTAATTATCTGCTTTTAATTCATGCGTTTCTTACCACAGTGGTTGTTACTCTTGCTTGGCGTTTCATTTCTTCATTGCATCCTCTTTGGTCAGAATATTCTATGGGAGCTTTGTAGGCATTTGGTTTCTAGCTTCCATTTTAATGTGATAGTGGTCTTCCAGCATAGAGTATAGTTAAGACATTGTCACTGTCACAATTGTGACCTCACTTCCTAGGCACTTACACTCTTTGAGGGGCTGTTGGTCAGTGATTGTGTTCTACGCTTGTGTCCTTTTTAATATTGCCCTGTTATTGATCTTAGACCTTGTATTGTCATAAAAAAAAGTACCCTGTACTTATAAACTGTGTCGTAAATATTTAAAATAAATTGAAATTTTTCATGAATTGCCAAGGATTAGGGGTGTGGGTGGACACTTGCATTGTTTTGTCCACTACAAACCTGTTGCTGACACTTGCATTGTGTTGTCCACTACAAACATGTTGTTGACACTTACATTGTGTTGTCCACTACAAACATGTTGCTGACACTTACATTGTGTTCTCCACTACAAACCTGTTGCTGACACTTACATTGTGTTGTCCACTAAAAACCTGTTGTTGACATTTTCATTCACAGGAATCGGCCTACATTTTTTACTTTCTGTTAAAACACCTGGTTTTCAATTGAACTTAACTCTTTTGGTTTAAATAATAAAGGGTTGAATGTTTTCATTAATACAATTACTTTTTAAATGACAATTGTTAACAATATTTTCCATACTTTTCGATTATTTATTTGTTAAAGATATTTGGCCCTACATTCATATTGGGAAGAGTGAAGAAATTTTTTGCAAAATCAAATTTAATTTGTGATGTTATATGTGTAGAAAAAATAGTTTTTATGATATAATAGGTACAGAAAAAGTAGTTTTATTATGTTTATATTTGTAGAAAAGTTGTTTTTAGGTTATTATATGTACATAATTTTTTTTTTATCATGTAATGTGTTATATATGTAAAAAAAAAGTTTTTTTATGATTTTAAATGTGCAAACAAAATGTTTGAATAGAATGCAAACTTCCTGCTTTTCTCTTGAATGGTTTCTATTCAATACATTTTTATGTCTGTATACATTTCTAATTTGAGTGAAATTTCAAAATATGTATATTTTAAACTTGTTTTAAAAAAACAACCTTTGTTTTAGATAAATTGTTACCTCAGATACATATGGTAATTAAATGTGTATGTGTATGTACCAAGTTACTATGTTTGATTGCATGTGATTTATTACATTTAACATGTTATGTGATTTATTCCACTCAAAATGTTGTGTGATTGATTCTAAACCTCCGAATACTATGTGAGAAATATGCTCAACACCAACAAAATCTATACCACGTCTTTGTTGACTTCAAGAAAGCATTTGACAGGGCTTGACATGCTGCTTTATGGGCCACCGTGAGGCACTACAACATCAACACAAACCTAACCAGCATGATATGCAACCTCTATGATAAGGCCACCAGTGTAGTCTTCCTCAACAACAACATCTCAGAATGGTTCAAGACCACCGTTGGAGTACGACTAGGCTGCCTGCTCTCCCCCACCCTATTCAACATCTTCCTAGAGAGAATTATGTCAGATGCTCTGGAAGCGCATGAAGGGACAGTCAGTGTTGGTGGCAGAACAATCACCAACCTACGCTTTGCGGATGACATAGACGTGCTGGCTGGGAACGAAGAAGAACTAGCCGACCTGGTAAAGCGTCTCGATAAGACCTTGTCGTCCTACGGCATGCTAATCAGTGCCGAAAAGACAAAACTGATGACAAATAATACCGCAGGCATCACCACTGAAATTAAGGTCGGGGAAGAAAAATTAGAGACTGTCAGCCCTTCAAATACCTAGGAGCAATAGTCTCAGAAGAAGGCTCCAAGCCCGAACTAATGTCCAGGATTGCGCAGACTACAACAGCACTAAAAAAGCTCAAGAAAATATGGAATGACAAAAATATAGTCCCCAGCATCAAAATCAGGCTGATGCGCTCATTAGTCCTCTCCATTTTCCTGTATGCCTGCGAATCCTGGACATTAACAGCCGATCTTGAAAGGAAAATAAAGGCGATGGAGATGAGATGCTTCAGAAGCATTTTTGGCATCTGCTATAGGGACTATATCTCCAATGATACAGTGAAAGAAAGGGTTCGCAGGCAATTGGGGAGTACGATGATCTACTGGTGATTGTGAAAAAACGCAAATTACAATGGTACGGCCACGTGCCAAAGAAATATTGCAGGGCACCACAAGATGAGGGAGAAGAAGAGGAAGACAAAGAAAAAGGTGGGAGGATAACATCAAAGAGTGGACAGGACTAACACTGGGCGATGCAGTGTGTAGTGCAGAAGACAGAGAGGAATGGAGGAGGATGGTTCACATGTCATCTGTAGCGCTCCAACGGTCCAAGGACTAAGGGACATGAGGATGAGGAGGAACATGTGTGCTTTATTCCATTTAACATGCTATGTGATTTATTCCATTTAACATGCTACGTGATTTATTCCATTTAACATGCTACGTGATTTATTCCATTTAACATGCTGCGTGATTGATTAAACTTAAACTGTTTTGTGATTATTTCATTTAACATGTTATGGCTTTTATTCCATTTAACATGTTATGTGATTTATTCAACTTAACACATTATGTGATTTATTCCATTTAACAGGCTATGTGATTTATTCCATTTACATGTTATTTGATTTATTCCATTTAACTTGGTATGTGATTTATTCCATTTACATGTTATGTGATTTATTCCATTTAACATGCAGTTGTGTAACTTAGCAAAATGTAACTGTACAGAATTTTTTTTTGTTTCTTTGTATTAATCATGGCCAGTGGTGGAAAAGCAAAATGCAATAGCAAGTCCATATTTTCGAAATGACCACCATCAATGCATCACTAGTGCATGCTCATTCTGATTTGCGCTTTTTTGTGTTTATTTCATTCGTGTTGTGTTCACTTTCTCTTCTTATCTCATCTTATTTGATTATATTTTAAATTTTCCTTAATTTACTATATTTGAAATATGTTTTTGGCTTGACAGCCTCTTTCTTCCAGCAGCCATTGAATAAGACAACCATGATTTTGCAGCAGGGATTACATTGGACTTTGGAGTTTGTGTTCAATTATGATTAATTTGAGACAAATACAGGGTAAGCTTGTCTCATAACTGTACAAGGGAAATAATGGGGTTACTGCTTTACAATTGTAAAATGGAACATAATAAAGCTTATTATAAAGGATACAAATTTGCTTTGTTCTTATTGGACCCATGTTGTGTTTGTTGGGGGTGGGTTGCTTCCCTTTGTTTGGTTGTCTCCCCTTTTTCATCTTTAAATAAAATCATTATTTGTTCTTAGTTGAGATTTCTTCAGTTTCTTCTTTCTATCGGGGATCTTCTTCCCCCCCGTGTCGCAATTGTGCATTTTATTTAAGTGTGATGGAATTCGGGCCTGGTTATTTGGATCTTTTTTTTGCCCTTATTTTTCCATCCACCCCGACCACCATCCCCGAAAATTTTTAACTTATTTTAAAAAGGTGGACAATTGGGATAGGTGTTTCAAAATTTACATATACAAATTTCAATTTCTCATATAAAAATAACAAAAGCATGTTTATGTGATATTGTTTATAGCAGTCATATAAAACATATATATGTTCATTATAATATACTCGGAATATGTTAATTGCATTAGCCTTTCTATTATAGATGTATATAAAGTTTATTAAATATACGGTTGTGTTATCTTTCTTTTTCCATGCCCTTTTTATTGCCCCTGGTTTTCATCATCACAAAGTTCCAAAACTGTGATATCCAATAGAGTCACTGATTTCGAATGAAAACCTTTCATGATATGAACTTGGTATTGTTCATCACAACTGATACAGCAACCTTTTAGCATTAATAGGATAAAAAGTCCATTTACCGGGAAAGTATAATTTGCAAATAAGTAATAAAATGTAGCGGTTAGAGGGATCAATCATTTCAATTATAAATTTACGAAAGTGGCAGAAGGAAATTAACTTTGTAAATTCTTAAGGTCAGAGGGAGACTATTTTTTTTATTTATAGAAAAATCTCTAGATAGCATTCTTACGGTCAAAGTTAGGCTATCGTGTATTAATTTTAGAAAACTTAAGATTGTAACAGTTATTCCCCATTTAATTTTGTGTCTTATTTTATTTTACATTACAATTTTTTTTGCTAGATTTTCACTACAACTGATACAGTCTCTAAGTATTAATATGTTAAAAAGTAAATTTTACGGATATTATCATTTGCAAAAGATTAATAAAATGTAGTGATTAGAAATATTCATCATTTCAATTTAAAATTTACGAAAGTGGCAGCAGGAAATGACCTTTTAAAATTCTTAAGGTCAAAGGGAGACTTTATTATTTACAAAAATCTCTTACGGTCAAAGTTGGACTATCGTGTATTTGTTTTAAAAATCTTAAGTATGCAACAGTTATTGCCCTTGAAATTTTGAATTTTTTTTAAAAAGTTAAATTTTTAAGTGTTAGGTTATTTCCCTTAGACCGTAAAATAATTTGCTTCAAATATTCTTTTTTCTCGGTTGTCTCTCTTAGACCATAAGTTTTTAAAAACAATCATAAATATCAAATTATAGATTTTAAATGAACCCCAATTGAAATCAATGGTAGGGGCGGACATTTTACGAAAGTGGCAGCAGGACATGACCTTTTAAAATTCTTAAGGTCAAAGGGAGACTTTATTATTTACAAAAATCTCTTACGGTCAAAGTTAGACTACCGTGTATTTGTTTTAAAAATCTTAAGATTGCAACAGTAATTGCCCTTGAAAATTCGAATCTTTTTTTTTAAAGTTAAATTTTTAAGTGCTAGGTTATTTCCCTTAGACCGTAAAATAATTTGCTTCAAATATTCTTTTTTCTCGGTTGTCTCTCTTAGACCATAAGTTTTTTAAAACAATCATAAATATGAAATATAGATTTTAAATGAACCCCAATTTAAATCAATGGTAGGGGCGGATATTTTAAATCAATTTTATTTTAATGAATGTCTTTTAAAAATTGTATTTAAAATTGGGACAATTTATCGCAATTATATTTAGTTTTATTTTATCTACTAACTGATATTTTGTATTTAATAAATTCATCATTTAAATTTTAAATAATGATTAAATTTGGATTTATAATCTTTTTTTTTAAACACTCCTCTCCTTATATAATATTAATTTTAATAATTTATTAAAACTTTAGGGCCATTCATTAAAGCACTTGTACTGGTATAAGAATTGGTTTGATATTTAACTCATATGCTCAATGATTGCTAATATTAGTTGCTCAACTGTATTTATTTGTAATATTCTGAAAGTAAACAGTAAGTTTATGTTGTTTGTCAAGGTTTTTCTCCTTATCCCTGATCTCAAACAAAGATGTTAATTTTTAAAGTTGCACTTAGCAGCAGGAATGAGCTTCGCACACCCCTTACTGCATTAGAAAACTTTACATAAAGGAATTAATGCAAAAGGTCACCAAAATCCGATTTTATTACATGGATTATTTCTGAAAATAAAATTTAATCCCAATGACTTTTAACTTCATAAGATATTGGATGAGAACCACTGCTCAGTACAATCTTAGCATCTGTCTATATATAATTAAGAATATATATATTATATATAACTTATAGGCAGCTTAAAAGCTTGTGAATAATTAACCATCCAAAAGTTCCTTTCTATTTATTTGTTCTTCTTAATTTAGTCTTAAACACATTACTTGAATGATTAATAAATGCAGAGTTTAATGTTATTGAATGCACACAACCCTAATGTAAAAAATTAAATTATTTACACTTGTATCAAATAAAACAGTTAAGGTAATAAAATGAATGAGAAAAGTCCAAGCCTTATTTTTTCCATAAGACAAGACAAACAAAGTTTTGATTGTTACAACATCCCACATGCCACAACAATTTAGAACAAAGTAAATAAAAAAACACCAAAACAAATCGATTAGTAAACTAATTATTTTATTAGATATCATTAAGGAATGTCAATCTTTCAAGAGAAACATTTGAAAACTCTTACATTTGTCAATGTCAATTGTTCTAAATCCCAACAACAACTGATAAAATAAAATTAAAACCTGTCTTTCACCTATAAATTAAAACCAGCATCGGCCACCTATATACATTTGTTAAATTTAGGTAAATTATAAATAACTGTTTTATGCTTTAAAATGTTAACTGAGAATTTGTTTCAAATACCCTAACATGAGAAGAGTATTTAATCAAAATCACTTATGTTGAAATACAAAAATTTCATAAAAATATGACAGTGGTAAAAATTGAAAGTGTAAGTGTATTTACATCCAACATACTGTATTATATTATATTATATTATACCTCTATACATTTTAAAATTAACTGAAACAATATCCTGCATTTCCTTTTATACACATTCATTATGACAAATATATTTGATTTTTCACAAATGCTTTTATTAATAAAAATAACTGACAAATCAGGAGTTACTGAACTAGTTAAGTAAAATAAGAAATTTGGGTTATTGAATAAATTGTATAATATATTATTATGCTGTTTACTTGAGATTTGTGTTCATAAAATAACAAGAAGAAAGATGAGAAAATATTCCACATAGCACAGCAATGTCTGGAGTTAAATTGACATCATGTTGGAGTTTTTCAGATGTTCTCAAACCTAGAAAAAGAAGGATAAAGCCAAACATTAAGATACAGATACCACATGGTTTACAATAAATATATGTTAAAATATTTAAGTTTTCAATCAATGTTTATCTTTTCAATAATGTTTTTAGTGTTTTTTAAGTAAATTTAAAAGAAATAAAAAAAATGTATTTAATAGACAGCAGAGAATTAGAATTAAAAATTGAAGCTAACATCAGATGGTGAAGAGTCATTTATCCATTGGATCTAACAGAGGTTGTTGAGGGGGTCATCCATTATTGTAGCTGCCTGTGGTTGTTAATCATGTGTCATCTATAGGTTGAAGGTTGAAGCTTGAAATAGGAAACAATTTTTAAAAATAACATTTGAAGATATAAATAAAACTTTATAAAGACAGAAACATTATATTTATCTATATATGTATGTATGTATATATATATATATATATATATATATATATATATATATATATATATATATATTTATTTATATATATATTGTATATATAAATATTTTTTTTCTATATATATATTTATATTATATATATATATATATATATATATATATATATATATATATATATATATATATATATATATATATATATTTATTTATTTATATATTGTATAGATAAATATATTGTTTCTATTGAAATATTTATATTAAAATATATTTTTTTTTAAATTCAAAATTTGCTATCATCAAAGCTGACCTAACTTTACCAATTCTTGTCCATTACCAAGCCAAGATCCCACTTCAAATATAGATAATATCTGCTGAACAAGCCAAGAGCTTGCCTCAGACACAGATATCTGATAAAATGTAGCATTCTATTCCCTTTCTAGAAATAATTGTTAGAAGAAAGAAACAAAAGATATATTTTTAAAATGTATTTATTGAAAACTATTTCTATATTTGAAAAGTTGTTAAAATGTTTGGCCAAGCTAATTGGCAGTGTGGTGTTCCTACTACCAAATAATAATAAGAAATTATATTTTAATTCATTTTTTGTCCCAACAATTGTTCCCATAAAATGAGTTAATGATTTGGCCAAATGGATACTGTTAATTAATTGTTTAAAATTTTATTATTTTACAAAATAGATCAATATATATTTTCAAATCATATGATCAGAAATATAAAATTGTTAATGAATGAAGGTAATACATTAAATAAATACGTTTCAATATCCCAAGAGTCATAGGAATAATTTTCTAAAAAGTTTTAATTAGATCATTAAAATATAAATAGTTGATAGTCCTTATATGGGCTAAATGTAAGCACCCCACAATATACCAATTAATAGTATACTCAACCAATCAAACCTGGCATGGTTCAATGGTTCGAAAAAAGAAAATAATCCATACCACTTACCATGATGGTTAACTTGACATGATGGTTAACTTAGAAAACATCTAGACAAGATTCCAATTCAAGATAAATAGTCACAATGTTCACATCTTAACACCAATTTCAACTGCCTTCAGGAAGAAACTGTATTCCTGTAGAGACCACCCAACAATAATACATATATTTACAAAAATAAAGTTGAAAGAAGATAAAGACTTTTACAGTGCAGTGTTTTGACATTATTATTATTATCATTATTGCAGTGGGCTTATAAAGCACGGTACCACAGCCTAGGGCTAGGTGCACAGCGCTTCAAATAAAAATATTAGCAACATAATCATGACATTTAAAAAAGTATATATGTTTTTTTAATTAAAACAACATCTGTATAAAAAAAAAAGAAAAAAAAAAGAAAAAAAAAAAAAAAAGAAATCATAAAAAAAACAAAAAAAAAAAGAATTTTATAATTTGTTTTAATTGTGCTGCAACATGTTTTGACGTGGAATAAATCACCAGTCCAATATTTTTTGTGCAATAAAGAAAAGGAAGATCATTTACTGATTTTCTTAGACTTAGCAAACAAAGTAAATAGGTTGGCCATGCATTAATTGTGTACTGGATGGCTTGCCATTTACAAGTTACAAGGGTTCATTTATTTATTAATATAAAATTTAACTATATGATGATAGATTCCAGGGGTGAAACTAAGCTGAGGCTAAAAGTAGATGCCATATGCTCCAAACAGAAGTGAATTTAGTTAAAGAAGTTGGGGGGAGGTGAACGGCTAGAAGTTGGGGGGAGGTGAACGGCTAGAGTCATTATGCCTAATTTTGGTGCTGATGCCGTCAATGATAGATGTAGCTGATACCATCGGTGATAGATGTAGCTGATACCATCAGTGATAGATGATGCTGATACCATCAGTGATAGATGTAGCTGATACCATCAGTGATAGACGCAATTTTCCCCTCAAGCAAACGCCCCGTCCCCACCTAGAAGTAATAACTAAAAATCTGTAATGTACAGTGTGTGCCACAGATCTTGATTTTTTCACAAGTATTTCATATATATATATATTAAATTTAAATGTACTATTATTATACCAACAAAGTTACCAGTAATCTTTGAGTTTGTTCCCAAGGACTTCCCACTTGGAACTAGACTCAGGTCGTGCAGCTGAGGCAAGGCGAGAGTGCCAAGACAAACTACTAAACCGTAAAGTGTAAATTGGGTAAAGAGTAAAGGATGAACTAAATTCTAAAGTCAAGGGACAATCACCAAACCCAAATGCAAAAAGATATTGGGTTCATTCTTAATCAAATTTTCTCGAGGGACCATCATGAGCTTCTGAATGTTCTTTTATTTAGTTAAAATTTAAAAAATAAAATATTTAAGGAAAAAAAAAAAATTAGATCACAAAGTCAGAAATTAGGCATATCAAAAATAAATATTAATCAAGTATCATAAGGATAACACAGTGGTAAATAATTAAAGTAACTTCCACTGTGAAATTGAAATATTATAAATTTGCATTTTTAATTAACGAGTTACTAACATTAATTGAATACACAGGACTTGCTACACTAAAGAGAAAGGCATCAATGCACGGTGAGCGGAAAAAAAAGTCCCAGGGCGGTAATAACACTATCTACACCACTGCTCTGTGCTCAGTAGTAAAATTAGTGGAGAAAAGCAGTGCCGTCTTAAGGCACGGGCACACTGCGCACTTGCCCAGGGTCCCACGCCTTTAGGTGGCCTCATGCTCGAGGGGGCCTCACGCTTCTAGGGGCATTATGGTGCCAATTAGTGAATACTGAAATATTTTTGGCAATTTATTTTGTTTTCAAAATGAAAGCGGGAAGACCCTTTCTCCAGTATTTTTTTTAAATTCTCACATGAATTCAATTTTTAGTATTAGCTTTAGAAAAAGTTTCTTTTCATAAATTGTCGATTTGAAGAACAAAATCAATTAATCATTTTCTAGGTGGGTGGTCGGAGGGGGGGTGGGGGGGAAGTAAATCGAACAGTCTTACAAAAGGCAACAAACATTCATTATTTGTAATTTAAATGAAAAAAGTTATAATAGTTAGAAATTCCAAAATGCACAATCCTTTTTGGATACTACTTTTCAGCTAAGTGCTGAATTTTTATTTAATTCTGTTTTTTTTCTGTTGTAAATACTAAAACGTAAGTCTAGGTATCCACAAGCTTAGTCATTAAAATTAACATTTCTAAATAATCTGAACAACAAAATATATTGTGCAATTATATCTTAGGATCCTAGTTATAGTCTCACAATATTGTAATGATAATTTTATTTTCCTATCATGTTTTGGCTTTAAAATTTTTAAAAGTGTTTGTTTACATAATCAGCTGATCAACTGATTTTAGTTTTCATTATTGCTGTTTTTGTGTTTTGCCTATCTGTAATGAGTAAACAATGGAAGTTATTAATTTATTCTTTTTAAAATATGTTATTTCTTATAGCCTTTATATTTAAACAAAAAATTGTTTCTCTAATCAGTGCAGATAATACACTGCCATTATTGGCTTGGACAAAATTATATGAAGATGTTGACTAGGGTCATACCCAAATTTAAAAACAAAATTATTCAAATTAGTTTTTATGATGTATTTAAATATATTTGTATTAAATATCAAATTTTAAAAAATTAAAATATAATATAGGTTTTAAACTTTTTATTTGAACAATACAGCATAATAATTTCACTTGTCTAACATTAACCACAAAAGCACTAGCTACAGTTTAAAAAAAAAAAAAAATACTGAAAAAATAAATAACGGTTGTATTTGTAAAATTCTTTTTTAAAAATATTTTGTATATTATATTGCAGAATTAAATACCAATAAATTTTAAACTCTTTCTTCTATATATTTTTTTCTGCCTACTCACACTATGTTGTTTGTGTAAAAAAAACAAAAAACATGGTAAAATTGTAATATCATATTTACATATCAATCATGATTGAAAGAAAACACACAATCATTTTCAAGCACATTTTTTTATAAAATATGAATAGCCATTCATTTCTAAACAATTAAATATATAACAAGGTGGGTATAAATTGACTACTCTTTTTAGTGTATCCCGTTATGTGAGATGATCTTTAAAAAAACAAACAATGGCCTGCACAGAGTTTAAAAAAAAGAGCGTACAAATTATATAAAATTTTCTAACTGAACATGTTAAAAATGTTAGATGAACTTACATGGTACATTCTTATCCATGATCAAGATTAGAGGCTATTTCAGACAAGATTCCCCGTCAGACAAAGTCCACTTGTAAGCAATCTTTATATATAGGCTAGACTTGTAAGCATAGCTTCTTCTTGTATTAACTTTTAAAGGAAAATAAAAAGATAATAATTAAAAAAACATATTTTTAACAAGAATTTATATATTTTAAAAGCTGTTAAAATATTTGGTAGTGCTCAGAGGCATTTAGCGTGGTGTGCCTCCTCCAAAATGATTTTTAAAAGATTTCTTAGTTTTGTCCCTATAAGTTGTGAAATGAAATTATTTTTTCCATTAAGTTGAGTTAATGATTTGGCCAAAAAGATAAAAGGTCATTGACTTTTTTCTAGTTACTAGAAACACTTTTGAAATGAACATCTTGAAACAAATGATCAGAAATTTAAAATGTCTAATGAACAAAATCATCAGACATAACCAACAAATAATAATTTTTAATTAGTTTTAAAATGACCCAAAAGAATTACCAATTTATTTCCCCAAACTTTTTAAATGTGTCAAATTAGATCAAGAAAGATAAAAAAAAACTTGGCATATACAATTAAGTTTTGTATTTGTTAAAAGAAAAATTGAAACTAAAATTGAATATTTATTGAAAATGATATATTGATATTATAAGCAATATTAGATCATAAATTTTATTAAATGTATTAAACTGGCAAGTAGAGCTACAGAAACGACCATTTTTAAGATAGCTACCATGTGAGCCAACAAGGCATCAACCACATGATTGGCTATCTTATCAAGACATTTCTCGTACCATTGCCATTGCTGTTCATTCTCCAAAACAAGGGGTTCGCTCTCCAACTCCATCATCTTTAATCTCTCCAGTGAGAGTTTAGTCTTGTATCAGACCTGCAAGATAAACCAACGAGGATGAGGGCTGTAGACTGAAATCATTTAACATTTAGTGAAATCTTAATAATAATAATAGTTATACATTTCATTTCAAAAACATGCTTCATCCCTAATTAAGGCTCGAAGCGCAGTGCAAAGTCAACCATATGTGACAATTTTTATTTTTCCACATTAAAATACAAAATGCAACAATACAAAATCTACATACAAGCCAATGGACAATACAAACCCAATATACATCAAAGAATATGAGCAAGCTAGAATCAAGGAGGTAGACTACATAATCCCAGCAGGTGAGTGCGAAAAAGATGTGTTTTCAAGTCAGTTTGAAAGACTGCAGTGTCTGGCTGTTTCTGAGAGCGACAGGAAGGGCGTTCCAGATTCTTGGGACGGCAAAAGCGAAAGTGCACCTTCCGTAGGTCTCAAGTCGGACTCGCGGTATCCAGAGTTTGCAATTATCAGATGAACGGAGTGATCTAGTGATAATACAAGTGATAAAGTCATTAACAGTTTTTGTGAGAGATGTCAACGATCTGACACACAACAAACTTGTTAAAATAAAACTGGCTATTTTAAGATCTATGCTGATGATGGGCTCTGAAGGTTTGTGTAGATGTCTTGTTTTTTAAAGAAGGTGAATAACAAAATATTTTATGAAAACATTTCTTGACCTACTTTTTACTTATTGTGTATAAGTATTATATATAATGATATAAATTATATAATCAATATCAAATTAAAATGCATTACCAATAAGAAATGTGAAAGTTTAATGTGTTGTCAAGTGTAATTGAAATTGTTAGTTTTGGGAAAACTTAAGAAAAAAAATTAATAAATATATTTTTTTATAAATATTTCCTGCTTGCTAACTAAGTCAATCCATCCCAGAATGCCATCTTAAATGCCCCAATCTTCTTTCTTTGATTTCTCATCATCTTCTTGTCTCTATCTAGCATACTATACCAAAATTTCTATGGACTTAAAAGCTACGAACAGCATTAACTAGAGAGGCAAAAATAATTATTATAATTAAAATACTACAATCTTAATCTGGAGGCCTTTTCATTAGAAATAACAGTAATATCCTTTCCATCTAAAGCTCCTGAACATTTAGAGGTGTAGAAAGGGAGGAGGCGGGGCGGGTCTGCCCCGGGCAGCACTTATTTGTCCATATTGGGGTAAGTGGCATTTTCTGCCAAGTGCAATGAAAATAAAGAGAATTCAGGTATTAAAAGTCAAAAGGCATAATTTTAATTGTCCATCACTTACTACTCATTATTATGAGATAATGGGACTATATATTCAGTGTATGTAAGTTTTTAAATTTTTATTTAACTGACCAATTTAAATAGAAATGTTTGGTGGAACAAAAGAAGCGGATTATAAAAAAAAACAACAGGCTATTAACTTAGAACAATAGCCATCAAAAGGCGGGATTCTAAAGATATTTCCTTTTCATAACACAGGATGACATGAAAAAACAAGCTAAATGTGACAGCTGAAATAATATAGGCCTACATTTTGACAACAAATAGTTTGCTTTAACCTTCGTCAGGTGCTAAAAATTCAGCTAAAATGTATTATGAGTAAAAAAAAAAAAAAAAATTAGAAATATATCTTACAGAAGTTAGGACCCAGGAGAAGTTAAAAGCCTGGAGAAATTAGAACCTAGAATTTAAAAGCTAGGAGAAATTAGAACCTAGAAGTTATATCAAAAGGCGTGATTCAAAAGATATTTCCTTTTCAAAACACAGGATGACATAAAAAAACAAGCTAAATGTGACAGCTGAAATAATATAGGCCTAAATTTTGACAACAAATAGTTTGCTTTAACCTTCGTCAGGTGCTAAAAATTCAGCTAAAATGTATTATGAGTAAAAAAAAAAAAAAAAAATTAGAAATATATCTTACAGAAGTTAGGACCCAGGAGAAGTTAAAAGCCTGGAGAAATTAGAACCTAGAATTTAAAAGCTAGGAGAAATTAGAACCTAGAAGTTAAAAGCCATGAGAAATTAGGACCCAGGAGAAGCAACCATATTATGAAATTAACTTTAAATGCATATTGTATGCATATGATTGTAAGTACATTTTTTTTTAATTAGTAAAAGTTCAATAAATCTCTATAATATTTTCATTATAATTTCAATGATTTTTTTTTATGCTGCCCCTTGCAGTCTGTTACCCAAAAGACATGGTTTCATTTGGTCTTAAAGTAAATCCACCACTGTGATATGATATTGTTTAAAGTCATGATCGCAGTGGTGGATTTACTATAACTATAAAAATATCATGTGTTTTCACTCTAATTTTTGTTTGTCATGATGCATGGTCAGATTAAGGAGTTTGAGGCTTTGTTTACAGTCAACATATGGACAAATAGCTGTTCATAGATAGTTATTGTGGTACTAATAAAGAAGACAAAATAAAACATGGAACCAAATACCCCTTCAATGTTTGCAATTATTTTTAAAAAAAAACAAACCAGAATGGGGAAATGGTTCCTTCTTCAATTCGGCCCTGATCGTAATATAACTTGGCATCACAACTCACGCGACGCACCTGGGAAGCAGTAAATATATTAAATACTTTTTTTGTTATAAGTGCTGGTAGGATGCAAAGGTACCTCTTAAAAACAATTTCATTTACTATTGAAAAATTCTTAGCAAATTAACTGGTTTAATAGTTATATAATAGTTATAGTTTAAATAAATATTATTATTACTATAAAACAACATTACTATTTAGTAAAAATAAAAAATAAATTCCTAGCATTTCTCTGTTGCTCTTCAAATAATTGCAGATTGATGCAAAACTAAATTCTGGTATGCACGAAAATGAATCCTTTTAGTTTGAATTCATCAAACTTTTTTGGGTGAGAGGCTCAGTGCCCTCCTAGCCTCTGTTCTCACTTTGGCTTGGGAGCCTTTAATGGCCTTGATTGTGTGACCGAGTTTGAGTAGTCTATACTGATTCACTCCAAATAGAGGTGTTCTAGAGTTCAATCCCCGCCAAAGCAAAATCCCAAGCACCCCGGGTTAATGGGACTTGTTAGCCTTGGAAGGCAACTCATCTAAGAGAAGTTTAACTCTGAATTTAAACCAGGAGCCAAAATGATCAATACATTGTGATGGTGAGCCCTCAAATATGAAAAAAAAAAAAAAATTCCTTCTCCTCCCTCCACAGTTTAGTTGGAGTTGTGAGTAGGCCTACCTAATACAATTTGTAAAATGTTTGTTGTTTTTTTATAGAAAGATAGTATTTGAATAATAAAAGCGCTAAAAATAATGGGTAAATCTATGGAATCATATTAAACAATCCTCGGACCTCTGCTGATTAAAGTTTAAAGGGGAGATGAGATTTTTTAGCTATTACCCCCAAATATGTTTCTTAGTGGCAACATAATGTATATCTATATATTCACTAATAATACTGGTAGAATAATGAATGATAATGCCCCTAGACCTAGAAGTGTGAGGTTCCCTAGCTAGAGCCTACTCCAGACTGCCTAGGTCTAGAGTTAGAAACTGAGGCCAAGGAAGGCGCCCAAGGGCACCCTACCTAGAGCTAAGAAATAAGAGGTGCAAGTGCGCCCATGCCTTAAGACAGCACTGCTTATATCCACTACTTTCACTAATGAGTACGGAGCAGTCACGTTGTTAGGGTTATTTAACTTATTACCGCCTGAGACTAACATCTTAGTCTAACATGATTATTAGAGCACAGATTCTTATTTATTTTTTTTTCGAATGAGTAGAACCTGTTGAGAGTTATTCCTCTTTAAGTAGTATCCAACTTGCGATTCGCAAATATATAGGCCTAATATTAATTTTGGAACTGCCGTTAATATTGTGGGTTCAAAGTAGTAAAATGAAATTGAACTTAAATTAAATTGTCAAAATTGGCAAAATCATTACTATTTAGGGAAAGTTATAAAGAAAAATCATGGCATTTCTCTATTAATGCTCTTAGATTTAGTTATACTTAGGCAGAACTTAATGCAGGTATGCACCAAAATGAATTTTGTATAAACATTTTGAATTTATTTTTAAAAAAATGATGGGGGCTGGGGCTCATTCCTTCCCTCGCACCTGTTGCGTTCCGGAGCGATTTAGTGCATTGGCCTATGCCGCGGGAGGGAAAGCGCTATTTCAAGCTTCGCTATGACGGCTATGGTCAGGTTTACTCTGTAAGTAAGCACAATATATATTTGGGCTATGTGAATGTGTAGTGGGGTTGTTGTTGTTGTTGTTTTTTTGTTTTTTGTTGTTTTTTTTTTTGGGGGGGGGGGGCCAACTCAAAGTCCGTTCCGGGTGGCAAAATGTTTCACTACACCACTGCTCATATGAACACCTGAAAAGTCCCTTTTGATATTGGGAACATTGCGTTTTCACTACTGACGGCGGCACGACGCATAATATTATTTAATATCATACGATGTGTACCAAAATTTCCATTTTTTTTTCGTAGTAACGTCATGGCAACGTGGTCCTGAAGAGAATTAAAACGTAAAAAAATAAATAATTTGAAATAAATACAAGAATTTCAAGAAGGACGACTGGTTGAGATATGCATACATTGGCCTAACTTTAAATACTATTAATATCAATAATTAACATTCATATAAATATAGGTAATATAGGCCTAATGGCCTAATCATTATTAAAATGAGAAAAACCTATTTTATTTTTGGGCACATTCACATGCAATGAAAATGTAATAAAGACCTTAAATAAAAGTAGATGTATATCGTTAAAGAAGCAAAATAAATTTGATTGCAAAATAATTTCCATTAAAAAAATGTCATTTATTAAAAAAGGAAACAGTTCCCGAGACAGTAATATTTCGAATGGTAAAAAATAAAATCAAGGGTCACGTGAGCGATACAATTTTTGTTTCTTTTTCTTTACTATTTTCCTGTCTCCGTTCCGGAAGAAACCCTGGAAAAATGGCGAAGGCTATGTATTTAGAACATTATTTGGATAGTAAGTTAAATATAAATCATTACTTTTAGACCTCATAATGCAAAATATAGTTTTGAATAATCATAGTTACATTTATATTAAAACATAACTTCAATATAATGTGACAAATGATCATAGTAAAGTGATGTCAAATAAAGCAGTAGATCGTGGACGGAAATAATTAAAAAACAACTTTGGCGCGCAGCCAAAATAAAAATGTTGCTGTTCTGTTCTGATAGGCTTAGACTATTTTATTGCTGATATAGCTATAAGTTTCATAAGTGCGCTTTTTAGGTCTATTTTGCACTCTGTGTATTGTGTTGTTACCGTTGTTTTTACTAACCGTGTCTTAAAATTGTTTAGTCCTCATTTCATTTAAACTTATTTACTTATTTCCTCATTTTATTTCCTCTAATCTATTTTTTAATAATTAGTCATTAGTTAAATTAGCATCTTTTTGTTTACATCATCATTCAATGAAAATGGGATGGCAATACTAAATCAAAACTTGATTGCCTAGAGATCACATCTTTTAAATGAAATTATCTTTTTTTTAAGTCCCATTTTTGTCAAACTTTGATATTTTTTCTCTAATAAATAGCAATTTTACTATAAAATTGTATTTATATTTAGATTATGTTAGTCAATGTTAGTGTTAGCAGTCTGTAGTGGCAAAAGTGCGGTTGGTGATAGTGGCAGGGCCGGCGATGTCCGATGCCTTCCATGACCAACCATGGCGTAATACTAATACTGGCACTTCTTTTTTCAACCAATTAAAAGACAGCATTATTATTAAAAAAAAAAAAATTATGGTGCGCTCATATATTTTATGGTGTTAGTCTTGGGACTTGGCCTTGGGATATCAACAAGGATAAGTTCCCATTTTTTTAAATTTTCTTTTGAACCTTGAAAATTGAATTTTAACAAAACAAATTGCATGGTCATGGACATGGAAATTTTCATTTTAAATATATTTCATATTAATGCAATGGTATTAATAGTTTGATTTTATAGCTCAAATAATTTCAGTGAAGAATGGGAAAGTTATCATACACATCACTGAGGACCAAGTCCAAATATTGGTCTTTGCCCCTTAAGTTCAGTGTTGGGATTACCCAAAGTTACATCACTGCGCATAGGGTGAGACAACTCTCTTGGCAAAGCCCATGCTGCCAACTACACTTTTACTGCTGTAGTCTGTAGTACTATACTAGCTACTTGGACAAAATTTTCACAATGAAGTTACAGTTTCCACTCCGAGTTATTTAGACAAGACTTGATAACACCAATGGCTTATGATTGAAACAAAATTTATGGTTTAAGGCATTGTAGGTAAATTTTAAAGAAAGGTATGATTTTTTTTTGTGTGAATTATTTTGGGACAACTGTTACTGTTAATTGAGACATAATGTGACATATAAGTATAAGAAAATATAAAGTGACTACAATTAAAACTGGTCAGATACTGTATGAGAGAGCTGCCTCTCCTTCGTCATAAGCTTTTTCTTATTTTCAAGCTTAAATGAAAAATGGTATCCTTGGAGGAAATCTGGTCTTCATACCCATGCCCATGTGGTCATTGCTTTAAAACTTAAATAAAATTGTTGGGTTAGGGCTAGAGTGGGGGGAAAATGTATTTGCCCCTTTTAGTATATAATTGGATACTTTAAACAAGGGTTATCATGAAAATTGTGAATGATGGAGAATGTACCAGAAAGTAAATAGTAGAATTGCCTTATTTCAGCTTGATGAATTTTTCCAACAAAATTCTTGATTAAAAATCTGAAAATACATTATTGGACAGCATCCAATTTTCTTTAAACTGATCTATCACACAACCCATTTAAAGAAGAAATTACTGTAAAGTGCAATTTTTCCAAACTCATGTGCGATGTTCTGTACATTTTCAAGTGGATAGAATGTTCTGGATTAATGGGTTGTCACAAAATATAATATACAGGTGAAATACGATTCCTGGAAGATCTCTCCAAATGAATATCTCTATCTTACTTATTTCATGTATATTTTAATTACCCCAAGCAACATCAAACTTTTGCATGAATTCGATGAGCCAAAAAGAAGGAAAAATGTAGGGTTATAATAACTGAAGGCTGCAACTAATCCTTTTTAAAATGAGACCAGTGCGACCACACCCTTGCATAAGTAATATATAAGCTTATGATCCCAGCTTTTGAAATTTAGGCCATTATACATTACTAGAATGTTACAAAAACAAGTACATATAGGCTTATCAGCAAATAAGATGCAGTACATTTTTCTTCATGTAACCCTCCAAAGTGGTAGTTATGAATAGATTGCTAGCAAAAGTAAGCCTACTAAACATTAGTCAGGAAATAAAGTTGAGGTTAACCTGCTTGACTAATTAAACTTAAGTTTTTGTTCCTGGTAGGCCTATTAAATAAAATCTAAATTTTTTCTTTGATTTGATAGATATTATTGGCCCAACTTCAGTTTTAAAAGTTTAAAAATAATTATTTGTATCCAGTCATTTGAGTTACTCAATAAAAAAAATCAAAATTTAAAAATAATAATAATTTCAGGCTTGGAATCTCTGCCAGCAGAAATGCAGAGGAATTTCAACTTGATGAGAGACTTGGATCAAAGATCTCAAGGTAAACAGTAATATTAGTTAAGATTGTTTTTTTTATACATGGGGAACCAAATAAAATAGACAGCTAAAAGTCCCCCAAAGTGTTGGGTTAGTTTAAATATCATTCATAAGTATCATGTTCATTAAATTACTGAGGTGAATTAATGTTGAGATTCACTAAGTGTTATAGACCCTGCATGCATAACTTTTCAGTGTTGTTCTATATTTAGATCTCATGAAAAAAATTGACAAAGCAGCAACGGATTACCTGAACAAAGTCCGTCACATGTCACCCGAAAAGAGAACCAATCAGCTAAATCAGATTGAGTCGATGTTCAGCAAAAGTCGAGAGTATGGTGATGACAAAGTTTCATTGGCCATGCAAACATATGAAATGGTAAGGTAGGGTAGTTACCAATATTATTTTGCTTAAACCCAAATTATTCATTCAGTTGTTTTAAAAATCAACATTCAATTGTTAAGCAATATAGTAGAACATTGATTTTCCAAACACTGATCATCCGAACTTCCTGTGTCATTAAAAAAAATTGTTATTGTATTGTGCTTGCAGTGAACAGATTGGATTAATGCAAATGTGATCAGCAAACTTGTTAATTAATGTATATCTCAAAATACACCCCTGTGACCTTGCATTTTATTCTAAGAGCCAGTCTTTTATTTTGAAAAAGACTTCTTTTTAACATCAATCAGCTGACTCTGATGTACCCTTTATAATTACTATAGACTATACACTGTACAATAAAGCACCATATCTCATGCGTATAAATTAAGAATACGTTATGTATTCTATGCACTAATTTTAACTCACCTTTTCTGTGGAAATGTTAGGTTATCCCCGGTCCTAATTAGTCTATATAAATTATGCTCCACTGTAATTTAGGACTAAGTTCCAACTTGCTATTACTTGATTGCATTGTTAATTTATTTATTTTTTAGGTTGACAAGCATATACGAAAGCTAGATGCGGAACTAGCCAGATTTGAAGCAGATTTAAAAGATAAAAGTTCTGGGCGTAAAAAGGAATCCCCTGAAGGCAAAGCCATTGGTAAAAAGAGTAAGTCTTTTTTTTTTTTTTTTTTTTTTTTTTTTGTGGTTAAGATAAAATTTTTTTTTTTTTTTTTTTTTTTTTGTTGTGATGGTAGACTAAAATCTATTTATTTTATAGTGGCAATTTTTCTGAAATATTGAAGTTAAGTTAATATTGTCAGCTGATTGAAAATGTGCATTAGATTGATGCAGTAAAACTTGTATAGAGATTAATTATTAGAAGTTAATGATGATGATATGATAATAATTTTTGCAAAGGTTTTATCACATTTCAGTTGATTGATCATTTTCAAAAAGAATGACCAAAATTTTAATTTTTTTCATGTAATAATACAATTTTTTATGCCTTTTTGCAATTAGAAAATGATAAAGAGAAAAAGAAGCGGAAAAGTAACAAAGAAGAGTTCGAAGATGAGATCCCAAAGAAAAAGAAGAAGAAAGGTGCACAAGCCGAGTAAGTTTTAGAAGCATTGGTACTTAAGAAACAAAAATGCTTTTTTTGGTAGTTTCAAAATTGTGCTTTTTTTAAAAGTGGTGGCTGTCACCATGTGGTATTTAAAAGGTTTTCAAATTGCAAATGAAATCTGGCTTTGGGCTGTGGAATTGTTGAATCTTTAGTCCGCATTTTAGTAATTTGGACCAATGTGATCTCAGAAGTGTCAAATAATTGAGGATACAGAGCAGCAAGAGTTGCTTGAAAGGTTCTGAAGCATTTGATCATGATTTGAATTCCTCTATTGTTAAGTTTTAATTTTTTGTCTCTCAGCCCCTGTGCTGGTCATTTTCCTTAACAAAGCTGGAGCTCATTCATATATTTTTGTTAATTAAATGCGCAATTCAATTAAACTTTTTGGATACAGCTTTACTAAACCTTTTTTAACACCATAACAGTGAAATATGTGCAAATACTTGCTCTATTTTGTTTCTTTCCCCTGATTAAAAAGGTCTGTCAAATTATTTGTTTGTCTTCCTGTTAATCTTGTTTAAATTTTTTTTTTTAGATACATTGTCATTTATTTTTTTAAAACTTTATTGTTATCCAAACATTGAGCAACTTTGGGAACAATGAGGATTTTGCATAGACAATACCTTTAAGCTTACATTATGTCCTCTATTTTATAATGTTAACATCACTTAATTACTTCTGCCTTTTTTAGGCATAGGTGTCAGTAAGTGTTTTTCCATTGATCTCAGTCCTATGCTTTGCTTTCTAGTAATGTTAAATGTGTATTTTAATTTTGTTTGAATGTGGCCTTTCTTTTTTTTTTTTTAAAAAAGGGTAGGACAAATAAGAGACAATATGAAGCATACAAACTTTAGAAAATGAAACTTTCCTTGATAAATCCTCTGAAGTTCCTTCTACCTTAATTATCTGTTTTGATAACCACACAGTTTTCTTTTCAATTTTGTGTTTGGGGTTTCAGTATTTCAGCCCATACTCTCCTGAGAATATATTAATTTAGGGCTGACCGAATGTTTATTTCAGAGAAGAGGTCGAGATGAGTGCTATCAGCCCATTCCCCTTGACGACTCATCCCTCTGATGTCTTAGACATGCCTGTTGACCCCAACGAGCCAACGTATTGCTTGTGTAACCAGGTTTCTTATGGTGAAATGATTGGCTGTGACAACCTAGATGTAAGTACATTTTAACATTTTGAAATTGAACTGCTGTGTTTTTTACTGTATCTCTTTTAGTTCATTTTTTTCTTCTTCAAATTTTACAACAGGCATTAAAATAAATAAACTTCAAACACGAAGAGTTGAAATAGTTTATGATGTGACAGACAATGCATTTTCTCTTTATTCAATGTTATATAGATATTTATGGAGGATTTTTGGATGCCCTCAATTTTAACAAATGTGTACTTACTTACATGTTTAGGGAGTTATTAATTATAGATATAGTGACAATATGATTTGTAATTGCCATATAATTTTTTAGGACGAAATAAAAAAAAAAATAATGTTTGCAAAGTTCTTTAAAATTTTAAAATTTGGTCTGAGTGATACAATTTTTAAATTTTTTTTTCAGTGTCCTATTGAATGGTTTCACTTTGCATGTGTTCAACTAAAGACAAAGCCCAAAGGCAAATGGTACTGTCCTAGGTGTCAGGAAGAAAGAAAAAAGAAGTAATCTAGTCACATTATCTTGTGTTCAACTATAAATACAATCAAATCACATTGTTGTTCGTTGTTGTTACTTGATATTATGAACATACAGGTCATTGATACAGTGGAACTTCTTTAGGATAAATGATCTTATTTAGTCTTTTGAGCTGTATTTTATATATATATATGTATATTTTTTTAAAAAATAAGCTTGATTTTAATGTGTAAAAAAAACCCAAAAAAAACAGCTGTTCATTTCAATTTAATAAAACCCACAGGGTAAAATTTAATGAATTTCTTATATATCCATTCAGGTAACCATAGGGGAAAGTAAAAAAAAAAAATAAATTATAAAATAATGGTGGCAATTCACCTTCAGTAAAACATTTAAATTCTACATGTCCAATCTGCATTGGCTAAAAAATTATGTATTTTGAAGCTTTAACTTTTAAGATCAGTATTAATTACTAGCGATTGTAGTTGGCCAAATACTCTTAATTGCTAATTTTAAAAAAAAGTTTTAGTGTTTTTTTCCCCATCAAATTTAAATGAACTCCACTGTATTTTTTAAAGGAACATTAAATGAGTTCCACTGTAATTTTAAGGAATGTGGAATAAAAGATATTATAATATAATGTATCGGAGTACTTTTCTGCTCTGATCTTATTGTAGCTCCCTTCTTTTTTCTTAATCAAATAAGAAAAGAGGCATTGACTGCTTTGTATTAAATCTTTAATCAACAATAATTACAGCACTTGATAAATCTTTTTATTATTTATTCCTTAATTTTCAGTTATCAGATTGTTGGGCACAATTTTTATAAAGTTTAAATATATGTAGAAATGATTACATTTGTATATATTTAAAAAAAAATCATTATATGAAATTAAAGCCACTATGAACTCTTATGTTTTTTTGCAATTTTTAGGAAAGCGTCAGAACGGTTTTTTTTCTTCTCAAAGATGATAAGTAAAAACAAAAATTCAAATTTATAATTAGATTCTTATAAAGAGAAATAAAAGGTGTTTTTAAAATGTTAACCAGTAACTATTTAGTTGATTTTGATAATTTAATTTCTTCCGGTATTAGTAATTTACCACTGTAAGTTTCTCTTGAACAAATTATTAAAGCAACATTATACATGTATTATACTCATGCTATTTTACCAACAGTCATGTAAAGATTGCCTGTGATTTTGGTCAAAGTATGGTGTATAGTGTAAGGAGTGTTGTGTCATATCCTGTGGGCTGAATGCAAAATATGACTGCAAGGACACATTTTTATCTCTCAGCTTAAATGATGTGTCTGATTGGATGGTGTGTGGGATTACTGCAAGCTGTGTGGCTGAATGATGTGAGTGATTACTGCAAGGTGTGTGTGCTTGAATGTGTTAATTTCTGTATGGTTGCACTTATTTTGGCCATCTGGTGAAAAATTTTAAAGTGTACAAAGAAATGTTTAATTTTGATGCTATTCATTCTTCTGAGATCTATATCTGAAGTTTTGGGGGGATTTGATTATTTAAATATAAAATGCATGTGGAGAACATTCAAATTTTAACATATTTTATTTGTATATACCTATGTAAGTATTGTACTTTTCCCTTCTGATTTTGATAACTGGTTTTAATAGAAAATTATTTCATCTCTGAAAGGCCAGGCTCGAAGGGGTTATTATCATTATAATTTCCTGTATCATCCTTTAAACAATAGTTATATTTGGTCATTTGTTTCCTGTACAAATATACTATACAAAATTTGTAAAAAAAGAAATAACTTTTTTTTTTCTAGTCCTCATCATTTTTAGAAACCTGATACATTTTTAATAAATTTGCTTGTGACATTGTTTATAAATTTATCAATGGATAAATATTTCCTAAATGATTATGTATCTTATATTGTTGCATGTTTACTTTTAAAGTGCACTGTTGGTTTTTCCCTAAGCAAACATTTTTAATGTTTTCCCTGAAATTTTCTTAACTGTAGATTAGTTTGTTTTCAACTACGTTAGAATATAAATGATAATTTAGAGTTATTTGAAGGTAAAATGAAAGGCTTCTAATTATTGATGATCAATTTGCCTTTAATGGTCATATGAAAATATGTTGCCTGAGAAGGAAAAAAATAAGTCTTTAAATGACTGAAAGTGAAATAAAATATTTTTCCACATGTACAAAGTACAATTTTGTTTCTCATGCTATTCCATACTTTTTTTAAATGGACACAAAATAAGTGTTTGCCTGTAATAACATTTGTCATAAATCAATCATAAAAACAATTTTAAGGACAATGAATTGTGGTTATCAACTAATGTGTGGTGATTAATTTTTCTTGCTGTTAGTGTTGTATTTGAAAGCTTATGTTGATACAAAAATAAACCTTTTGACAGAGCATTTTGTGCAATGATAATTAAATTGTTGCATAAATAATTCAAAGTATTACATATGTTAATTATTCGTTTGAATGATTTTGTCAGTGAGAATTTCAGATAATTTTATTTATATATAGTGCTTGGACTGATGTACTTAACAATTTCCTGAAGAAAAAGAAATTTAATTGATGTATACTTGTTATAAATATCCTTTATGGATCACCTTAAAGCATTTTTGAGACAGAAAATAACTATTTCAATGAAATACACTTAGAACAATTACTGTGTGATAAACAATTAAGTGATTTCTCTGACTGGAAAAAAAAATCTGTATCAATTTGTCAATAAAATTATGAACATTAAGCACTTGATTTTCAGTTAATCAATTATTTTTCAGTTATGTTCTGGTTTATGGATTGTTACACTTATTCAGACAAGTATATTTACAAAAAAACACAAAACTTTTAATATTATTAAACGCATTGAAATTATTGGAAATAATTCTATTTAATATAAAATTTATTTTCAAGGTAGGCATAGGGATGTTTTTTTTTCATTTTATTATTTCGGTTACATACTACAATAAACAAATTCACTTTGACTGTAAATTACAACTGGATGTGAGCAGGGAAAAATAAATCTATTAAATTTAATCTATATCTTAAGTACAGTTGGTTCTTGAGCTAGATGTAGCTTATACATTCAGTTAGGGTCAATAATTAAATTTACAGAGTAGGACTAATATTTATTTACTAGCTTGAATTAATAACAATTTATCTTGCCTTTGATTGCCTTAAATTAATTTAAAAGAAATACATCTAATTGACATGTAATTTCTCCTCAGTCTTACTTATACCACAGCTTGCCATAAATAATATGTGACTGAGTAAAAAAATATATGGTATAGAAAACATTCTTTAAAAAAAACATGGTTTTGAAACAAAATTGTACTAAAAATTATATTTATACTACAGGGTACAAAAATCATTATATATAATATTATATTACAATTTAGTGAAGTTATAAAATAATGAAAAAGATAATCACAGTTTTCGATTGAAAATTTAGTTTGATTAATAAAATATCACAGTTAAAATTTTAATTAAAATAAAATGAATGATGAATCTAATCAGGGCATCACTCAAAAATTTCTTTAAGAAAGACTTGCATGACCAAGAAATAGTCTGACATAGAGGTCCAGATTGGCCCATTACGTAATAGATTTCTATTAGTCCTTGTGGACTTTAAAGTTTTGGTCCAAAATCAACAGATAATGCATTCATATATTAGTGATGTACTGTGGGCATTTAATACACCAGTCAATTCAATGTGCTCTTTAAAATGTTGGGCACATCTGATGAGCGCATTGCAATAAAAACTATAGATGTTGTTGTATCTAAACATACAAATATACATGCACAAGGAATAGATTTCTTGATGCTAGCCTGCTGTAATTTGTTTCCTGAAAGAAATAAAAAAAATATTTAACTAAGCCATAAACAGTTTATGCTGGTACAGGCTCACGTTCGTGTGTCCTGCTTTCCAGGTCTTTAATCTGTTGATTTTCAACTGCCTGTGACAACAAAGTTTCCTGGGCTTCCTGAAATTTCTGTTCTCTATGACGCTGTTTTCTTGCATCAATCCTTAAATAAAGTTTTAAAAAAAAATAAATATTTATACTATTATAGACAAAAGTCGTTAATTAAAAGCAATAGAATTTCCAAAGCTACATTGATTTAAATATTTTGATTTTTGCATCTATTGATAAAGCACAAGGGAACTAAGTTTGAACATAACTGTAAGTTATTTATGGTATGATCACTTAAGATGCCATTGTTATAGATAAAAAAAACATCAAAATTTTTTTTTTAGTTTGAACTTATTTTAAATCTACCACTGTTCGGCAAACTCATAATGAAGAAATTGAGCTCTTACGTGTCAATAATAACTTCAGGTTTGTTTCTCAACAAATACTTGTCAGTGTATTCACTAATCTCTGGCCACTTGGTTGCCTGGTGTTTCTGATAGTTTTGCTCCATTGTTCTAAACTGATCATACTCAGCAAATGTTTTTGGTCTGATTGTGGTTAAAACATTGGTCTCATTTAATCTGTGTGTTGAGCCGAACCAGGTATTGAAATCTGATGATTTAAAGAATGTTGTATTAAGGCTTACATTGAAGCTTAAGTAAAATAAGGTATAAAACTGATCACATAATAAGATTAAAATAAAACCCTTGACAACTTATAATAAATGTCGATTTTCTTTATGAGCATATTATAGTGTGACAAAAATGTTCAGATCTCTTACAAGTTTATCTGACAGGAGCATATCTTACTTGGATTTCTTTGTTGGTAATAGCCTTCACTTGGTCTGCCATATTTCATCACCACAATTGATGGGAGATTGGTTGGAGGCCTTTTGTATACATCAATGTTCAGATATCTGTGCACATCTTCAGTGTGAAAGTGACTAATAGTCCTCTGACCTGGTGAGAATATACAACAGTATATTACGCAGAGAATACAAGCAATTTATATTTTCTATATAATTTTTTTTAGATGTTTATGAATACGAAATTATTTATTCATAACTCTTCCCATCTTTGCCTAAAGTGTGCCCTTTCTGACTGCTGCATGTGGTCTGCATGCTAATGATTTGGCTTTGAAAGAAACGTTTTTTGTTGTTGTTTTTTTTCATTTGTGGTCAATTTTTTGTATCACATTTTAAATTTAATACACACATTCTAATACCCAATCCTGATAACTTCTTGTGGAATGAAAGTGTGTTTAGTGTGTTTTGTTGATTAAACCTATGAATGACATGTATGCATAATTTTCAAAGAATCTGGAAATTTTACCATCATTTATTTTTTTTGACTGTTATCATTGAATGTTTAAAATACATGACCGACTGTTTATGTGATAAATTTTCCATCGATAACAAAGAAATGGTTAAAAAAGCATATCTTTTGAAGATATTGGTCATTTTCAGCAGGTTTAAAGTTAAACTCAATATGTAGGAGACAAGTTAATTTTGGAAAAAATAAAAAATTTATAAATTGCTTGATTTATAAATTATAAATGTTCAAAGACTAATTTCAACTAGGCATCAGTATTTTGAAGCTTTGGTGAGTCTACCTGTTTTAGATGGGCCCCATCGCAATGATGCACCAAGTCGACATGTGTTATGCTGTTCAGGGGGGTTCCTCTGCCATTGCTCATCCATCCAACAGTGTGGGAGGGAACGTGGTGGTGTATCGCGAAACAAATATTGACTAGTGCTAGTAGCATAACGGTTTTTAGGTGCAGGAAGTATGATGGTATTTTTCTTTGCCAAAGCTGTAGGATCTTCATGCATAAAAAATGGTGTCGCATCCTGAAGTGGAGAAAATAATTATAGAATCTTTAAATACCCATCTCTCTTTTCTGCTCACTTTTATTTTTTCTGATACTGAAAGACACACAAGTTAACTATGAATACATGTTAAAAAAGCTGGTATCAGAGTGTAATTAATAATAAGTTTTCTATATTCTGAAATAATGTAAAAGCTTGGGAATTATTATACGACTCGTGGAGAGGTTAACAAGTATCTGTGCATATTGGCCATTAGCTGTTGTGCAGTTTTTTTTACACCTGGCCCGGGTATTTTGATAACAACAGGCCAACTGACATTCCTACACCCTACATGTCAGTCTTTAAACAATACTCCAACAGACAATCTTACACCACACCCATGGCTATTTATTGATTAATATAATAATCGCCTCACTCTAAGGAAAAAATTTTAAACTATTTACCTGACACACCAGAAGCAAAATATATATAAGAGATAGTCTACAATTCTAACTGATTTCAGCTCTAAATAATGTTAACTTATAGAACAAAAAGATCACACCCGCTTTTAGTTTAAGAAAGCGTTAACATTTTAAATTAAGCCATAGTGACAGTTAGGAATAATGATTTATGCTAGTCATTGATAGTAATGTTAAACACAATTTAATTATTTAATAGAAATTAAAAGAGCACTTTCTAACATCCCAGTTCTTGTAATGAATTAAACAAACAGAATTATGGTAACTAATCAAAGTATTTACTACTGTGCAACGCTGTCTTAATCTTAAGGAATGGTATCAATGGAAACAGACACAGTTTCTAAATTTATATGGCCAATGAGATTTAAGCTTCCTATTGTCCAACATTGAAATTATTGCACCACCAGTTTTGAACCCAAGTCTAGCACAAAAATATTTCTTTTTTAATTTCAGTGAAAAACCATATCTTCTTCTTCTTATATTTGAGGGGCCCACGATCAATTTGTTGATCATTATGGCTCCTGGTTTTAATTCAGAGTTTGCCTTCTCTTAGATGGGTTGCCGTCCAAGGCTAGCGAGTCCCATCCACCCGGGGTGCTAGGGATGTTGGCTTTAATGGGGATTGAACTCCGGACCACTGGCGCCACTGCTATTTGGTTTGAGACAGTTTAGACCGCTCGGCCACCCAGCACCCATATAAAAGCCTGTACTGCCAAACACCTCAGGAATTATGTAAAAGTCTTACAAAGTACATGTAAACTGCGAGGTTGGCATGTCTGAACATTAGAGCAATCATTACTCAGTAATGCTAGATATTTCACCTTTTGCAAATTTTTTATCTGTAATTCAGTCATAACTGTATACTGATCATTTGGAGTTCTTGGCCTTCCTGAAAGCATGTCAATCTGTCTCTCTGTGGCACCATTCATCCATCTAAATAACAAGAAAAATTAAAGTAGTTATAATTTTTACTTGTTTTACATTTAAAAAAAAATTCATAAACAAAGTTACAAACACACACTATTAACATCATACTTTAATTCAATATAGAACAAACAGCAATTAATTAGTTTCATAAGCCAAATGTGATTATTTTAATAGCATAATACTAATGTAACTTAAGTTTAAATAAAAAAATAAGTCCCTTCAAATTAAAGTAAGAATAAATATTTACTCTGATACAAACTCACGGATCAGGTTTTGAAGGCATTTCTGATGGTTTTATGTATTTATCTGTATATTCTGATGCATCTGGCCATTTTACTTCTTTCTTTTTTTCACAGGATAGTTCATCCATATTTCAGATCTGTTTCAGTACATAAACCATTAAAAAATGTTGATAAAAATAAAATTTATATTGAAACAACAAAGTAAAAGTGTAGAGTAAAACAATCACATATTTTAAATTATAATTATAACAATTGTGAGTGTGTTGCCGCTTGTAGGGTAGAAATTAATTATCATTTCGCCGTTTAAGTTTTAATTTTGATCATTGACCATTCTAATAATTCTATTCATATTCAGTAAAATGTACTTGTACTTATTATTATTACCCCAGCCTAGGACTGGGCTCACCGCGCTTTACATAAAAATATTAGCAAAAGAGACATAGGCCTACTTTTGACATTAAAATAAAATACATTTATGAAATAAAGAACAGCTTTACATAAAAATATTAGCAAAAGAGACATACTTTTGACATTGAAATAAAATACATTTATGAAATAAAGAACAGTGTATAAAAAAACAACAAAAAAACAAATGTTTATTCACCCACCCCACCCCAGAACTTTTACAAGGCAAACCATGGACGGCAGCTAGCAGCATCATTTATCTGTCAGAGGAGGGGATTCAGTCAGGGTAGTATAGTTTAAAGAGATGTGTTTTGAATGCAGTTTTGAAGGCCTAGATGGTTAGTATATTGGGAATGTGTAGTGGCAAATAATTCCATTGTTTTGGGGCACAGAAAGAGAAAGATCATTCACCATATGTTTTAGTGTGTGTCTTGGGAACAGACAGAATAAGCGTGTCTGCGGAGGAGCTTAACATACTTTGGTTGGTAGTTGTAAATTGTAGTAACTTTGACTTATTTGTAGACTTGTACTTGCAGTATGAAATATGATAAATTAAATTTAGTCTTGTTTTGTCCTACTACTACTTTTGGTCTTTGTGACATTGTGTAGTTCTTTTTCTTCTTAAATTAAGGGCTCAGGATCAATCATTCAATGTATTGATCATACAGTCATTATGGCTCCTATGTATGAAGTATTATATGTAGAGGGTATTTGCAATGTTTCTGTGTCTGGTGTCAAAGAGGATATTTCACTGGTTGCAAGGGCTACTCAGCGAGGGTATCAAATAGTGGAAGGCTGAGACTGAGACCGAGGCAATGAGTGTCAACAATAATTATAATAATAATATAGATAGACTTATTTTGGAAAATTAGAAACTTAAGAATAATAATTTTAGGTTGACTTACCAATTTATGATTGGACTTAAAGTAACCAGATTAAAAACAATGCAAATTATATAATAACAAATTAATTGAATATGGAAGGACCAAATGTTTAAAGAACAGGAAGTTTTCTCATTACGGTGTGAATAGTCCTAGGACGCTAAGCCTTAGCAACCTTCTGAAATATAAATGATTAATTTTTTATCATTAAATATCGCAAAATAAAAATACGTTTAGTTTATTACTTGAATGTTCTTGTCAAATTATTATACATCTTATTTAATTGTTCAAGTAGAGTTTTATTAATCGCGACATGAGTTATTTTTTTTTACAACAACCGGAAACGCATGGATTGAAAGAATCGAAAACGAAAGGAGAAAGTTTGATTTGATTAGAACAATGTCTACCAAATCTCGCAAGCGCAGTTCTATTGCAACTGACATAGTTGATCTACCCGATGTTGTTGATGCCAAGAAAAATAAAGAATCAGAAGAACCAACAACTGCTATTTCTGAACTTGAGTTTAAATTTCTTCTGCGCGATCAAAAAACAGTTTCGGATGGTAGGTCCTGGTTTGGGGCATTTTTTGGTCTGGCAGCCAGGTTGATAAAAAATTTATTAAATTAGGAATTACCCTGCCTTAGGCCAGGGCTCCTAGGCCTACATAAACTTGGAACACACTCTAGTAAATCAAATATTGCAGTGAACTATTCAGACCTAACATGCCAAGCTTACTGCTGTGAAACTATCATCTGTTGTGATCATCAGTGGGCTGAGTGGGGCTACCCTTACACAGTTTACACAGCCCATGTAGCCGTAGCTCATGTAGGCATAGGGCCCTGGCCTGCTCCTCTACATTGTCTAGATCCTTCCATTTGGATTGATCCATAGCTTTTCGCTAGAATTAAATTCAAAGGTTAGGTAAAGTGCCTCATTAAAGGCCGGCACTACGTACACCGCGGCGGTGTACCTAGCGAAACTATTGACTTTGGACTTTGGCCTGCGTACACCACGGCGGTGTACCTAGCTAAATCATGGTCCGTGGCCTGCATACACCGCAGCGATTTAAAGTAGCAAAACTATGGTCTTTGCGAGTCTTTAACTTTTTGGCCTAACCGGTACTTGTAGATTTAATGTTATAGTCGTGTTAAAACTGAAAACTATTTATTTAAAATTCGTTTATTACCTTGGGAAGATATTGAGTAAGTTCCACGCTTATGTGGCAAAGTACTTGTAAAGCATTTCTTCTTATTTTTTGGAAGGGAGGGGGCTGGGGGTGTAATGTTAAACCATGATTTATTTTTAAAGTTAAGCACTTTTTCCCCCCCTCCCCCAATATATTGAAATACAAATATATTTATTAATTGTAAGTTTTATCATATGATTGTGAGTCTTAATTTGAAATTATTCTCCCATGCCCACCCCCACCCAGTTGTTTGTTGGTTTTTTTTTGGGGGGGGGAGGCATTATAAATATAACATTATATGTGATCCCTCGGGGCATGGTGTAAAAATGAATGGGAAGACAGTGAATCTATTTTGTTAGCACCAAGATATAATTATGACACAAATACACTATGGGAAGAGAATCACATACTCATACATTGATCATGAAGTCGTGAAGTTAAAGTAGTCCGAGGCATTGTCATTGTGATACCAAGCATGTGTCAACACAAAACAGCAGTAAGATGATAAATACGAAACACTGCAGTGATGTTTGAAAGCCTTTTAACAATAATTAAATATCATTGATTTAGTTTTACATTGGCATTACACGTTAGTAAAAAATGCTGGCGGAGGGGGGGGGGGTGCAAAAGGTAAGTTTATTGTTGGACGTCCTTTGTGGACAACCCCTATCCTGAGCCGTGATTTGTGAATGCCCCCTTTTTGGTTAAGCCTCTGCCCATAACTCACCACCACCCCCCCACTCCCCGGCAAGTATCAATTTCTTAACAAAAAAAAACAACAACAAATACAAAAACTTTGACATAGTGCAAATCCTGTCCCAAGCCCATTGTGCAATGGTTTCTGTGGGAAAACGTCGTGTTTTACCCTGAGAATAGCACATGCCATGCCATTCTGGAAACAAATTTCGTCATGAAAAGGGTAAACGCAGACTGAGTGTTGTGAATGAACCTTTGATATCGTGTGTACATTTTTCCAATGCATAAAGCATAGTTAAGCAAGATGGTTCAAGGTTGAAATACGACCATGCACATTAATATTCATATGGTAAGAATATTATTCATACTGGTATTTTCTTTGGGTGTTCGTAAAAGTAAAATGTAAATATTCAACTACATGAAGAATGTTGAAATACAATAGAATATCAGTCACTTAGTATTCATAATGTTTCTATTATTCATGTTACATTGACATACACTATACATGTATTGCATGCGCTTTCAGAAACTTTAAGTTTGTTTTCAAATGTCTAAAGTCTTATTACCATAGTTACCGGTATTTTCTAAGTCAAAGGCCGACACAACTTGTTGAAAAACTTATATATATAAATAAATATATAAAGTGTATTTAATATAATATTTAAACATATATTTAAATTGTTTAAATTGCTACAAAATATTTTAAAACTAAAATAAGAGGAAAAAAACTCGATCCCTACTGAGAATTGATCTCAAATTATATTATCGCCAAGCGTCCACTCTACCACTTGACCACACAAGATCTTCTCTAAAAGAATATCTTAAAACCAGGCCAATGGTAAATTTTTGCCGTGGTGTACCCAGGCAAAAGCCCACGATTTCACTAGGTACACCGCCGCGGTTTACGCAGGCCAAAGCCGATGGTTTCGCTAGGTACACCGCCGCGGTGTACGCATCCACTTCGCTCATTAAATTTTGTTTAACTGATATTATTAATAATTTTATGGTTTAAAGTTTTTGACTAGCCCTAAGTCAGTAAGAATGATGGAAGAAAAATGTCATCCGCTTGACACCAGTTCAACATCATTGCCCCACACTGCTGTTTCTGCTAAAGGTACTAGTGTATGTACCATGAGAAAACCATTTGATTGATGGAATTGGAATTTATTTCATTCTGTACATAAAAACATTTTTAGGCGAAAGGGTAGGCACAATCAGTAATATTAAGTATCAGTGGGCCTGTTTCAATAATTCATAAAATGATTAAGATTAAGAGCTTTAGAGATTTTTAAAAGATTTTTTGTTTACTACAACTTTAAACCTAATACAATCAAAGCTGTTTCAACACCCCACCTCCTCATATGCATAGCCAATATTCAATATATGAACCTAATTAACGCTGTGTTTACTAAACCTCATTTTAAAAAAGCAGACAACAGCTAAAAAGTTAATTTAATTTTCCTAATTTGTAGAGTATAAGTAGTATCTTATAGGCTAAATAAAATTTATTATAATTCCCTTTGCCTTTGTAAAATGAAAACTGTAAAAATTAGGCCTAGGTAAAATTCAATTTTCATTCAAATAGGAACCATCAGATCGCAAAGTTCTTAGCTTAAATTAGCGGCTTTAATTTTTTTTTTTAATCTTCATATCTTTAAACTAAAGACACATTTAGAGAGCTACAGTGAATAGAAGTTGATAAATCAGCCCCATTTTTCCATAAGTCAAAGAAAAACCAAAATTTTATTTTAGAGAACACTATAATAGTAAAGGTCTTCACATATATTACATGTAGTTTTAATAGTTGATCTAAAGGAATGATCGATTTAGTGATTTATATTTATTTTCCAGGCTACTAAATAAACTATGTCTGCGATCGATTATTTTTTAAGAAGTGGAAAGTGATTTTTTTAAAAGTTTACATAATTTAAACCCAGTATTTAGAAACTATCATATCTTCAATTTTAGGATGAAAAAAGAAAGGTTACATCCAGGTCATAAATATGAGCCAAAAGTCTGTTGCTTGGCCCAGATCAAGATTTACATTTGAAGTTTAACGAATGCAAAGAAACAACATTTTTTTAAGCAAATGTTATAAGAAGTATGATGTTTATTTAATAAAATGCAGAGAGTAATTTTTAAATTTCCTTCTACTCATAAGCAAGAATTAAAGTTTAAACTGTTCCTAGTTTTAAATGTGTGAACTATTTTAGTTCACTTGCACCTTCACCGACTAATTTTGATAGACTTGTTTATAAAAATACTGATCACCTTTGCAGGTTTAACAAAGTTCACAGCAACAGCTGAAGCTTACAATGATGGCGTCCCATGTCAAGATATAGTTGCTGGATATTGCCGTAGTTCACCGTCATGTGCAGAGCTGTGGACCTTGATTGATCCCACCAACACCGTGCTCAAAATAAATGATGTATGTAATGGAAATTTGTTTTAATGTCAACGGAAATAATAAAAAAAAAAGATTGTGTGTAGTAAAATTTTGGCTTGCATTGCAATATGAATTAGTAATATGAAAATGTCAGTTATGACATACAATCATTGAAATGCTAATCTTAGCTGATCAGTTTCCCCAATCTATTTGTATCAAAATGTCATGTTAAAGAGCTAAAGTTTTAAAAGTTCTTAAGTCCGGAATATTATCAAATTAAAAAAGCATATTTTTTTTTTACCCGGTACTGAACAAAGCCATTTCTTAAATTTCCTTCATTCGTTAAAAAGCTGATTTCTAATCTCTCCTTTTGTTTCAGATTGGCTTTGTCTTTCAATGCCTTGAACAAATATTAACACGTATCCGCAATGACCTCGTCAAGTTCTCATCCACTGGTGAAGCAATTGTCCAAAAGATTTTAGCAGCACACATGGGTCAACTTTATAATTGCCTTAGGGATCAAAATAAGTATGTGTTTATGTGGGGGCTATTTAGTAAAAAGATATTTTAAAATCCTTAAAGGATGTCATCATTTTTGTGATGCTTATAGCTGTATTGTTTTAAAGCAGTGGTGGGGCAAATTGTCACTTGCGAGCCAATTGTGGCTTGCACCTCCGTTTTGATGGCTTGCACTTCCTTAAAAAAAAAAATGAACAAGTAATTTAATTTAAATTTTGGATTGAAGATGTCATAACTACTATATGGGGTTGGTTCACTTTGCTGGTGAAATAATAAATTCCCTCCCCTCCCCCAATTCATTTCTCCATGCCTCTGTTACCTCTTGAATCTGGTTCGCAGCTACACAAGTTTGCCCACCACTGTTTTAAAGTATTGAATATGATACATCCTTAATTTTTCAATTTTAAAGGTGATTGGGTCTTTGGAACTATTTTGCACTAATTTAATGGTATATTTTTTATTGAACCAAATTCCACACAGTTTTGCTCAGTGGATGTAGGGGGTGTAAATTGATCCATGGTAGGTCATTTTGGCTATCTCCTGTGTAATGAGAATGGCACTGGCATATCTTTTGAAAATGGGCTTTTATGAGTTGACTGATAAAACCCTTTTCCTTGTGACCGCCATAGCCGTAATGTAAAAAAACCTTTTCCTTGTGACCCTCATGCCTGTAATTTGAAAAACCCCATTTCTTGTCGCGGCGCCCCCCCAAGGTAGGGATAAATGCTAACTCATCTTTTGTAGATAAAAACCACCTGCTCAGGTAAAACTATGCGACGCATGCAATTTTAAAAAGTTAAGTTTATGGCATTTTTTGTGGCTTTAAGAATAAATTGTTTTTTTTGCTCGTAGACCCTTGTTTAAAAGGTTCCTAGTTTTGACCAAATAGATCTCAAGATTTGCTGTACCAGTAATTATTAGCATGTAACCTTGAAATTATTGTGTTTTTTATTTGAAAAGGCAAGAGTATTAAATCACAACCCAGTTAAAGCATGGGGGAACTTTCTAAAAATATTCGTTATTTGTTGTAATATGTGCGTGTAAGTGGCTCATTGTAAATTATTCATCCACAGGTCTAAAACCATCAAGGCAGCCCTAAAGCTCCTTATAGCAATGGTTTTGCTTAGTGATAAATCAAAGAAGGCTGTTCTTATTCGACTCAATTTTGGGCACCAAAATTTTCCATCATTATTCCGACGGAGAAACAGAAAGGTAAAGTTTTTTAAGTTAAGAAAATTATTAAACTTTAAAAATAATTTTCAGAGAAAATCAATGTCTAAAGGCTATATTAATTCTTTTTTTCTATAACCTTTTTATGTTTATTACAAATAGAATCAGAGTCAGAAATAGAAAACCTAAACCGGCTATGCACTAACATATGACTATTTGTTGGCCTCTTTTATATTAATGGAAAATAATTCCAGGCGACAGTTGTAGTTTCTGTAATTTACCACATACAGCTAACTTTCGTAATGCCAGAGTAACCACATGGGCAATAATCCAACAGGAATTCAATTTTGAAATTGAATATATCAAGGAAGAAGAAAATATCATTACATATTTTTTTTTATCTGGACAATAATGAGGGGAAAAAAATATGTATTGCTACATATGTATCTTTGAGGAAATTTGATCATCCTATATTTGACGTCGTTTAGTTTGGGGTTAGGCGAGACAAAATAATTGTGTTAACCGCTATTTGTTGTGTTGGTGATACGTCAATGATTTAAAGTACACTTTAAAAATGTTGTTTGATTACAAGCGATTTCATTTGAATTTCATTGCCGTGAACTGTGTTAATTTGTGTTAAATGAATTTTAATGCCATCATTTTTTTTGTTCTATGTCACGCACTGCAATAAAATTAAGTGCAGAAAGTTAGTTGGAAGGAGATGGTGGCACAAATAAAGATGGGAGATTCTTGCCAAGTGTATAAGCGTATTGAAAAGAATTGAAAATTATTTTAAAAAAAACAACAACTTTGAACAGCAGGAGTGACATAATACCGCCTTAGAATGAATATTTTTATGTCATTGCAAATTACAGCCCTCATAAATTCTCCTGTAATTTGGGGTAGGATAACTGAAATTACAAGTATTTAAAAATATTTTGTAGAGTAATTATGAATAATTAAAACCGTCGTGTTGATTGTTTGTTCAGGATCCACAGGATGTGAGGAGCTGTGTTGTCCTGTTGACCTTAGCTTTCCTGCTGGACAGTGACAACAGTGTAGTGAACACTTTGGTGCAACAGAGGAGTAAGTTGTTCTGACCGTGTAATTGTTTGCCCACTAAATAATCCTGGACTTAAAACTTCTTCTATAAGTGATTGCCAGAATTGAATAGTTTTAACATGTTGATTTGGCATTATGGAAATTGCAAGATATTGATGCTGAGTGTAGAGTGTATATGAAATTAAGATATTAATGCTGAGTATAGAATGCACATGCAACAATATATATTAATGCTGAGTGTAGAGTGCATATGAAACAATATATATTAATGCTGAGTATAGAGTGCATATATGAAATGAACCTTATGCTATAGATCAACCATTACTGGTGTCACCCAGTTTGAGAAATTACTTTTTTTAAAATTATATTATAGCTTTCCTTCAGATGACAATTGCAGGACTGAAGTATGATACTAAAGACATGGTAGTGGACATATTGGCAACATTAATGGATAAGGTAATTTTTAAATGAGATTTTCACACCTATGAATGTCTGAAAGAATTTTGATTTACTTTGAAAGATTCATGGCTGTATTAATATACCAGATCTACTATAAGTTGTGGTCTGTAGACTGGTGCGAGTCCACAAGCACCTAGTCACCATTTGCACAAGGTGAACAGTTTAAAAAAAAAAAGAAAATTAGATACAAATAACTAATAAATTCAGCACAGATCCACGCTGCAATGGTTATGGTGGTCTTTTCAACTGGCAAGTTAAGGAAGCAGACTGACAGACCTTATAAATAACAGTCATTGATTCCTCATTAACCACATTTGGTTCTAGCACTTAACACTAAGACTTGTTCTCTTATATTTCTTAACATCACATCAAGTTGGGATTGTCTGCCTGTGCTAACACACAATCTGACAGTTAAAATAAATTACATTCCATTTTTGTGCATGCAGGTGGTGAAATGTCAAGCCGTCACGAAAACAGATAAAATTAAATTGTTCTCTGAAGTCACCCTGAGGCAGTTTTGTGATCTGTACCAGTGGCTGGGGCCCAGGGGCTGGACAGCAGGGGTCAAGAAGAGACAAGATAAAGATGGGGTAAGATTATTGATTACTAAATTTTTTTTTTCTTCTGATGAGCTATAATGTCGTATAGTTCAGCATCTGTATAACAAAACCTAAGTCATAAATCATCTAATTTACAAGTTAGGTCTTGTGTTGTATTTTGACCATGAAAAAACACTTCTGAGAGAGCTGCACTGGCTGCCGGTGCGTGCTCGGATAGAGTATAAAATCGCAACGTTGTGCTACCGCTGCTTACATGACCTGGCACCGTCCTATCTGAAAGAGCTGCTTACGCCTTATGTACCCACTAGAGAGCTCCGCTCATCTGATAGTGGCAAACTCTCGACACCACGTGTTTGTCGATCTCAGAAACAATCAGACACTGGAGTCCTTTAAAACAGATTTAAAGACACATTTATTTCGCAAACACCTTCTGGGATGATTGTCAACCTTATTTTCCAGTTAATCCATAATGGCTGTGTTGCTTGGGGTTGACATGGCTAGAAAGACTTTGCAATTGTATGCTAGTAATTAGTTTTTGGAGTGTTGCGTTAGTTTTAAATGTGGTAAATTATAGATTTGTATTTCGTTGACTTTGTACAGCGCTTCGAGCCTTTGAGGATGAAGCGTGTTTTTGAAATGAACTTTATTATTATTATTATTATTATTTAAGATGTGTCAACCATAAATAATCTCTCTTTCTCAAATAAATGGTCTTGATTGTTTGTCTCAAGGTGGATTTATCGAGTGAGAAAACCAGTGAAGACAAGGAAGTGGTTGCCATTGTCGTGCATGATTTCTTAACAGAGCTGTGCTGCTCTCATAAACATGGCCTCAATTTCTTTGACAAAACAATGGGCACTGGAACCAGGTAATCAAATCACACGGAAACACTAGAAATCATATATATATATATATGTATATATATATATATGTATATATATATATATTTATATATTTATAGATGTATATTTATATATTTATAGATATATATAAGACTTCTAGTGTCTATTTATATTTATATATTTAAGTGAAGGAAATATCATAAAATGATTATAAATGTAATCTTCTAATTACCCTCTGCTGTAAATTTTGAAATTTCACATATCCCAAAGCACAAGTCATTTTGAATAAAAAAAGTAAAAATAATACTGGATATAATTCCATTCTTCACATAGTCCAGTAGTCAGAAAGCTGTGGCATTAACATATGACTCTTTGAAGGAATAGATGTGGGTCTTTTTTTTTTTTTTTTTTGTTTTTAAAACCTGAAACATTTTTTTTTATAAATAATTTATAAAAATGGCTGCACATTCAAAAAATGGTGAACAACCCCTGACTTAATGAGTGGGGTGGAAATATAAAAGTTACTGGATATAATTCCATTCTTCACATAGTCCAGTAGTCAGAAAGCTGTGGCATTAACATATGACTCTTTGAAGGAATAGATGTGGGTCTTTTTTTTTTTTTTTTTTGGTATTAAAACCTGAAACATTTCTTTTTAGAAATAATTTATAAAAATGGCTGCACATTCAAAAAATGGTGACCAACCCCTGACTTAATGAGTGGGGTGGAAATATAAAAGTCATTTATAGATAGAATTTTGTTTCTTAATCAGAAAATATTTTTTTATAGGAATCAAAATCAGTTGCTGAGTCATTTTTTAGTGTTGCTGGTCAAGAAGATGGATGATCTTCGCATATGTGACCTGATTATAAGCATCCTGTGTGCGTGTCCTGACCAAATCAAGTCTGTTCTCAACATCTTATGTCCATTTCTTGCTCCCCGATGGTCAGAGAAATGGGGCAGTCTCATGGACTGGCTGGTTAAAGTAGGTTGAAAACAGTTTCTGTTGCAGACAGTAGAGTTAAAAATGAATGGGATTATTAAATAACAGAGATCCTTAACTAAATGTTAACATTTTGTATGAATTTGAAGGCGCTTGAATTCATTAATCTTTTCGCTTTCACAATGTTAAGTATTTTTTTTTAATGTGAATTTTCTCACTGGCTAACCAAATCTTCCATGTCATTCTTGAAGCTGTACAGTACACTTGCAGAAACAGTTCAGGTCAACACATCAGGCGATGTTCACAGTGTCGTTTCCATGGCAACTGTATTTTGTTTACCACCACCGAAGATTGCAGCCATTATTGTCCAGAGTTTGAAGGTATGAGTTGAAGAGTACGCTGTAAACTTAAACTTGATGCATACAAATATTTCATAATTTTTTTTAAAAGTTCCTTCGTTTCCATAGGGCACAGTTTTTTAATTAATTTGAATTGTAAAAAAAGTTTTTTTTTGGGAGTACAATTTTTAGTAGTCTAATTATGTGAAATCGACCTGATATTTGTTATTTCCCTCAAAAAAAGTCTTTAAAACTATCAATCTTATACTTTTAACACATATGTTTTTCATCAACTGAAATGCATACAGCCAAACGAGGTCAGGTTATTTTTAGTTTAAAAATAGAGTGCTCAAAAAATTTATGTCATTTATATTGATTTGCAATTTTTTTTCTCGGTGCCTGTAAACATCCACTAACCACCCCCTCAATACATTTTGTTATTTGATGGCTGCTATGGTTTATGAGTCAACGCTACCTGTTTTAAGAGTCAGTGTAATCAGTTATTTATATTTATGTAACAATAAGAAAGACCCATACTATTTTTTTCTTTCATAGCATGAAGATGTACAAGTACGCCACAAAAGCTTACAGCTAGTCAGAGTTCTAGCCATGAAGGCTTCCAGCATACACCAGCAATTAGCCAAATCAAATGTGAATACAAGTTTGGCTGAAGAAAGTCTCCTGGATGTATTCACCACTAACGTTCTCAAGGTTAGTATCACGTTACTGAGATGAAAAAAAAACCAACAAAACAGAACAACCAACTTTTTCAATTTCATTTTATTTCAAGAAACCACTTCTTGATGCCTGCCACAGTCAACATTTCCAAAACTAACCTCATGTTTCTACAGATATATTCAGCTTGTGCCACAGTCCATACATTCAGCTTGTGCCACAGTCCATACATTCAGCTTGTGCCACAGTTAACATTTCCAACACTAACCTCGTGTTTCTAAAGATACATTCAGCTTGTGCCACATTCAACATTTCCAACACTAACCTCATGTCGCTACAGATACTTTCAGCCTGTGCACTAGTTTATGCCCCTCCAGTGTTATTTGCCTTGTTTGTTTAGAAGTGACTTTTGTTGGGATATAACTGACCACACTGTGCATCAGCTGCTGAGTGTACAAATCCTTGCATCGACAGTCATTTCCACACCAAAAAAAAAACCACTATTTAGTTTACCCTTACTTTATGCTATAATCTTATTTTAACATTTTATCTCTGCACCCGTTAGAAACCGTAAGGTGTTTTCTTCATTCAATTCAGACGCTTCCCCAAGTCACTCAGATCTTCATGTGTGTGGATAGAGTCTCACAGAAATTGTCGCAAGGAGAGAAGAAACAAGAGGAACAAGATGTGGGTAAGGCAATGCTTATCCGAGAGACACTGCAGTTCCTTTTACCATGTGACTCCTGCACGTGGGTGTGGCTGGGTCTTAATACTTAATAAAGGAAGCTTGCATAAAATTTTTTGGTTCAAGTTCACATGATTCTGTTTTTTAACCATGTTTTATTTTAAAAACTGTTTAAAAAAAAAAAAAAAAAAGGTAAAGGTAAAGTTTTAAAATTCTATGAAATAAATTGTGGAGCAAAATACGTTTTGGCTTGCAAAGAAAAGACAGGACTGTCAGGGGGAAGTTTCGGTTAGAAGCCTTCCGCTGCAGGCAATACTAAACAAGAAACAACAGATAATTTAAGTTAAACATAGAAATAAAACTTGTGTTTTTGAAAATCTCAATAATATCAATGCACACTCAATATACAGATACTACTTACCAGCTAAGTGCTATTTCTTATTTTTATAACGTTTTTTCTGTTGTTTTGTTCGCTGACGAAGGCTTTCTGCCGACACGTTCGCTGTCTTGTTGCGTTTAATTTTTCAGGTTTAACCATACTCTGTTTTACTCATTTTATTTTGTACTAACCTGATTGCAGTCTCTCCCCTTATTACCCCAATATTTAGAGCAGGAAGAACAGAGTTCCTTCTACTTAGATCATTGGTTTTTAGCATTCCATCATCTGGAGACTTTTGTTGTTAAAATGATGTTCATTTACCTGTTAATGCCAGGTCTGCCTGAAAAAAAAAAATGATTTATAATTGATTAAAGCGTAATCCCAGATCAACATATCTGGTAAGCCAAAAGCTCTGCATAATAAAATATGTTCTTAAAACTTAAAATATAATTAGAAGAAGTATAACATTAATTCTTTTCATGCCTTTTTTTTATATTTTTAAAAATTTGCTTTATGGTCTGACATTATTATTGAAAACAGTTATAGGAAACATTGAAAAATAATACAAACCAATTATTTTCCCAGACTTGTCAGAGCACACTGTGACCATTCTACAAGTCTTGAGCCTGTACCAGAATCTGTCTCCGACCCTGATATCAGACAGACCAAAAGATTTGGCCAAGCTGATAGAAATGGTGGGTCACCTCCAACAGAGAGAGAGTGAAAGCACTGATGAAAAGATGGAAGTTCAGACAGAAGCAAAGGACAGCGATGAGGAAGATGAGCAGACTGATGAAGACACGCGATGGCTACCACAGTTGTACTTGCTCAAGTTGCTGTCAGAAACAGACGCTAGGAAAATTTCACTTGGTCGTGAGGTAATAATTGCAATTTAAAAAATCCTTGCTAGTCGCTAAAGCTCCATGAAGGTTTACTAAAGAGGGACTCTTGTTGCTACATCAAAGAATAAGGCGGAACTTACTCATTTTTTGGGGCGAAACAATATTAAAATATTTTTAAAAATTTCCATTTGGTTTCAATTTCTATGTTTTTTTTGGGCTATTTAAATCTTTGTGTTACTTCTTTCAATAAGTTACTTAATTAAAATTATACTGATTTTTAAATATATATATATATATATATATATATATATATATAAAAACTCTTTCAATAATTCTAATAAATAAAAATATGTCAAAAGTTTTACAGTTTATGTGAAAAAAAAATATTATCTATATTCAAAGCTGAAAATCTTCATGTTTTATATATGATTATTATGTTTTTTTNTGCCCACCCTATCCCGGGGTGTGGGGGCCCCAACGCACAGCCGTGCCCAGGGCTTGCATTGGTGTTAATATCGCCCTGGTTGTATTTAACTTTTGCTTTCAGGGCTTGCTTGAAAAGCTGCTAACATCTGCCAGCCAAAGTGGATATTCCAAAGATCTTATAATCAGCCTCATTTCTAAGGTGAGTTTTGAAAAAAATAACATAAAAAAAAAATTAACTTTATTTTTATCTCGTAAAACTCTGAAATGATTTATTAGAACTCACAAAATGACAATTTCTTTTATTTTAATTGCTAATATAATATGCCTTTTTTCTTATTGCCTTTGAAAAAAAAAATGTTCAATTATAAAAATCATTGCTTTTTGGGTATAATTAGTGAATTAAAAAAAAAAAAAAAAAACTTAAAAAAAAAAAGTGCATAAAAAAAAATTATTAGAGTTGTCATTAATAAAAATGATTTAAGTCAGTTATAATAGATTAAAAAAGCTAAAGATTTCATTAAAATTGTGTACCTAGATGTTACAGAGTGTAGAAGTGCTCTATGGACATGGAAAAGAACTGAAAATATGGCTGGAAGCTGCACTGAGGCAGGGATTAAAGGTGACAGGGTCTCAACCACCCCAGCCAAATTGTGCAGTGTTCCTTGCTCGTTCCTTAGCCACCTTGATAAATAACCCAACTCCTTATGTGGATAGGATGATGGAAATTTTAGGTGGATTCGAGGAGGAAGATGGAAAGGACTTGGAAAATACTGTGGGCAACAAGAAGAATGCTATTGATGGTAATTATGACTTCAATAAGGGGCAATATTTACTACAACGTTAAAAAACAATTGCGTGTTAGCGATTGAATTCAAAATCTATTATTTTTTTAGCATGATTGCTAAAGACTCTACAATTTTTAAAGATGATTTGCTTCACAAAAGAATTAAACATTAGAAGGATAATCATCAAAAATATAATGCTAATAATGAATATAATAAATTAAAAAAATAAATACATCATATCTCAGCCATTCTTCTCATGGAGGATGTGAAGCTAGATGATATGTTGAAAAAGTCACTGCCATCTCAGCCAAGTGAGGAACAAAAAGGACTAGATCTTCCTTTGTCACCACTGACATTAGTGGTACTAGACAGTCTGGAAAACAGCAAGGAAGGTAATGTTTTTTTATAAGTAATCCCTTGTTGTGACAGAAATAATGATCTGAAATTCATTTTAAAAAAAAAATAGAAAGACAATACATACTTTGGTCCAGCACCACATTAAATTGATTCACTCTAGACCTGAAAGTAGAAAGTTTTAATTCCTCTGGGATTCGAACCCCACCCCTCCCCCCCTTCTCTGGTTTAGATAATCGGCCTCTCTATCCCACATGCGGAACTGTATGCACATAGTGAACTATCGGCACATGGGACACTGACTATCTGTACTTGTTGTGCTTTACTGCTTTATAAAATGATTTAACATTTTTACGCCATCTGTGGTCGGAGGGGGGTGTGATGCACAATCTGGGATCCCCTGGCCACCTACGCCCCTGCCATTACTGGTAGCGGCCATAGGTCACAACAGTGTGTACTAAGCTGTGGGACATGCCAAAATACTTTTGAGGAATACTGTAGGCTCAAACCTTCATAAGAAGCTATACCCCCCCCCCCCACACCCCACTCATTTATAATTTATATTTCTTATTGTGATAGTAGTATTATATATTATAGTATTTGTTGTAAATTCTTGTAACTTGGTTCATTTTTCGTTAATCATTCAATTTTTAACTAAATCGAATTCAAATCACCTCCTTGCTACAGGAGACGCCAACCAGCTTGAATACATCAGTAGAGTATTAGTGGGCATGGTCCACACCATCAGTGACCCGGCCAGCCTGGCTCGTGTCGTACAATGTAGCAAATCAGCTTTACCTGATGGTGTTAGAAAATATGTACAATTCTGGCAGTCAGGAAAGGTAAGACATTCATCATGCTGCCATGTTAATGTTACATTTACAAACATTTAAAAAAAATTTACAATAAAATAAAACATTCTAAATAATGTTATGATTGTGGAGTGGGGGGGGGGGGTTTGCGAGTCTCACATGATGAATTTAGTTTACAGCATTGCAATGCAGGTTGCAGCTGATTTACTAACCATGACAATTAAGAATATATAAAATGAGTGGGGGGGGGGGGGGTTTGCGAGTCTCACATGATGAATTTAGTTTACAGCAGTGCAATGCAGGTTGCAGCTGATTTACTAACCATGACCATTAAGAATATGTAAAAGCCAAATATGGCTATTTCATTTTTGTCAGATGTATCAAGGATTTACTAAGAGCCATTGTATAAACCGGAAGCGTTGTCTAGTTTGGGTTCTTTCAATTTTTAAAAAAAAATAGTGCTTTGTTGACAGTAGATTAACTGCAAGTACCTCAGCTGTCAGGGTAAAAAATAATGAATTTGATGCATAAGTAGATAAGGCAAGGGAAATAAAAGTGATGTTGATATTTAATTAGTTCAAAATATTGATATCCCAATGGGTCAGAAATTGAAGACAATGTTGATATGTCGGACTGGTCCAACCAATTGCGCTCAGTTGAAATTCAATAATTTAGGTGTGACTGGTTCTAATGTTGACTTATTTTAATTAAAATTCCATATTTACTCTACAATTATCAGTAATTTTTTTATGACTGGATGAAAGATTGATTTTTAATAAATTTTTAAAGTATTCAACTTATGGTTGAAAAGGAGTTATTTTCCTTTGCTTGTTACCGTAGGTAATTTCTTATCATTGGTGTAGTACCCAAGTTTTATGAAAAGTTGTTGACAATATAGTATTTTAATTTATTTATGTATGAGCACCATAAAATCTTTTTGGGTTAAGTCACAAATATCACGACATCCTCCCATTTGTTATGTGACTCTCTCACTCCCAGCTGTTGTGTGAACTAGTCACACCACAGATCACCACGTAATCCCTATTAGAGGGCGTCTGTTTCCAACCATCTACACGTCCCCCCGGGGTGGGCGGGGGGGACCTAGAGATGTTAACATATCCACCCCATTCCCTTAGAAACCCCGGCCTGGTTGCTTTGTGAGCAGCATCCCGGCCGGCCAGGTTTTCCTTCTCTGATGCCGCCCCACTCGCATAGTCAATCGAGTGGAAGGGTGGGTGGGGCTGTCTTAGAGGCGGCATGCCCGCGGCGTGCCGCTTCGGGGCCCAATCGGAATAAAGACCACTGGGGGAGTGGTTGAAGGTGGGTTGGGTTGGTGGGGTAGGGCGCTGGGGAAGACTTTATGAGCTCCGGCTCGATAGTCTGCGGTTTTTCTTAAGTAAGTTAGTTAGTTATGTGACTTAATTTTATCATTTTTAATCTCATTCCTGTTTGTAATACCTTTGGTCATGTATAAATATTCCCCAGCCTTTCAGGATGGTCGCACTTGACCCACTACAGCCAGGCATGTTTGGTTCATTCACAAGCACACTTATGGGTGTCCTCTTCTGCAAATCTGACCAGGAGCTGGGAAGCGACACACTTGCACAACTGACCAATGACATCACAGAGATGACCGCCAGGGACAGGATCATTAGTCTTGAACAGTTGGTGCTATACATGGGGGAAACTGCCAGGTGGGCCGCCAAGGTAATTCTGACAATTTCTGACGCTAGTTTTTTGTTTAGTGCTTTTGTGTCAATAGAATACCAACTCTTGCCCAAGTTTTAGCCACACAAGAGCCCCGTTGGGTGCCCACCCTTGTAACGAAACATACTTCTTCATATGCTGTAAAGTGTGAATATTTGCAACTTAAATAGTAACATTATAAAGTCCATACTTTAAACTTTCATTTTTATGAAAAGCTGTGTACATATTAAGATAATAAATAATAATAATTAAATACATTTTTAAGAGGGATAGTAAAATAAAAGTATTATAAGAATAAAGGTGTTATAAACATTTTCATTTTTCCAAATTCCAGGATTCACAATACAAGCAGGTCTTACAAGAACTCATGAATGTTGCTGAAGTTGTGATTGACCACATTGGTAAAGATGAAAAATGGGACACGGGGGCCATTACTAATGCCCCAGAATTGAAAAAAGTGCATTCTCTTAGTACCCTAAGCAAAGAAACAAACCAAGAAATGGCCCACACAAAATCAGTCGACGCTAAAGCAGGTGTGGACACAAGCAGTGTTTTTTCAGATCTTTTCTCCAGTGTTGGCAACTGCGGAGTAAGTGCAGCAGATGCTGTCAAGTGTTTGCTCGAAAATCAAGGACTGAATGAACAGCTTTTCAACAGAGTTATCCTGCAGAACACCCAGAAAAAATCACCAAAGAAGAAAGTGGATGCTGCAGCAGAGTATGCGGTTCCTTGCATTGTATCAACTTTTATGTGCTCTGTTCTGAAGAAGTGCAAAAATTTCACATGGTTTGTGAAAGAAACAAAAATAGCTGAGAGGTACCTGTGCTGCATTATGGATAGGATATTTACAGATGGTCATGAATTGCACCCAAAGCTGTACAGTAGTTATTTAGCCATTATTAAAAGCTTATATTCACTCTTTGACCTAGTGGGACTATCCAAGTGCCTCGTCCAGCTCCTGCTGCTGCCGCACTCTGCATTCATTGACACTGATTCAGGTGGTGGCGACATTGTCAGGGAAAAGCCTTTGGGAAAGATTCTGTGCAAACTTCTGAACAGATGGGTCCAGCTGGTTAGAGATGACCCGACTTTCATCAATCAGTCACAGATGCAGCAGTGGACAAATGAACACCCTAAAACTTGCTTCAGTCAAAATCAAGCTGCTTGTTCCCATGAGAGTCAGGGACTTTCTACAAAAGGCTGCATTTCCCTAAAGACTTCATTCTCATTGGAGTCCAGCACAAAGCAGTTGGCAGCATCTTTTGCCCCAGTGTTTGAACTTCTCCCGCACTATAAAAATGAGAGCCTCCAGAAGTTTGTAATTTTCACCATGGGACATCTACCAGAAATGGTAAAGATCTTCAGGCCCAATTTGTTTGTCACAATTTTTCAGTTTCCTTTAAAACTGAAGACTGGTTCTTTGGCGGAAGAAGTTGTTACAGTTCTCATTGAGAAAGTCAGGGCCTGCTTCCTGCAGTGTGACCAGTGGCTGTTGGAGCATGGGGAAAAAGCCTACAAGAAAGGAAAGTGGACTTTGATCAAATGCTATTTGAAGGCTAGGAATACGTTTTCCGGTGAGTTTTATTGAGTTTATAGTTTAAAATATTGGTGCTTCTCATCCCCCCACTGATGCCAATTTTATGATTTATTTTAAGAGAACATCTATTTGCCAACTCTCCCCTTAAAATAAATACATCCATGACTGAAAAAGATATCTTAAAATGTTGATGTCTTACGATGAATACTTATTTCACAGACTGCTGCACAGAAACAGTGGGGATTCTCAAGAACGCTGCAGTTGCTCAGCTCAAGGGGAAAAGTCCTGCAAGCTGTGATGATGAACTTTTGGAGGTGTATGAGTTATTGTCCTTGGCGGTCTCAGATAAAGGTCAGTTTTGTTTGGTCTTTCATAGACAGCCTCTGATAACATTACGCCCTCAACGTTGTCATTGTCAATGTGTTTTTTAAGTACCATGGAAAAACATGCTTATTAATGAAATATTCATTTTATTTCTTCTCTGTGGCAGTTTGTATAATGTAAATAATTTTTTAAGGTACCTTTGGCATTCCCATTGTGAGTTTTTGAGGAATTCTGCTATTCCCAGAAATTATTTTTAAATCAATGCTTTTTAAAAAAATGAATGTGCCATTTATGTTTATTTTTATGTTAACTTCGATTTTGTTGGTGTGTTTCTGGCTGGGTGGCTAAATCTTCAGACAGCTTATTGACCCACTTCCCGTCAACCTATCAAGCTGAAACTTGGCACATAGACTCATTGCCGATACCAACACAATCTTTCAAATTCTCAGCCCCAAACCCCAACCCCAAAAATCAGTTTTTGCTGTTTTTCAAAGGGGAAGATAAAGGAAATATGATGCCATTGATTTCGCGTAATAAAATTCCTGATAACTGCCCGAAATGAGATTCTTTAAAAAAAATAATATTGCGTAATAGTGTGTAATATTTTCTTTTGTTTTTATGAAATAGTTGTTGAAATAAATCTGCGGTGTAAAAGCAGGTGGGTCATTAGAATATTAATACAGTTCAGGGGCATGAAAAAAATGTGCGTTTGCGAGCCTTGGGGCGGGGGTGGAGCACTAATTGTGATTCTTATACAGGGGATTAGTTGAATGCATGTTTTGTCAAATTTTCAGCCCCAACCTCCATTGCTCAATATTAAATTTTATAAAGGATTTATACTTTGATTTTAGGTGTTGTTTAATTTGTACACAATTTTTTAATTAAAATTTCCAGATGAGAACTTCCAGAAGTTGTTGACTGAAGCAATGAAGATGGCTATTGCCAAGCCAAACACTCCTAACGTGATGCCCCATTTTAAAGTTTTGAAAGTGTCTGCGAAATTTAGCCATGGCAGCCGTACAAAGAGGAAAAGTGAGGTCAAGGACACTTCCCCACAAACCCTGTTGCTCGACCTCGGGCTCACCCATCTGACCTACTTGACCGCTTCCAAATCCAACAGGCATGCAGAAATGGAAGACTTCCTTTTTGATTTGTTTCCTGAACTGGTAAATTTATGTTTTTTTTAATGTTTATGCAACTTTTCCCTTGCCCAAATCCACTCCCCGCTTCCCTTCAGAAACCTTAATTATAGTATGCAGGCAATATGATACAGAAAGTAAAAAATACTTGTTAAAAAAAAAAAAAAAATATCTTCGACAGTTAACTGAGACGAATGAGACAAATTTGGAATGCTTACTTCCATACTGGGGCAAGCTGGTCATGAACACACTCAGGTAGGTTTCTGTACATTTTAAAACTTTTAATTCAGCGGTTCTCAACCCGTGGGTCGTGACCCCATTGGGGGTCGCACGACCCTTTCCCATGGGTCGCCTAAGACCATCTGAAAACACATATGCTCTATAGTTACGAAGTAGCAACGAAAATAATGTTGTGGCTGGGGGTCGCCACAACATAAGGCACTGCATTAAAGGGTCGCGGCTTTAGGAAGGTTGAGAACCACTGTTTTAATTCAATGCATAAAACTCAGAAAATTCTTCTGAGATTGGCTCTGATACATGAGAGGCTGATTTGTGTTGGTTGAATGTGGCTATTGTTTAGATTGGCTCTGATACATGAAAAGCTAATTTGTGTCATGTTGACTGTGGCTATTGTTTAGATCGGCTCTGATTCATGAGAGGCTAATTTGTGTTGACTATGGCTATTACTTTTATTACTTAAAATCAATATATAATGTAAGAAACATTTCTTTAGCTAAGAAAATTAGACCCGTAGAAACATTAATTTGAGCAAATAAATTCTATGTATATAGTACTGGAAATAGTTGGTGTCAGTTGCAGTATGTGTTTCATGCTTGCTGCGGATTTACAGATTATTTTGCATTTGAAACTGTTATACAAGGCCTTTATACATTTTTGTTGTCATTTCAGGCACTTGTACACCAATCCCAAGCTGCTGAAACTTTTGTCCTGCCTGGTGCCACGTGTGTATGCCCTGGATTCAGATCACAAAACTGCAACAGGGCCCTCCACAGTCACCAGACCTCACATCAATGCACAAACCATGTTTCAAATGTGTGTCAGCCACACAGCATTCCTCAGTGTCATGATGTCACAGGAGAACCTGTTGGCTAAAGGTCAGCTGGGACTCTCAGTTTATTAGTAGAAAATACCTTGGCTGGACTTTGATGAAAGAGAGCCCCCTTTTCTCTCCCCTCCCAGCTTCACTCCCCATTTCTGGAATTAGATAAATATTTTTTTGTCATGATTCTGAATTTTCAGATTTTCTGTCTATATATGTGTGTGCCATTAAAGAACTGCAAAAAAATCTGCAATTAAACAAATAGTCATTTCTTTGTAGTGGGTTATTTCCCATTGACTTAGACTTTCATGATGGGAGCTCAGGCATCAATTATTTTATTAGTATTAGTGTAACTAAATTGATTAGATAATGAATGCTTAATGTCAGATATTTTTTTTTAGTATTAACTTTGTGTTTATTCATACTTGGTTAGAAATTCAATTTAAACAAAACTTTTTCTTTATATTTTTTCTAGATGAGCTGATTGACTTATTGTATGCCCTTGGTGACCTTGACCCTTCTGTTTACAAGTCACAGCTCAGTAAAGTTTTTGTTGGTGCGTATGGTGCCAAACTTTCTAAAGCAGGTGAGTGAAATAGTTTTCGTTTGAAAAAATTATTCACATTCTATTTGATTTAAAGTATTATTATAAGAGATGAAAAAAAATTGTTCTCCAGTATTCTCCATTTCAATTTTGGTAACATGGTATTAGAATTCAAGGTCCACCGCTAAAATTGAAAACAAAAATGTTTATCTTTATTCAGATTCACCATGTTTGTCCCTCAAATTTATTTTAAATCGCCCAAATTCATCAGCATTGCTACTTTTTGGTTAAATGTCATTAAAAATGTTAACATTGCATTTTTTTTTTATAGATCAAAGACTGCTCATTATGATTGAAAAATGTAGCCAAGATTCTGAGAAGAAATTTGAATGGTGAGTTGTTGAGGAAAAATAATATAAACAACTAGAGGGAAGATCTGTGTTTATTCTAAAATACACCCTAGACATGAGCTTTGAATAACTAAAATCACCCCTCATATAGTTGGATTGGTTTCTATCTTCATAAAAATAAATCCTGTCATTTCTTCCCCCCCCCCCCATCCTGTCCAGTCCAACTCTGTGGGGGAAGTCAGCCCTGGAACATGACCCAGTTTCCCAGGTCCTGGGCCCAAGTTGTGTTTATTCTAAAATACACCCTAGGCATGAGCTTTGAATAACTAAAATCACCCCCCATATAGTTGGATTTGTTTCTATCTTCATAAAAATAAATCCTGTCATTTCTTCCCCCCCCCCCCATCCTGTCCAGTCCAACTCTGTGGGGGAAGTCAGCCCTGGAACATGACACAGTTTCCCAGGTGCTGGGCCCAAGTCTGGACAAGGAAGCCTCAGTCAAGTCCGTGCTGGAACAAATCGACCCAGCGTGCTTGCAGGACTCAGTTCTAAACTTCCCTGTCAGGAGAGCATTTCTGGTCAGTTAATTTGTTGTCTTGTTGTCCATTTATGATGAAACGAGAAACAAATTTTTCTGTGAGATGTACATGATATGTTTCTATTGGCTACATTTCTTTGACTTTAAAAAAAAAAAAAATTGGTTCTCACAGAGTTCCCGGATTCTTGATGCAAGCGACTTCAAGTCAAAGCCTGAGTGCTACGACCCAAATTTTTTGTTGCGTCTTTTTGTGCAGATTCTCTCACCAGGCAAGTCTGAGGAATTATTTTAAGTGAATTTTTTTAATACTGCACATCCATACTTCCAATCAAGAAAGAAGCTGAAAGGCTTTAAAGACCAAATCATAAATCGATAAAAAAGTTATTGCAAGAACCGTGTGATGTGGATTATTAACATTTATATGTTTACAAAATAAGTCAAGCAATAAGGAATTGTTGTGTCCTACTCATGAGCTTAGCTAAAAAAAAAAACAAACTATTTCACAATTTTATTTATATTTTTACCATTTTTCAGACAAACTTGTACCACTGCGAATGTTTGTTGAACGCGGCTGTCTTAGTTATCTCCTCATTGCCTTGAGCAGCCATGATGCAACAAACCGTCTGCTGGCATACCAAGCCCTGAATGACTTCTACCTACATTCGGACGGCTCTAGGTTGCAGGAGAGGGTGGAGGTCAACTTCATGCTTGACCTCTTGAATGCCAGCCGGGTCAAGGATGGACAGAAGCTGTCATTTGTCGTGGCCCTTTTCTTTGCCAGAGTTGTGAAACTCTTTATGTATCCAGGTCGGTGCTGACTTACAAAAATCGTATCATTTTTATATTAATATAGTGATCTCTGTTAAAAGAAATAGTGAAGATTTATTAAAAAAAAATAATATATAATTAAATATGTCTCCACTTTAGTTCACTGTTGTGAAATTGGAATCAGAATAATAAATGTGTTTTAAGTACCAATTCATGTATGAAACATTTGCTTTTTAATGACGCAGTCAGTTAAAAGAAATAGAGAGGATTTATAAAAAAATATTCCTAAAATAATTGCCTTCTTTCTGATTTGATTTTATGTAATAATTAATACGTGTCCACTTTTGTCAACCATTATTACTTTTGAAATTGGAGTCAAAATAATCAATGTGTTTTTTAAGTACCAAGGAAACATTTGCGTTAATAATGAAATATTCATTTTATTTCTTCTCTGTGCCAGTTTGTGTAATGTAAATAATTTTTAATATGTTAAAAGCATACATTTAAAAAAGGAGTTGTGTGTCAAGGAAGAATGTATTCATTAAATCCAACGAACCAAAGCACATAATGTGTTATAAAGTATTAAAAAAACTTAATTTGATTTTAAAAAAAAATAATAAAAAATAACAGTTTGAAATATAGTCTGAGCTTCTGGCTTTAATTGGTTTTTAAAATTGTTTTCTCTTTGATTGTCCAACTCATTTTTTTAATCTTTTCATCACTCTGTTCACATGAACGCTATATTAAGCACCTGTTTTCACAAGATATCATTGTTAACAGAGCCAAACTTTCTACTCTGCAGCTGATCCCCTGTACATGCCCATCTTCCGTTTCCTCGTTGCTAAACCTGAAATGGATTTGTCCAATGTTCCAGAGTTTTATAAGCTGTTCTATAGTTCAGGTGTACAGGTGAGTTTTATCAGGTGCTCTTCAGTTCAGGTGTACAGGTGAGTTTTTTGTCAATATTGGCAAGAAGTAGAACAAATGACTATGTGAAAATCAATAAATAAACTACCAGCAGGGCTGAAAGAATAAAAGTTTCTTTTCTTAGGATAAAGAAGGACATGCCATTTGCCGGATTCTAGTGGCTCCATCTTTGAGGGAATAGTTGTGGCTCTGTTTACTAATCTATAATAACATGCGGTTCTCAATATATCATCTTAACAGATGCAAGTTATAAAAATGGCACAGCACTCAAAGACAAGGTAGCCCACCACTGCTCTAGGCCAATGGGTCACCTGCTGTTGTACAATATTCCAAATAATTGTACCAAAGTCTTCATATTGACTGTGTACTTGATAAATGGTATGTTAATATTTTTGTAATGAATTGTGTGTATATTTAGTTAAACTTGTAGTTTTTTTTGGTATATCTTCAGTACAAGCAAGAGAGAAACTGGGTGCTGTCCCTTTTGTGTGACGGCATGAGAGAGACGGCAGACTACTGGCTGTACCAGAAGAAGCACATCTTTAAAATTCTCATGTGTTTCCACGACTCTGTTCTAAGTGACGTCCACTCACAGGTACAAGTATTGCAGCATTGGCAAAGACACACACATGATATCATTTCAGCACCTTGAGAATGAGTGTTGTGGCTGCTTAATCACTCTCTCTCACCCACCACGACCTTCATCCACCCCTCACCTAACACTTTATGAAATCATATTAAGAAATAAATAGACATGTCTGGCAACATGACACGCTTCAAACATTGCTTGTCACAAAATGGCCTGCAAGGAGTCTGCATAGCATGCATTAAACATGGGTTGAAAGCTGGGGGCATTTGACTTGTGGGTCTTTAACTGATTAAATGGCAAATTTTACCTAGAGACAATACTAATAATATATATATATATGTATTGTGTCTTGTCTTTTGAACATCAAAATGATGTGGGCATCTGGTGGTTTAACCTTTTTTTTACTGATGATGTCGAGGCGATGTCACGATCACCCAATTTTAATTACCCAGGACGTCACATTGTCGGCATAACAAAGAGGCAAAGAACTTTTCTGAAATACCGAGGACTTCACGGCCGACGTCATATTTCAATGCCATACATTTCTTTATTGGTTAATCTATTGAGAAGTTAATGATCAACAACGGATTGAGAATGAAGAATACAGGAAGTTTCTTCTTTAAATTTTTAATTTGCTGAGCCAGCAAAAATTGATGCCCCCAAAACCTGCTGTAATGAAAGGGTTATGATCATTGAACCCTTTCATTCCTGCTGGTTTTGGCATCATTACATTTTTTTATTGTAGAATGTCCAATTGGTTGTTTAATGGAATGAACTGAACTGTCAAATTATTTTCCTATCTTGGGGTGTGTGTGTGGTATTATTCAATGAGTGGGCCACGTACGCTTCAATGTGGTGGCTTATCTCCAAGGGAAGCCATAAGGAAGTTGGCAGCCTCTGGCCACATTTGCTTTAATTAAGTTATTGGACGGCACTGGAAAATGAATTTAAAAATAAATTTTAGCCTTCATTCTTTCTAAGCTGCTTGTCATTTAGCACAATGGCTAGAAAATCAATACCTTAGCTCATTTCTTTTATCTTCTAAATGTCAATGCCTCTATTGTATATTCAGTTTTTCTGCACCAAACCCATGAGTGAATTTCATTCTTTTGATCTTTTTTTCGATCAGGGGTTGATTCTTTCAGCTCTAAGAAATGCCTGCAAGGAGAAATTTGTTGCTGTTGACTTAGTGAAGAATCATGGACTGGTGTCTTGGCTACTCGGAGTGGTGAAAAATTTGTACGTTTAAATAATGTTAAACTAATATTAACATTTTTTTGTTGTTTTTTAATGCCTGGTAATGTGAAGTTGTTTTTGTTGTTGTTGAAAAGAATGTAATGGGTTTTAAAATTCTGCTGTGGTTAAGTTCCCAAGGGGTATTGTAAATAATATGGAAAGGGAAAAAAAAAAGTTAAGCACAACATCTGCGTATTGATCTCTTTCTCATAATTTTGTGATACTAGGATTAGTTAAAATAATAGTTAACAAGGGTTGAAAGTAAATTTGTATGTTAGAACAAACTTGGTTTTACATTTAAGACTTATTTAACAGCATTTTAGTTAAACTTATTTAACAGTATCTTAGTAAAGCTTATTTAACAGTATCTTACTAAAACTTATTTAACAGTATCTTAATAAAATTTATTTAACTGTATCTTAGTAAAGCTTATTTAACAGTATATCAGTAAAACTTATCTCTTATTTAACATTATCTTAGTAAATCATATTCAACAATTTCTTAGTAAAGCTTATTTAACAGTATCTTAATAAAACTTATTTAACAGTATCTTAGTAATATTTATTTAACAGTATCATAGTAAAAATTTTTTAAAAGTATCTTAGTAAAATTTATTTAAAAGTACCTTTGTAAAACGTGTTTGCTCGAAGATTTCATTCTCAGAATAACTAGAGTTATGCCCCTTACCTTAACCAATTTTAAAGAAAAAAACAACAATTTATCACCACAGGGATTATCGACCACAGCACACTGATCTTGTTTGTGACATTGTTCACACTCTCTGGATCAGTTTGACAACATCAAAATACGTCGTTGGCTCCCAACGGAACCAATCATCACTGAACGACAGCAGTGTGTTGAATGTGAATGTTAGTCTGGATGAGAGCAAAGCAGTGGGCAGGAAGGCATCCATTAAAGATAAAACGAAGAAGGCCAACAAAGTCCCAGCTAAAGTAGAGAAGAGGGAGGGAGAGAGCAGCGAGGTGAATGGAGAGAACCGTGAGGAAGATGGAGAGAACAGTGAAGAGAATGGAGAGAGCAGTGAGGAGGATGGAGAGAGCAGTGAGGAGGATGGAGAGAGCAGCGATGAGGAGGACAGTAATGAGAGCTCAGAGGAAGAGGACATGTCAGGAACAGAAGAAGCTCAGACAGAGAAAAGAGAAGACTCAGTGGTTGGAAAGAAGGATGAATTGGTCCATCAGCAGCCGAGTCCCAGGGCGACATCTGTCCCGAAGTCAACACAGGTTGAGATGGGCTTCATTGTGAAAAATTTGATTTGCCACCTGAGGTAAGATGGATAAAAAAAAAAACAACAGCGAAAAACTAATACCCTTTTTTTAAGTATCAACTTGATAACAAATTTTTTTTTAGCTCAATGCAAGTAAGCCATCATATTCAACACTCCATGTTGAAATGCAGGATCACTATACTTCACTGTATTATTTTATTACATTTTTGTACAATTTTTTAAATGGAGGTTAAGTGGTTTTAATTAAATTTTTTGATTTCATTTGATGAAAATCACTGTGAATTTTGTTTTAACTCGTACAAAACTTGTTTTCTTAAGTTTGAGTGAGTTTATTATTCTAATAAATGATGGGACGGATAAGATTAGTTATTAGAATATCTTATTCATCTTTTTGAGTAAAAAAAAAAAAAAAAAAATGCAGTGCCTGATACCCTCTGAGAGAGGCCAGGGCCACATAACATAACATTTTGAAGCCAAAAAAATAATCAATCAATAATAAATTCGTACAAAACTTGTTTTCTTAAGTTTGAGTGAGTTTATTATTCTAATAAATGATGGGACGGATAAGATTAGTTATTAGAATATCTTATTCATCTTTTTGAGTAAAAAAAAAAAAAAAAAAAATGCAGTGCCTGATACCCTCTGAGAGAGGCCAGGGCCACATAACATAACATTTTGAAGCCAAAAAAATAATCAATCAATAATAAATTTTTTTGGGGTCTTTTTTCTTTTTAGCAATGTTTCCTCTTTGGACAGTTTGACGAAGATTCTGGAAGTCCTACATTCAATGATTTCAAGGTCAGGGGATTCTGAAACCCAAGATGGAATGCACAAAATTTCCCACACGCCCACAAATCAAGATCATTCATTCTCAAGCCAACACCCCATGGGAGATAATGCAGATGCATTGCGTCTGCTGAATCTCTCACCCAATGAGACCTGTCTTCTCCTGTATCACACGGCAAAAAAATTACAAGAAGAAATGACGGCAAGGGCAGCTGAAGACCTACTGAAAAGCAGAGGTGTGGCGATCGGTCTGGTCGCCAGGCAACCAAACAAGAAGTCGTCAAAGCCTGAGACCCAGCCCCACAAGGCTGACAAAGGAGAGACGACGGTGGAGGGGGCCGGAGCTGAAGATAAAGACCACGAAGATGCTTTGAGTAAAACTCTGAACGATGAGACGTTGTTGGTGAAGCAGGGGAAACCTGGGCATGACGTGAAAAATGTGAAAGTTGAAGAGAAGAAAAAGCTACTCAAGTTAATGTCCAGCATTGCCAGCTTGACGGGGACCCTGCAGATGGTTTGAGCCCCTGCAGATGGTTTGAGACCCTGCAGATGGTTTGAGACCCTGCAGATGGTTTGAGCCCCTGCAGATGGTTTGAAACCCTGCAGATGGTTTGAATAGTTATTGCATTTGATTTATTTGGCAAAATTATTTCATCCTGCTCAGTGATTATAGCCATTTGGTTTAAAGGGCTTGTTTTGGTTTGGTTGGGGGGGGGGGGGTGAAATCTGCTTCAGCCTGGCCTGTCTCCATAAAATGTTTTGTGTACAGCTTGGGGTGGGGTGGGTGGGTTTGGTCACTTAAAACTTTTCTGTCTTCAAGTGATGGACCTTGCATGTCACTACCTGACAAGACCCCTCCACAGTTCTGTCCAATAATGTTGGAAATCTCATTATATTGATGGTAAACAACAACCAACAATCTCACTATATAATGAAATGAAATGATAAACATGTAATAAAGTAATTATTTAACTCGTGATGATTTTTGTGTTATTTGTATTTTTATCTGTGTGTGTAAAGTGTAGTTCAGATCTCTCAAGTAAAGTGAATTTTACCAATTAGTTCAGATCTCTCAAGTAAATGAATTTTACCAATTAGTTCAGATCTCTCAAGTAAAGTCAATTTTACCAATTAGTTAAGATCTCTCAAGAAAAGTCAATTTTACCAATTAGTTCATATCTCTCAAGAAAAGTCAATTTAACCAATGAGTTCAGATCTCTCAAGTAAAGTCAATTTTACCAATTAGTTAAGATCTCTCAAGTAAAGTCAATTTTACCAATTAGTTAAGATCTCTCAAGTAAAGTCAATTTTACCAATTAGTTCATATCTCTCAAGAAAAGTCAATTTAACCAATGAGTTCAGATCTCTCAAGTAAAGTCAATTTTACCAATTAGTTAAGATCTCTCAAGTAAAGTCAATTTTACCAATTAGTTCATATCTCTCAAGAAAAGTCAATTTAACCAATGAGTTCAGATCTCTCAAGTAAAGTCAATTTTACCAATTAGTTAAGATCTCTCAAGTAAAGTCAATTTTACCAATTAGTTCATATCTCTCAAGAAAAGTCAATTTAACCAATGAGTTCAGATCTCTCAAGTAAAGTCAATTTTACCAATTAGTTAAGATCTCTCAAGTAAAGTCAATTTTACCAATTAGTTCATATCTCTCAAGAAAAGTCAATTTAACCAATGAGTTCAGATCTCTCAAGTAAAGTCAATTTTACCAATTAGTTAAGATCTCTCAAGTAAAGTCAATTTTACCAATTAGTTCATATCTCTCAAGAAAAGTCAATTTAACCAATGAGTTCAGATCTCTCAAGTAAAGTCAATTTTACCAATTAGTTAAGATCTCTCAAGTAAAGTCAATTTTACCAATTAGTTCATATCTCTCAAGAAAAGTCAATTTAACCAATGAGTTCAGATCTCTCAAGTAAAGTGAATTTTACCAATTAGTTAAGATCTCTCAAGAAAAGTCAATTTAACCAATGAGTTCAGATCTCTCAAGTAAAGTGAATTTTACCAATTAGTTAAGATCTCTCAAGAAAAGTCAATTTAACCAATGAGTTCAGATCTCTCAAGTAAAGTCAATTTTACCAACTAATTCAGATCTCTCAAGTAAAGTCAATATTACCAACTATTCAGATCTCTCAAAGTGAATTTTACCATTAGTTCAGATCTCTTTACCATTAGTTCAGATCTCTTTACCATTAGTTCAAATCTCTTTACCATTAGTTCAGATCTCGCACCATTTATTTGAACTGGTCCTCACATGGACACAATATAATTTGTTATTAAAATGTGGTACCAAAGTCTTTTACATAATCACGTTGTTACATCAACGATCAAACGCTATTCCAGCGAACGGTGGTATTCGGCCCCAGGGTTGAAGGTCGTATATTTAATTCAAGATTCCAAGTAACATTTCTGCAGGCACTATCCGGGACTTAACTTAGTTTGATTGTATAACATTAGTTCAGGCAAGTCCATCCTCAATCACTATAAAAAAATAATATATTTGAAAAAAAAACCCATCTTAAAGACAAGTATAGATTTCCCCTTCGCCATAACCTTACAGTCTCCACTCGCATGCGCAGTCTAGCCTTACCGCTATTAACTCTCAGCTTCGCTCTGTACCGGGTTTCATCTCATGGGACCGGCACCGCTTCAGAAGCAATTTGACTTCGCTCTCTTGTCTCCCCTTACGGCAATTCGTCACGCGAGGTGGCGCTAACGAATGAAATCGCGCGCGGCGGCCATTAGCGACCCGCCGGCCGATAGGTTAAGGGTCACATTAGAGAGTCGATTGTCGTCATTAACTCAGAACGGCCCGGGGAAGTTAATAATAAAACAGAGGTCGATCAACGAGAGTCTCAAACATGGAGCGAGATTGAAACACAAGTGTAGGGCTGCGTCACTGCAAAAATCAATGAACAGTCCCATAGTTGATGGTGGTTCAAGTGGTGGTACGAAACGTGTTACATTTTACGTCATGTACCAAAAAGGTGTGTGTCAAAACTCGTTTACTTGGAAAGACGTTTTTCGACACAATTTCTTGACCTTGTGTTTCTTATATAATAGGAAGACGTTGAAGTACGCTGACTTTCCTCTTTTATGGCTGTGAGTTATACACCCCCCCCACTCCCCAACCGCACCCAACTCTGCGCAACATAAACCTGCAATGTGGAGAAAACTGGGCATCCCCAGTGTTTTAGTCTTCATTTAGTCACCACTCAATTCTTTCTCCAGCAATCCCATTTATTTTCAACAGAAATGTCTTCTTTTCCTCAGAACTATCACTTCTTTTCTCCAGCAATCCCACTTCTTTTCCCCGGATATCCCACTTCTTTTCTCTAACAATCTCACTGCTTTACCCATGAAGTCTCGCTTCGTTTCCTCAGCAATCTAACCCCTGTTCCCCACCAATCTCCATTTACTTTCCAATCAATCTCACCTATTTTTGCCTCACTACTCTCACGTCCTTTCCCCGGCAACCTCACTTCACTTCCCGCGCAATCTCACTTCCCTTCCCGAGCAATCTCACTTAACTTCCCGAGCAATCTCATTTCACTTCCCGAGCAATCTCACTTCACTTCCCGAGCAATCTCACTTCACTTCCCGCGCAACCTCACTTCACTTCCCGAGCAATCTCACTTCACTTCCCGAGCAATCTTACTTCACTTCCCGAGCAATCTCACTTCACTTCCCGAGCAATCTCACTTCACTTCCCGAGCAATCTCACTTCACTTCCCGCGCAATCTCACTTCACTTCCCGAGCAATCTCACTTCACTTCCCGAGCAATCTCACTTCACTTCCCGAGCAATCTCACTTCACTTCCCGAGCAATCTCACTTCACTTCCCGAGCAATCTCACTTCACTTCCCGAGCAATCTTACTTCACTTCCCGAGCAATCTCACTTCACTTCCCGAGTAATCTCACTTCACTTCCCGAGCAATCTCACTTCACTTCCCGAGCAATCTCACTTCACTTCCCGAGCAATCTCACTTCACTTCCTGAGCAATCTCACTTCACTGAGCAATCTCACGCCCCATGACCCCACCAATCCTCACCTCTGTTTCCAACCTCACCAACAACTCTAACAACTTCAAACCACTGGCGTCACATGAAGTCGATCCACAGTCTGACCAAGCAGCCCGAGGTCAACAACCTCCAACAATTGGAGCTAAAGATGAGCCCCCCCCCCCACCTTTCTCTCTCCAGTCGCTACCAACCAGCCACCACGACACAATAATGCTAATGGATGCCTCTTGCATTTGTTTGCCGTTACTATTGTTACGTGTTCGAGACAAAAGCTCAGGGATTGGTAAATGGGGGTGGGCGGGGTTCGAAGGTTGGGGGGGGGGGGTTGGGCTGCAAATTCCACTTCCAAAAGATTTTGCTTTTGGGGTATTTTAAAGATTTGGCTATTGGGATATTTTGGACGGGATGTCAGGTGGCATCGGCGGATGGGGAATAAAAGTGTCCCTCATGTTTGTGTGGGGAGTGGGGCGATTTGGGGGGGGGGAGAGGAGGTGAAGGGGTCAAGGTGTGGTAGCATTTTTTGGGGGAGTTCAATTTGGTCGCAAACCATCGTTCAAGTGTTAACCGTCCGCTAGCAGTGAGCAGTAGTCCACAACCGGGGTCTTCGCGTAGACATAATTTGTTTTTCTTGGTGCTGCTCATCTTAAAGTTTGCCTGGTTCGCAATCCAACGTTCACGGACGCACAGGCAGTAGGCTCAACATAAGAGTCTCACGTGGGCTAAATACCGGCAAAAAAAAAAAATGATGCCATTCTCATGTACATATTTTTCTATGTTACAACATAGACGGAAGTGTTGGTAATTTAAAATTAAAAAAAAAAAATATTATTACAAAGCTGCACAACATAATTGTTATAAAATAATTATAATAGAGACCCCCCCCCCGGGGNTTTAATGAAAAAAAACCCCAGCAAAAAAACCCAACAATAACAAACATTGTTTTTAAATGTCTTAGCTTTACTTTATATCCGGTTTTTCAACAAAATTACAATTTTCATACCCATTGCGACCAGTTATTATAATACAACTTTTTTTGTTGTTGTTGTCGTTACAACTTTTTTGTTCTATTTTTTAAAAAAAAAAAATATATATTTTTTTTCATGTGTCCAATTAAAAAAAAAAAAAAAAAAAAACAAAAAAAAACAAAAAAAAAACAACAAAACGCCAACAACAACAACAAACAAACAAACGGCAATCGAGCTAAAAGCCCATTCAGACCTCTGGGGCAGACCACCAGGGCAGACCGTCAGGGGATAACAGAGTATTTATGTTTCTATAGATGGATGTGACGAAATGCTAAATCGGGGATTCCGCCGAGAAGACCAAAATCTACCAGACTGCGCGTAAATCTCAAGTCAAACAAGGGCCCATTCTAGAGATGTTGGACAATTGAATGACGCACGAGTCCAGAAAATATTACGCATCTATTTTTGGAGGTTATGTCTTTTTTTGGATGTTTAGGATTATATCAAAGCGTTTGTTGTAAAAGAAAATGCGGGAGGGGGGGGAATTAAAGAATACATTAAATTACAAGTATCAAATAATTAATTAACAGCACTATGTATACTAAATTATGGAACAGTTTGCCTCATTCTTTGAGGGAATTTGAAAAATAATAAAAATTAATTTAAGAAACATTAAATCCCTCCCCCCCCTTTTTTTAAAATAGAGTTTGGACTTCACAGTGCAGTGGGCATGTTAAAATAGCATGGACACCAGCGCTATACAAGTATTCAGTCATCATTGTACTTTGGCCTCCATGTGTTGGAACTGAAATACAATTCAACTTCAATGCCAGATAAGAATAAAATCAACTACACATATTTTGTTCTGGTGATGTCCACATGATTTTGTCGAGGTCCTAGTTTCCTAAGAATGTTCCTCATATGATGAACAATTTGTATACTTCTTTTCCAAATGTTCCAGGCCATGGTTTGCAAAAGTACTTAGCATATTTAAAAAAATAAATAAAAATATATATAGTAAAAAATCCAGATCCCGAGATTCAAGGCGCCGCTTGAGCTGAGGATGTCACGCTTCCACACTATTTCGAGCAACGCTGGTCAGGGGTTAACACTGGTAGGATGTGTCCCTTCCTTCCTCGTCCATTCCTTCATAAGGTTACGTTGTAGCATGTGAGATCTACGTTTTTTTTTTTGCGTGTGCAAATTTATTATTTTTTTTTCTTTCAATTAATGTGCGATTATACTGAAAGCATCGCTCCACACAATCAGCCATTTCCCTGAACAACAATGTAACCGTAAGGAGATAACTGAACGTGGACGTTTACATCAAAGTCTGACGACGTGGCCCTTGAATGAAATAGAGAAGCTGAGTGTATCGTTTGAAAAACAACAACTTCTTACATCCGATGTCAAAGATCCCTTCTTGTTGGCATTGGGGGTGTGGGGAGGGGGGATTTGTGGTGGGGTGAGGGTGTGCACACAAATCAAGTCAAATGTTTAGCTACATTAATTGAAACCGCTTTCCCCTCTCTTCTCTTTGCACCAAAAAAAAAAAAAGTCCTAAGTTTTTCCGTGTGAGATTGACTCTCCGAAGTGCGTTAATCGCCATTCAATTGTAAACCCATCTGGCTGGATTTCTAGAACAGCTAGAGCAACAATTAACGATGAAGTGGGCGTGGCTCATTCTAAACAGAACACGTTTCAACCCTAACCCTGACCAAAACCTGTCCAACTGAGAGAGAACTATTTGTGTCGCGACGGTGAATTTCTTTTCAACACCACATATTTAAAAAAACAACAACCGAAATTCGGATTTCGTCATATTTAGATCTATATCAATTGATTTCATCTGTGTGCCCCGTACTTATCTATGTTAACATCGTAACTTCTGTACTAAAAAATGTTCTACTTTAAAATGGTAGAGTGGATATAGAGTTGATATAGAGTTGATATAGATTTGATATTGAGCTGATAATGCCCGGGGTTGGCCTTTGTTCCTGGCGCCACCAATTCAAGAAAACAATAATGAATCTAGAATAAACTTACGAAAAAAAATATACCAAGCATAAAAAGTGGGCCCAAAAAATGCTGCCACCAAAAGGTGTACCACCCGAAGCGGCCTCCCAGACATCCCCCCTCCCCCCTTATTTCGTACCTACGCCAGTGTTTTGAAATCATGTTTGCTCTAATCTCAGCCTCCCATAGAGCTGAAGCTAATGACAAACCTGGTGCGAACAATGCGACTTGCGGTCCTGTCTCCTGGTGACAGATCATGTAACAAATTATGCACACGCATCGTTATGTCCAGCTGCACTTGATTTGGGACACTTTTCATGTGCGTTCACTCCGGTCGCATCTATCTAGTTATGGTGCTTAGCGAATTCCTCTTTAAAAAAAAATGCCCCCCTCAGGTTTAGTCTACGTTAACAATTACCGAACTCCCCCCCCCCCAAACAAAACCCCGGAAGGTTGATTAGGATTTAACGATTCTGATGATTGATGTCACAATCCACCCGAGGTCCATTCAATCAGTTCCCAATCATCAATGACATCCACAGTGGCCTCATAGCAACGCTTTGTAACGTTTCGAGTCTTTGTTCGTCTGTCGGCAATTGGGACCTTAAGAGACAAAGGCGTCACTAGGGTTTGTGTCATCCGGAGCGGTAAACACATGGTGTCATCCGGTGCGGTAAACACATGGTGTCATCCGGTGCGGTAAACACATGGTGTCATCCGGAGCGGTAAACACATGGTGTCATCCGGTGCGGTAAACACATGGTGTCATCCGGAGCGGTAAACACATGGTGTCATCCGGTGCGGTAAACACATGGTGTCATCCTGCAACCCCCCCCCCCTCTCTGCTCCCACCGGATGTGTCGGTAACTGTCAACCAGATCATGCAGCATCGACCTAGCATTTGTTTTCTCCTAAAACTCTCTACACGTTTTTATTTATTATTGACAACGTTTCTATTGATGCAGCTGTAGGGAAAAAAGGGGGGGGGGGGTGAGATGGTAAACACAACACCGATTTTTATAAGAAAGCAATTTTAATTCCCCCCCCCCCCTTTTGCTGTAAGGCATTGTCGTCTTTAGCTAAACCGAACTGAAGAACACACAGCAATCTCTGCGTTTTCAATAGGTTTAGACCCTTCAACAGATTTAGACTCTTCAATAGGTTTATACTTTTCTATAGGTTTAGACCGTAAAATGGTTTAGACTCTTCAATAGATTTAGACTCTTCAATAGATTTCGACTTTTCAATCGGTTTAGACACTTCAATAGGCTTAGAATCTTCAATAGTTTTAGACTCTTCAATAGGTTTATACTCTTCAAAAGGTGTAGACTCTTCAATAGATTTAGACGCTTCAATAGGAAAGACTCTCCAAACGGTTATCCCATACAGGAGTGCCTTGGACCTTGGGCAAAAGAAGATTGAACATATGCGTCGATGGTAAGAATTATTTTTTATATAACACTGACGGGAAATGATCCTTCAAATTTATGCAGTTAAATAAAAAAAAAATGTCTAAACGGAAGTGACGTACGAGTTTATCGTGACCTTCTTACGTGAACGCCGCTGCCAAAGATCGTATGGGAAGAATGCACCGCTGGACGCTCTGATGGTAACCTGTTCTGGTGGTGCCCTGTTCTGGTGGTGCCCTGTTCTGGTGGTACCCTGTTCTGGTGGTGCCCTGTTCTGTTGGTGCCCTGTTCTGGTGGTGCCCTATCTGGTGGTGCCCTGTTCTGGTGGTAACCTGTTCTGGTGGTAACCTGTTCTGGTGGTATCCTGTTCTGGTGGTAACCTGTTCTGGTGGTAACCTGTTCTGGTGGTATCCTGTTCTGGTGGTGCCCTGTTCTGGTGGTATCCTGTTCTGGTGGTACCCTGTTCTGGTGGTAGCCTGTTCTGGTGGTACCCTGTTCTGGTGTAGCCCTGTTCTGGTGGTGCCCTGTTCTGTTGGTACCCTGTTCTGGTGGTAACCTGTTCTGGTGGTGCCCTGTTCTGGCGGTAACCTGTTCTGGTGGTGCCCAGTTCTGGTAGTGCCCTGTTCTGGTGCAGCCCTGTTCTGGTGCAGCCCTGTTCTGGTGCAGCCCTGTTCTGGTGCAGCCCTTTTCTGGTGGTACCCTGTTCTGGTGGTGCTCTGTTTTGGTGGTAACCTGTTCTGGTGGTACCCTGTTCTGGTGGAATTCTGTTCTGGTGGCATTTCGTCTGGTGGCATTTCATCTTCAAATAGTGGCACTTTGCTCTTATATTTAATTTAAAATATTTTATGAAACCCGACTCAATTGCAATTTATTTTCCATTTGGCTTCACCCCTTCCGCTCCCGTGAGGGTGTCACCCAGTGCGATCTGCCGCCACCCTCGCAAACCCAAGTGACACCACTGTTGGAAGGTTAACGGCTTGATCACGATTGTACCAACACAGAAGCGCAATCGTTTCTCCTTCATTGATTTTGAAATAACGTTTGAAATAAGCAACACAAAATTTCAATACTCGAAGACAGTCAACCGGAGAGAATAACATAATTTATACAATGTTTCATGATGTGTTATTCCCTGTTCCGCGGATGAGAACAATGAGTAAATCAGTGTCCTCCAAAGCCGAGTCTCCGACGCTAACTACACTAAGGCACCTAAGTCAAGCACTCAGAACTGTCATCACTAAAGCACCGAATCAAGTTTTTTAAAAAGCATACTTCTTTTTTTTTTTTTAAGAAGTAGACTACATAAAATGAGAAAGCTCAAAGTAAATAAAAAATAAATTTAACCAATGACAATCAGCGTTGTACCGGGAACTGACAGCAATCAAGAATTTTTGCCATCTTTAAAATACAAACCCGTTGAACACGAGTCCCTGTAGCATTTTTAACCCTTTCTTCTGGTTTGTCTTCGATATAACCTCCCGATTTTCCCCATATTTGCTCATACCCATTGTTAGTGCATTGCTAACTCTTTAGACATACAGTTCTCTGCAACACAATATATGTAATTGTTGAGTGGGGGATAGAACCTATAACATATACTCATAAGGGGAAGGACAGACCCTACTCATTTCGGGAATGACAGACCCTACTCATTTTGAGAATGATAGAACCTACGCATTTTGGGAAGGCTAGAGCCTACTCATGGGGGGAGGGGGTTAGAACCTACTCATTGGGAGTATGTTAGATCCCCTTCCTACTCATTTTGGGAAGGCTAGAGCCTATTCATGGGGGGGGGGATGTTAGAACCTACTCATTTTGGGAAGGCTAGAGCCTACTCATGGGGGGAGGGTGTTAGAACCTACTCATTGGGAGTATGTTAGATCCCATTCATTCGAATGAGATAGAACCTACATTGAATTGTAGCCATATCAATCAGTGTTAAATGCGTATTAACATCAGCTCAGTTGGAACACACTCACACAACAACAGTAAAAATAAAAGGCATTAAAAATAACTTCATTTCATTTTGGAATAATTTTAAGTTTTGTTTTAATTCATGTTTTTTGAAATATCATCGCAGTCAGTTGATTGATATTAGATAATGACTGAATCAAGAGAGGAGTGACCCCCCCCCAAACCCCCCCCCCCCCCCATTCCCCCCCTT
>CAXITT010000023.1:118940-187160 GCA_964033795.1 Lymnaea stagnalis | reverse complement strand
AAAATTTGGTAAAAAACACCATCCGAAAAATTCTGTGGTAGCGTTTAAAAAGTTCGATGTCTTATTATCACAAAAACCTAAAAAAAAAAAAAAAAAAAAAAGTTGAATAGCGTCCTTGTTAAAGTCTTACGATAAGGAAAAAAAAAAAGATTTCTGCGAACTGTGAACCAACTGATGGCAGTGATTGTGTCGACAGTGAACGTCTTCCAACATGATAAACATTCTCCTCTCAGCATGTCTCGTCTTTCAAAGTTACGATAAATTTAAAAAAAAAATGAGCGTATTGTATCAGTTATTTTTTTAATCTCTTAAATATTTATACATATATCGCTTCTGGTGTGGCTGCTTCCTTTTCACAACCGCCCCCTACATAATATTACTGAATGAAAAAAAAAAAAACCCGATAATAAGCAGCATCTGTTATGAGTTACGGTTGAACTCAGGTAAAGAGGTTGAGTTTTTTTTTTCTGAGGCGACTAATACATTAATCAATAAAGAGCCAAGGTTATGGTATAGGACTTTCTGCAGGGCTAATGTTTCATTGCCGGAAGGAATATTGTTTAAAGACATGCAATTAGGGTTGTAGGACTGGCTGTACGACTATTTAAAAAAAAAAATTGAAAATGAGAAGTTAACTCTTATTTTTGTTAGCAATTGGACCCACTGGTTATTTTCTCAAAATATATGGACCCAGTGTAAAAAAACAACAACAACAACCTAAAAAAAAAAAACCTTCCCCCGTTAGGCCCTAGTGTAAATATATTTTTGGGTTGAGGAGCAAATCGCAAGAGCACCCTTTATGGGCAAACTCGATCACACACGAGTGCTTTGAATTTAACCACAACAACAAACAAACAAACAAACAACGATTACGGGGTGGGGGTGAGTGGATTAGCAAAAGGGTGGGAGGGGGAGATGACTGATTTAGTGTTATATATTTGTTGTTAATATTTGTTGTTAATATTTACATACACTCCTCAAGAACTATGATAACATGTTATTTGTTCAGGCTACCGGCTTGAGGCCAGGCTGCGACTGATGAGGAGTGAAGAGCTCTAGCTTGATAAGACGCCGGGGTAGTTCCACTTGGATTACCCAGTGGCGATGATGTTGAGGTTGGTGGGGGGGGGGGGGGGGGGGTGGGGGGTAAAACTCCTACAATTATAAACATATTTTGTATGGGTTAATTTTGTAACTCAGCTTAATTCATTATTATTATTTCTTTAAAATAAAAAATACGTACGCAAACGTTACTATAATTTCATGATTCATTGGTTGGGGGGGGGGGGAGCGTTTTATTTTTCTAGTCGATAGTAATTTTAAGGTCACGTGGTCTGTTTGTTTATTTCGTGTACAGCAATGTACCACGCTCATTGCTAAACTTTAAACGAAGTGAATTTATTGTTTCGTTGTCTTTTTCTACCCTTTTACTACCCTAAATTAATCTATGTTTTACAGATGCCATAAAAAAGTTTGCATTACTGTATTAAAAAATATTTGATTTTCCAAGTAATGTTATATGTGGGTCAGTAGGGACACTGGGTTAGTAGGGAAAGTGGATCAGTAGGGACACTGGGTCAGTAAGGAAAGTGGGTCAGTAGGGACACTGAGTCAGTAGGGAAAGTGGGTCAGTAGGGACACTGGGTCAGCAGGGAAAGTGGGTCAGTAGGGACACTGGGTCAGTAAGGAAAGTGGGTCAGTAGGGGCACTGGGTCAGTAGGGAAAGTGGATCAGTAGGGACACTTGGTCAGTAGGGAAAGTGGGTCAGTAGGGACACTGGGTCAGTAAGGAAAGTGGGTCAGTAGGGACACTGGGTCAGTAGGGACAGTGCACAATTACAGGCGTGATGTACTCGTTATCCTTAACTTAATAAATAAGTATGTTTGAGTGTGTATGTGTGTGTGTGTGGGGGGGGGGGTCAGGTAGCTACTGCTATTTAAAGTTATTTAAGAGATAAACGTGTCCCCTCCCTCAATGAGGGACCCATTATAGCAACGCCTTTGATTAGGTGTGTGTGTGTGTGTGTGTGTGTGTGTGAGGTGGGTGGGCTGGGGTAAGCAACTATTATAGAAATACAACGATGGCCTCATTATCAACAACGTCTTTGATTGTGTGTGTGGGGGGGGGAGGGGGTGAGGAAGGTGGGTCATTTGATTGCCTTTGATTGCCTATAAAATGATTTACTCGATGACTGCTGTCAATCCCTCCTCTTCTATCTTAAAGCGCCCGTCCCCCCGGTGAAGAGCAGAAGATGCGTGGCTCAAACTTCCTGTGCTGCGTCTGGCTCCTGAGTCTCCTTGTTATGGGTATGTTACAATAATTGACACATTTCTTTTGTACTTGTACACAGGAAAGGTTGTCCTATCCACAAAATGTACACACATTGTAATGTGGCAAATCAGAATCAATCATCAACCATTGTAGAACCATGAGTCAGACATTTTTGTTTATATAATGGAAATAAACTGTGCCGAGACAATGTCCTAAAAGTTATACTCTTCTCTGTTTTTTTTTTTTGTGTGTGGCTATTCATACGTTTAATAAAACTTTCACATAAAAGTGATGTGGATAATTTTGAGCCTAAGTACTAAAATAGGTTACCTTAGGTGGACAATGTTGCTCATTCTGGCTAACAAAAATATTGAATTTTTATTTTTAATAATTTTTTTCTTTACGATCTACATTTTACAAATCCCTCTTTCCTGAGTAGAACTTCTTCATGGTTGAAATGATATCACAATATTTAAAAAAAAAAAAAAAAAAAAAAAAATAAAAATATTTAATTTTTTTTTTTAATAATTTTTTTTTTTAAGATCTACATTTTACAAATCCCTCTTTCCTGAGTAGAAATTTTTTATTGTTGAAATTATATTATAATATTTAAAAAAAAAAAAAAAAAAAAAAAGGGGGCTTTGTTAATAAATAAACTGATGATTTTCTTTTATGATACAGTCAGTTTGGTGAGAAATTTCTGTGTTAAGTTATCGATGGTTGTACATTAATTTAGATAGTGAAATCGTTTAGGCTATGTGTGTTAAATTCTTTTAAATAAGTTATACATTAATTTTGTTTTCTTCTTACTTTTACATTTAAAGAGGCTATTTACAAATTTGTTTAGAAGTAAAAAAAATAAATAAAATAAATGTATATATATATGATGATCGTCTTCAATATTTTGTTAATATATATATATTAAAACCTGAACAGATTATTCAAGTGTTTATTATTTCTTGTATCAGCCAACTCTCTCAACATTGACGTTCAGAACACGGAGCAAGCTGCAGCGCTGGTCGTCAACTGCACCTCGAATCCCATCGACGAAAGGGAGTTCAACCTGACAAAACTGAGCTCGTTGATTCTCTCCCATTCACACAGCGGAAACGTTTCTGACTTCCGGGAGGTGGCGTCTATCCAGTCCATAACCCTTCACCCGATCGACATATTCTACGAGAACGCCACGGCCGATGGGGCCTTCCACACGGACAGAACGTCTTTCCTTAGCCTGACATGGTCGCCCCCGTCAGAGAACGCATGGGGGACTTACAAGTGCGTGGCCAACGGGATAGACAGTATAGGGCACCCTGTCTCCGTTTCCAACACTCGGCATTTCACGCGAGGAAATTTCGAGATCTTCTTGGAAGAGATAAGCAGCTTGAAGTCTGAGCTGAAAAAGCTGACAGAGGACGTGGAAGGCAACGAAAAGCTGTGTTGGTCAGAGATCGCCAAGATGAAGATCGAACTCGAAAGGTGTGATGAAAAAATTGAACGTTTCGTGAACTCTTCCAGCCAGCGGAGAGAACTCCTGGCTCACGCGCTGTTTGAAATCCCCGTCGTCTTTAATGGTCACACGTATTTTCTGTCAAGACAGGAACCAAGCCTGGTGTCAACCGTTGCCACGGCAACGTGCGAATCCTTAGGTGGCTACCTCGTTCACATTGACGACAGGAACGAGTTCTCGTTCGTCCGCGATCTGGTGAAACGGCACGCGGGCTGGAAATTCGTCCTGATTGGCGGTCTTAACGAGTCTCAAAGTGGGCAGTGGTTGATTCCGTTCTACAACGGGGGTTCCGGTGAGCCGGACGAGAAGGGAAATGAGCACTGTCTCGCCGTCGGCGTGGAATGTGCGTGTGTGATGGGTGACGTCCCTTGCATCCTCGGCGATAATGAGTCACTTCCGGCCAGATTTCTTTGTGAGATCCCGTAATGGAAAGACTGTATTTAAGCAACTTTTTTTCTGCATGACACTTTAAATATTTAACCTTACCAACCTTGAATAAATTGGCCGCTTGCTTCGTACAATCTGTGAATTCCCCCCTTCATATTTATTATTTTTCTTAGTTCGTCTTGTATAGGCTATTAAATGATTTCTCTAGTTCCCAATGCATCTGCCATTTAAATGGTACATAATAATTAATCAGATCCTCTCTTACTTATGATCCTCAATCTCCATGTACTTATTTTCTTATTTCTTTTATTTTACATATTTACAAAATCTTATTCTTTCACAGCAATGATTCATATATTTGTTCACTTCCTGTACTCTTAGTTTTGGAAAAAAAAATCAACTTCCGGCAATACATGAATATGGCGGACACTTAGGTTTAAACAAAAAATACTTTCTATTTCTTATTTCTTTTAATATGCAAAGCAATACAAAAAAACAAAAAAACAACAACAACAAAAACAAAAACAAAATCTGAGATGCCATTTTTATTATTGATATTTCAATGAAATTCTTTCTTATTTCTTTCAACTAAACGGGAAGGAACTACCGAAAAGATCTTAATTTAAAAGAAAATTATTACTCTTTTAACTTAAGAGTAAAATAAAAAAAAAGGACGTCAGCGATTCAAAAGATTAAATTATCGAATTCCGACATGCTTTCCGATCATTAACACCAGAGGAGTGCAGAATCTAGCAGAAGAATTGATGAACAAGTTGAATAGAATAATTTTTGCCTTTTTTTTTTTTTTTAAAGAGGGGAAGTAATTTGTTGAAGAAATTCTGCTTATGGTTTAAATGCAAAATAATATTAACGCAGTTGCAGCCCTTTGCCCATAGAATTTCAACCAGGCTTTGAGAAAAAAAAAAGCCGCTCAGAGCGATAAGATTGAAAGAACTTGAGGTTAGGGAAAAAGATTTGGGTGAGACAGTATAGAGGTAGGGAGAGATGGTGTTACTTTTCAAGGGGTGGAGTTGTGGGCCTAGGAGTTCAGTCTTTGGCTCGAGGAGAGGGCGTAGGATGAGATTTTATGGGTCAAGATGAAGGAACGTGCAGAGCAGAATCGAACGGGGAGGGGAGTTGGGGGGCAGGGGGCATGTCGGTAAGATGATGAGGATGACCCGGGGGCGGGAGGGTTCAATGGCAGGGAGAAATAAGTGGACAACACCAATAAAATGATGTTATTTAGAGAAATAAGTGGACAACACCAATAAAATGATGTTATTTAGAGAAATAAGTGGACAACACCAATAAAATGATGTTATTTAGAGAAATAAGTGGACAACACCAATAAAATGATGTTATTTAGAGAAATAAGTGGACAACACCAATAAAATGATGTTATTTAGAGAAATAAGTGGACAACACCAATAAAATGATGTTATTTAGAGAAATAAGTGGACAACACCAATAAAATGATGTTATTTAGAGAAATAAGTGGACAACACCAATAAAATGATGTTATTTAGAGAAATAAGTGGACAACACCAATAAAATGATGTTATTTAGAGAAATAAGTGGACAACACCAATAAAATGATGTTATTTAGAGAAATAAGTGGACAACACCAATAAAATGATGTTATTTAGAGAAATAAGTGGACAACACCAATAAAATGATGTTATTTAGAGAAATAAGTGGATAACACCAATAAAATGATGTTATTTAGAGAAATAAGTGGATAACACCAATAAAATGATGTTATTTAGAGAAATAAGTGGACAACACCAATAAAAGGATGTTATTTAGAGAAATAAGTGGACAACACCAATAAAATGATGTTATTTAGAGAAATAAGTGGACAACACCAATAAAATGATGTTATTTAGAGAAATAAGTGGATAACACCAATAAAATGATGTTATTTAGAGAAATAAGTGGACAACACCAATAAAATGATGTTATTTAGAGAAATGAGAGGGCAACACCAATAAAATGATGTTATTGATTTGGCGTTAGAGTATTTGCGGCCCGGGAGGGAATCCATGGTGCATGAGAAACCGCAAAGAGCCAAATTTATTCATTTGGAGTGCCACATTTATTCATTCAGAGTGCCTTATTTATTCAGTTAGAGTGCCACATTTGTTTCCTTCAAAGAGCCACATTTGTTCAATCAAAGAGCCACATTTTTTCATTCAGAGAGCCAAATTTATTCATTTAGAGTGCCACATTTATTCATTCAGAGTGCCACATCTGTTTCTTTCAAAGAGTTACATTTGTTCAATCAAAGAGCCACATTTATTCAATCAAAATGCCACATTTTTTTTCAATCAAAGAGCCACATTTTTTTTTCATTCAAAGAGCCAAATTTATTCAATCAAAGAGCCTCATTTTTTCATTCAAAGAGCCACATTTTTTCATTCCAGTGGCCCCAGTTGCCGAACACTGCTCTAGCATAACGAACTTTAGGATTTTTATTTTACATTACAATACATTTAAAAAAAAAGGAAGTTTTTTTTTTCTTCTGAATAATAATAATAAAAAAAAAATAAAAATAGATCCCAATATATTACTACACCGTTCGTTGATTTGTGTGCGTGCATTCTTTTATCAAGATAATTCTTTAGAAGAAATAGTAAAATCAATAGATTGTTGAGTACAGTCGTTTAAATCAGTCATGATGATTTAAAAAAAAAAAAATGAAATAAAGAATACAAATGTAAAACGCGAAAATAAACTCATGCTCAGATACCAAAAAAATATTTTATACTAGAATAGACCCCCAAAAAATTCGCCGTGTTCTGTTGGTGTTAGGTGGTTCACGACCTTTGTAACTCCGCCAGAAATAACTTCGCCCATTGTCTTGTGCCGTCGCTGCCTCCACAGAGTCGAACGTCTTATCACCGTCACATGATACGTGAACTCTAGGTGCTGTCAGTGGCGTATCTCCTCGAGAGATAGGGCCGCTGTGAAGTAGAGTGTCAAAGAAATTGGGTTATTAGATAGATTCTTCCAACATCCCGTGAAAGACTTTTGATTTCACTTGCCATGGCTATTCATCATAAAAATTATGATGATCGTCTTCAATATTTTGTTTATTAAACTTGAGAATCAGTAGCGAATTTAGTTTAACTTTGTTTCGTGTCTTCAGCAAGAGATTTACATTTTTGGTTATATTTTGTAGATTTACTCAAAACTAAAAATCAAGTCCGAATTAAAAGCGAATGTTAATTGATTGAAAAGCAAACTCATTTTAAAATCTTAAAAAAACAAAACTTTGATTTAGTGTGTTTAGTGCAAAATCTTCGGACGGCTAATTGACCCACCTCCCGTCAACCTGTCGAGCTGAAACATGGCACATAGAATTGTTGCCGGTGACAGCACACTATTTGACATTTTCAGCCCCACCCCCAACTCCAACTCCTTAAAGAATTTTTTTCCTCTATTTCAAGTGAGTATGAGTTCACGAAATAAAATTCGTGCAATGAGAGAGCTACATTGTGATCTGCGAACACTTAAGTGAGAGCGCTACATTGTGATCTGCGAAGTTTTCAATTTCAAATAATTTGTTATTTCTATTTTGTTGTGTTTTGTATTGTCTGCTAAGGAAGGCATTTAGCCCCCCCAAAAAACCCCCCGTATGTTTTATTAGTCCTGTATCTTGTCCCAAATATTTATTTGCGTTTTAATTTCAGTTTTTTTAAACCATATTTATTCGTTTCGCTCATTTCGATCAAGTGGAAACGCCTCTGTAAAACACTATTTATTGTAATTTGCCGTTGTGTTTTCGCGTGACTGCGGTGTAAACACCAGACTAAGACTGGCGGACGTCTGTATCAGAAACAAGAGTGACGCGATGAACATGAACATTTGGGCGTTTGTCTCTTTCTTCGTGGTCACCAGAGCAGGTATTTATAATCAATAACTAAAAATCGTGCTAACGTAAAGATTTTTTTTGGTCACAGCTTTTAACCACTTATATCAACGTATATAATGCCGTCGTTTGCTTTATAAAGTATTTAGCTATAAATATTGCAGTTCATTTTCTACATCTTTTTATCATTGTCTGAAATATTCGTTTTCCTTAAAATAAATATCATTGGTGTTAAACGTTCAACGAAGGCTTCCGGTCGATACACAAGTCTTCTGTTTATTTTTTTCCCAAATATTGCTTTATCATTTTCCGAAACATTCATTTTCATTTTAAAAAATGTCATTGATATTGCTGTATGGTAGACGAAGGCTTCCCATCGATACACAAGTCTACTGTTTAATTATTTCCCAAATCTTTGATTTTGTTTTCAAGCCTTAATTCGCTCCCCCACTTCATCTTATATTCATTGCAATATTTTGACCAGTAAAGCTGCAAAAAAAAAAAAAAAAAAAATTGCGCTAATGATTTTGATCTTTATCATAAGCACTGCAGATCGAAGTCAACTTTCCCAAATCTTTGATTTTTTTTTCAAGCCTTAATTCGCTCCCCCACTTCATCTTATATTCATTGCAATATTTTGACCAGTAAAGCTGCAAAAAAAAAAAAAAAAAAATTGCGCTAATGATTTTGATCTTTATCATAAGCACTGCAGATCGAAGTCAACCCAGCTAAAGTACAACTTGGCGTCACCAAGGACCTTCAAGTTCGATGCACGTTCACAGCTGGGAAAATCCCCACCATCACGAGACTTTTCTACCTGTTGATTTCCCACTCCAACGCAACAACCGAGGAGCCCGATTTCCAATACCTTGCGCTGATCAATCTCTTTGACGGGCAGATCAACGTCTTCTCTCAGGAATTCACATCGGCTAACGGATACATCAACACGAGGGGGGAGTCTTTCATTGCAGTCGTCTGGAAAGATCCGAAATCGACGACGGCCGGCGCGTACAGATGTGACGCCAATGGGGTTGATTTTATCGGACGCCCGAGGACGCTCTCAGAGACGGCCACAGTTGAAGCCGCGAGTCCCGGCGTTGATGTTTTCTTGAAGGAGATGGCGAACTTGACATCGCACCTAGCGCACCTCGAGAGGACCGTCAGCGAGTTCAGAGAACAAACCGCGAACCTGAGATTGTTCCAGGATACAATGAAAAGCAGGTTAGCGTTGGTGCTCAAGTCCATGTTTGATGAATCGGAGGTCTTCATGGGGAGGAGATATTACTTGTCAAAAGACGTCACGTCGTTTGCGCCGTCGACCGGAGGAGCCGCCTGCGCGATGTTCGGCGGATACCTCGCGGAAATCGAAAGCAACGACGAGTTCCAGTTTCTGAGAGAGTTCATCATCGTCAGCAATAGGAATATGAGCGTCGTCATGACGGGGGCCACGGACGCCAATGAGGAGGGACACTGGATTTTGAGTCAAAGCCGAGCAGATTTGGAGGTCTTCAACTGGGCGGAAGGCGAGCCCGATGAAGGGACGCACGCCAACTGTCAAGGGTTCTCGCGAGACGGGGACTGGTACATGGCGGACACATCTTGTGTTAAACACAGTCCCGCGAACGACGTTGGGTATATCTGTGAGATTCCCGAATCAATGACAAACGGATAAGATGCTATGTTTAAGGTGGATCATAAACCTCAATAAGTCACCCAAGAAATAAACTGATAAAAATAATTCATTCTGTGTGTAATAATAATAAACATGTAATGTTTGTGTGTAGGGATAATCAACCTGTAATGTCTATTTGTATAGATAATAAACCTGTAATGTCTCTGTGTGTAATAATAATAAACATGTAATGTTTGTGTGTAGGGATAATCAACCTGTAATGTCTATTTGTATAGATAATAAACCTGTAATGTCTCTGTGTATTGATAATAAACCTGTAATGTCTGTGTATTGATAATAAACCTGTAATGTCTCTGTGTATAGATAATAAACCTGTAATGTCTGTGTATTGATAATAAACCTGTAATGTCTGTGTGTATTGATAATAAACCTATAATGTCTATATTTACTGATAATAAACCTCTAATGTCTATGTTTATTGATAATATAGATAATAAATCTGTAATGTCTATGTGTAATGATTATCAACCTGTAAAGTGTATGGATATAGACAGTAAACCTATAGGTAAATAATATCAATCTGTTAAGTTTGATTAGTCGGCCAACTTTACTTTGATGTACGTGCTTCTATACAAGTTTAATTTCCCCCGAAAGCAATTCAACCGTCACGTTCGACGATGCGGGCTCAGATCTAATTTGAACATAAACGCACCTGTCATTTTATTGCAGGCAAAAACGAACAACGGGCCCCAACTCCTGTTTATTTCACCACAGTTTAAAAAAAAATAGCATAGTTTGATTTAATTATTCAAATTATAAACTTAACTTATTTGAAACATCGGTATTTTGTGTTTTTTGTGTGTGGCTGTGACATGAAACTCTTCATTGGACAAGTGCTCATGATTCTCGTCAACTGATAATAAAAACTCACAATGACCTAAGTAGTTTGTGAATAATAAATAAAATAAAATGTTAGGACAATTCTGTGGAAGTTTCAATAAAAAGACAGGACAATAAGATATCAACGTTTCGGCGAAGAGCCTTCCCCAGCAGACATGACAAATGAAAATACGTCTATTCTCTATTTTCTTTTCGTATTTTCATTTGCCAAATTTAAAAAAAAAATAAAAAATGGGGAACGCTGGTCTAAAACAGTAAATCATTATTTCAAAATGTAATTAAGAATGAGCACCAGCTACTTGGTAAAAAAGGAATTAATCACACATGAAATATAGGGAAGAAACCCCCACACAGAACAAAAATGTGATTTGAAATAAATCCAACATGGCTTAAGATGAACCTGGACCATCTTAAAATTCTTATTCAAACATTTTAAATTTTGCCACCAGCACTATAGAAGTCTAGATATACTAAAATCTATTCTCTCTCTCTCTCTCTCTCTCTCTCTCTCTCTCTCTCTCTCTCTCTCTCATTCTCTCTCTCTCTCTCTCTCTCTCTCTCATTCTCTCTCTTTCTCTCTCTCTCTCTCTCTCTCTCTCTCTCTCTCTCTCTCTCTCTCTCTCTCTCTCTCTCTCTCTCTCTCTCTCTCTATATATATATATATATATATATATATATATATATATATATACACACACATATATATTTCGGTGAAATAAGGAGAGGATAATCGGGTTATGAGAATGTTATTGATCTGTTCAAGTCAACAAAGCAAAAAAAAAAAGATCAACTAGAACACACAAACTCGTTCAATGAACACACAAACTCATTCAATGAACACACAAACTCGTTCAATGAACACACAAACTCGTTCAATGAACACACAAACTCGTTCAATGAACATACAAACTCGTTCAATGAACACACAAACTCATTAAATCTGTTTGAAAGATACCCATCTTCAGTCAAGAGTTCAAGGTCACTGTTGTTCCCGTCAAAGGTCAGTAAATGTAGCGCAACAATTTAAAAAAAGAACCATCAAATCTATGGCAATGGATTTATTGTTTACCTTTTTTTTCGGGTGTGTTAGACCATGTTTTCGGGTGTGTTAGACCATGTTTTCGGGTGTGTTAGACCATGTTTTGAGTGTGTTAGACCATTTTTTTGGGTGTGTTAAACTAGGTTTTTGGGTGTGTTAGACCATGTTTTTTGGGGTGTGTTAGATCATGTTTTGGGGTGTGTTAGACCATGTTTTGGGTGTGTTAGACCATTTTTTTGGGGTGTGTTGACCATATTTTTGGGGTGTGTTAGACCATGTTTTCGGGTGTGTTAGACCATGTTTTCTACCAATGCTTAGACTGCTGTTAGCACAGAAGAAGTGTGCACATATTTCGTTAATTTCAATTGAAAACCTCAGTGCTAAAAGTCCATCCATCCACCCAGCCTTGTGGCGCTTCAGCCCTTGTGGGGCCTTGGCCTGTCTCACCACATCCTTCAACTCAGACATAACCGGTGCTTTTCTTTTCCACGCTTGGATTACCAGCTGCTTTAAATATATTCCCACATCATCCATCCGTCAAAGCCTAGGTCTGTCTTTGAGCCGTTTTCCTCTGGGGTTTTGGTGGTGCACCCTCTGTCATTCGGCATTCTTTCTAAGTGTCTTGTACAGCTTAGCCTACCCCTTTTTATTTCTACTACTAACCTTGGATCCTGATATTAATTCATTTCGTTAATTTATTACAGATCCTGTTAATCTGAATTTGATTATAAAAATACGTGTCACAAAATATTAATTTTTGATAAAATTCATAAAAAATATGCCTGGATATTTGTTGGCTATAAAAAACTGATAATTCTAATTTTTTGTGTTACTTTTTTTAAAATAAGGGACTTAGATACATTTTTAATCTGTAAAAACTTATGACCTACACTTAGTTCAACCAGATAAGAAAAGGTCACAGTTTAGATTGATTTTTTACACGCAAAAAAAATGTGACTGAACTACTTTTGACACCAGGGTCTTCAGATACGGTGTCAACTTTGTTTTCGACCCATAATTGCTTCACACAGTATGTTGTTGCTCCAGACTTAGCATTTACATGTATAACTGTAATGTTAGTGTTTCTCCTTTCATTAGCATATACTGTAATATTATCGTTATACCTTTCATTATTTACGAATTCTTGCAGCCTTTCATAGAATTCTCCTTTCATGAAATTTTTTTTTTTTTTTAATCGTCCAGTTTAAAGAATGGTATATATATTTTGTGTAGAAACTTAAAAAATAATTATTGTAAAATTTGGCTAATGATAATACATTGGTTGCAGTTTTTGAAAATGCTGGGAAAGAATCTTGTTGGTCTTCAAATCTTAAAAACGTTCAACGTGCTATACTTGTTTAATATATGCACAAATCGTATCTTCTTGTGAATCTAACTTGGGTTGATGGGTATGAGGCAATGGGTGGCCGCCCAAACCCTTGCCAATGATTAAAAATACGCGGCCCTGAGAAAGCCACCCCTAGGCGACCGTTTCGTCCCCGCTACGTCCCGACCGGACAACTCCCTGGGCGGTGGGGAGTGGTAACGCAACACCACCTCTCCGGAGAGGAAGTAAAGCCGTCCTGACCCATAGGAGAGTGGACTGCGGATGCTTTAAACGCAGCGTCCTCGGTCGACCGGACATCCCTCGGACCAGGAGTGGGGTTCCTGGCGTGTTTCCGCACGGTATGGAGCTTCGGCTCTGGCCCGTGTGGAGGAGTGCTGGGGGAGGGGGGTATTATTAGTGCAAACTCGACGACCCACCGACACCATCTCCAAAGCGACGCAATGAATCTAACTATTTTATAATCAACAAAGGTTCCAATAAGGATTACATTTTTAAATAAAAAATTTTACGATCCAAGAATTCTGTGATTAGATAAAGTACTATAAACGAGTGGGCAGCCAAAGATAAGAATGAACTACACCACCGCGGTACAGGGGAATATAGTGCTGGTATAAAACTGTGGTGGAAAACCAGAAGGTGACCGGAAAGAGATCTGTTTAGACAAATCTAGAAAAAAGATTTAAACTGTCAATTACGAACTTATATAAGTTTCCCCTTTAAAAAAAAATAACCGCCCAAAATGAGAAGATTGTGATTAGAAAAACATCAATTACATCACAAAGATAAGAAGCGTTTTTTATGTTTAATTATTATTTTTCATTTAAAATTAAAAGATTATTTGTGGCAAGACTTTCAGTGGCGGGGAATTTTCTTTACAATTATTGGTCATAAAACGAGAATTGTTCAATTTCTTCAATCACAATGTAAACACAATTAAATTATCAAAACGTTCCATAATAAAAAAAACAACAACCAATGTTTCGAAGTCATGGAGATGAAGATCACGTGACCGATTAACCGTTGTTAAAATAAGAAACAGCATTTCACCCTCCAACCCGAATCTGATCATATCATTGTTTTCATTCGTGCTGCACACCAAAGCGCCAACACGTCTTACACCGAGCCATGTTAAAAAAGGGAGAAGTTGGTGGGGGGTGGTGAGCTGGGAAATGAAACTCTTTAAAATGTGCCAAATTCGGGGAGGTGGGGTGGAGGCATAGAGCACTGACGGAATGTTGATTTAAAAGAAAGTTTTGAAAATTAAATCTCGACGAACATGGACGTTTCGAGAAGCAAGGAATCACCCTTGTCGCATAAGACAATCCACGGCCTCAACTGTGTTGCTCTGCGGCAAGACCTCGCCACTGAACTGACCTTCGAAACTAGGGTCAACATCTCGATAAAAGAGGAACTAGAAGTGATTTCAACTGAAGGTCAGCAATCGGAGACAACACTATTACGGACCTACTGTGTATATGCGACGTCTCAACTGAAATGTGTTCAATGAAATATCTTCTCCTTCTATCCGTGGCTGTGTTTGCTATAGCGAAAGCAGGTTTGGATACAATAAAATAGGACAGTAATTATTTTTTAAACAAACTGTTCGCAGATTTTAAAAAAAAAATGGATTCAATTTTTGTTTGTAGAAATGCAGTTACAAACTTAAAGCTTTAAAACCATTAGATCTATGTCATTTTACTATTTAAAAAAAAAAAAATTCTTATAATAAATGATTTAAATTTGTCGATTTTTAAAGAAAGAAAAAAAGTTATAAAATGAATTAATTCTGTTCTAAGAATTTCATTAATGTAATTAAAAGTATTCATGATCAAACTGTGACTTTCATAATATACTTTTATTAGTTTATAAATGATTAATTTCTGAACTGTATACGAAATCAGTTTAATCAAGCTAAACAATTTTTTGAGGGACAACAATCCAAACGTTACTTTTAAACCCCTCAGAATGTTATGTTCAGACACTGGTCAGCTTTGGTTTAATTATTTTATATTGTGTATAAACTAAATGCATGCCGGGGGGGGGTGGGGGTGGGAGGGTGGTGTGTGTGTGTGTTAATGCCTCTAAATTGGAAAGCATTACTCTAAACTGCGTGCACTTACGAGCAGGTACGGTCTTAAAGACCAACACACAACATTTTAGAGCGAAGACGATCAGCCAGGCCTTCAATTGTAATTTAATAACAACGTTTACTTTTTAAACATCACAGTGCAATAAAAGTATTCATTTTGAGCAACACAAACAGATTTCAACGAGAAGCCGTTTGTAATGATTACTTAAAATGGAAATAAATAACAAATAAAAGTATTCATTTTGAGCAACACAAACAGCTTTCAATGAGAAGCCGTTTGTAATGTTTTGCTTAAAATAATTTGGCTAAAGGCGCAAATATTGTGAAAATGATACACACACATATAATTTAACGTGTAAACGGCCTTATAAAATGGAAGTTATTAAACAAACATTTTCTCATATCCAAAAAACAAAACACGAACCCATCGTCCACTGTCCTTAAAAGATAAAAATTAATTTCATATTTTCTCTAAATATTTAAACTCAATATCCTCAGATTTGCTGATGGAAGTCAAACCCCCGGAAATTAACGTTGGGCTTACCAAAACACTTTCCATCAACTGTTCTTTTATTCGAACTGATATTTCAAACATGGTGTCACTCTTTTCTCTGGTCATCATGCGGTCCAACTCTACCGACAACATGCGTTTTTATTTCCTGGCCTCAGTGGACCTCTCTGACGGTCTCAATACCATTTCTGGAGATGTCTCGGGACTTATAGACAACAGACACGAATCGTACATAACGCTGACCTGGAAAAATCCTAGATCAAACTTGGCAGGGACGTACAGCTGTGAAGCTAATGGCCAAAATCTACACGGTCAGGCAGTCTCAATATCAAAGCTGGCGGATGTCAAAGCAATAAAACCGGATGTAGAAAACTTGTTAGATCTTCTCGAGCAGCAGTCTTCAATTCTCGAACATCAATCCTCTTTACTTGCGCTTCAATCATCCACATTTGAGCGCCAATCTTCTAAAATAGATCTTCAATCCACACAGCTTTCAAAGCTGCAAGACGAATTTGCAAAATTAAGCGCTTCTGTCAATGAAAAGTGCAGTTGTTGTGAGAGATTTAACAACTCTCTAAAATCTTTCTATCACATTTCCGACGCACATAATGGCAGTCGTTATTATCTATCTCCCGCGTCATCGATAATCGTGATGAAAGAAGCTGAGAGACAATGTGAATTACTGGGCGGGTATCTTACAGAGGTGGAGAGTGAAGATGAGTATCTGTTCATCAAGAACTTCGTGAAGACCTTTCAAGGGTATGACGATATTTATTTAGGGGGAAACGATGAAAATTCTGAGAACACCTGGGTCAACACTTACAGCAAAACACCCGTGAAGTACATCAAGTGGGGTCAACATCAGCCGGATCAGGGGAGATCATCAAATTGTCTTTCCTTATGGAAGTATAATGACTGGACAATGGCAGACGTTAAATGCTACCAAGGAGTAGCTGAAATGAAAGTAGGGTATCTCTGTGAAGTTCCCGAATGATAATAATATTCTAAGCTGTCATAATGTCACATAATTGTTCCCTTAAAAATAATAAAATTTTAAGATTTGTGACTGTTCATGTTTCTTTATTCGTCAAATTAACAAAAAAAATTAGTGTGTTTTATAATTTAGAGCTACTATGAAAGGTTAAATCAATTGTTACAATAATTAAATAAAAAAAAAAAAAGAATATAGCTCCATGGATTCTCAATTTAATTAAGTGTGTTAAAAATATTTGTGGCGGTATATCTCCCAACGTATAAAATTTTAAGATTTGTGACTGTTCATGTTTCTTTATTCGTCAAATTAAAAAAAAAAATTAGTGTGTTTTATAATTTAGAGCTACTATGAAAGGTTAAATCAATTGTTACAATAATTAAATAAAAAAAAAAAAAAAGAATATAGCTCCATGGATTCTCAATTTAATTAAGTGTGTTAAAAATATTTGTGGCGGTATATCTCCCAACGTACCTGTCTCACCACATTGTGTAAAACATCAAAAGCTATATTTTTATAATTTTATGGATATTAGAAAAAGAAAATCTCCCTCCCCACACCAGCGTAGTAGCCCAAATTGATTTTGCAGTATATAATTATAACTGTTTATCGTAAGTAATGATTGTTCAAGCGTCTGACAAAAGTCCCAAATTAGCTGTCAACCAGACACCTTCAACTGCGTTAAGTAAGTGAAGGCACCTTTTTAAAAGGAAGCAGGGCACACCAGACGGAAAATGTAGATAAGAGATACAGAAACTATTCCATATCAGCACTTTAATGTTTTTAACCTTATACGTTTCAATGAAAGTCATAAAGATGATACTTCTTCGCGTTGATGATACTTCTGTTACAAGGTGTTACGCACTGTTATCAGTAGGGAGAAATAAATCTCCTATTTAGATGAATGGCTTGCTCCAAAATATTACATAACAAGACGATACCACATGATAAAAAAAATTACAGTGAAATACGATACTCGAAACAGGGCTAATTACAATTAATCAGTTTTATTAAGTTAATGATACAGTACAAAAGTAAAAAAAGAAATATATTTAAAAACACTTAATTTACAGTATATTGTGTGGCTGGTACAAGTACCATGTCTAATAAAACACAATGTGCCTAAAAAAGGTACAACGATGAATACGAATTCAGACATACAAGTAAACACATCTCTAGCAAGAATAACTAACTCTGAAAATAACTCTCCCCTGTCGTCCCGTAAAGTGAAAATATCTCGTGATAAATGCTCTCCCAAAAATCGATCGTGTCCCCTTCTTATAGCCTGTTCTACTGATGCATCTGGAACAACCTTACGCATTGTTTTCCTTTCCAGCTTACTCCAGATTCTTCTACAGAATTCTAATAGAACAGACTATTCATTTTATTTAGGTCTAGAGATTATTTTTAGCTAGCCACACCTTAAATGCGGTCTCAAGCTTGCTTGGTGCCTGCTAGAGTTCATAAAGTAAACACGTCGTCTACATAACACAAGGTATGTCAAGTTCTAGTTAATTTGTATAATGTTATAAGATTATAATACTTTTGTTGCAAGGTATGTTAAGTTCCTTTTAATTTTAAACACATTTTTAAAATGTTTAATGACAAATATGAAAGCATACAGTGTGGGATATCTCATTAAATACTTATTGATAAACAGGAGGATACAGAGATGGGGGGAGCTCTACCTCTATATGGCTTCGGATAACACATTGGAAATGAAGGAAAAGGTAAAACATGGTATGGTGAAGTTTGCATAAAAAAGACAGGACAATAAAATGTGAACGTTTCGGCTTAGAGCCTTCTTCAGCGAACAGGACAAATTGAAGTACGACAAGAAAAAGACCACAGTAAAAAAAAACTTTGTTGTTGCCTGTAGTAGGATTACAGGAATTGAAAGAATGTAAATATTGGTACTTTGAAAAATAAGGTCCAGAATCTTAACGGACCAAAATACTTAGGGATACATAAAATCTAAGGAGTAAGAAAAAATACAGAGAAATAGAGAAACGTTACTAGGAGAGTATTTCATTAAAACCATATGGTAATATGGTGCCGAGAAGCTGAATAAATTTGTTTTCCATTTCAAGTCTCTTTGAAGTGTTGGTACAGGACGTCAGGGTCGTGATGAATACACCTTATGCACCTTTATGTTTATCTCTGATGATATGTGAAGAGACTGGGGAAATTGTACCTTGGGACCATGCTGCTTGGCTCCGCCACAATAATTTTTTAATAAAGTAATAGTCGCCCTCAGTTCAGGTCCCTGTTGTGGTCTTACCTGTTGAGGTTGGACTTAGTAGAGCAATGTTGCCCCGCATATAAGTTACCACGTTGTGGAGCTGATATTTTAATTTCCGCCATGGATCAAAATAGCTTGTTCAGGGAATAAATGTAGAAAATCTTCCACCGGATTGTAGACCATTCCATACCCAAACTAACATATTTTGCACTTCATGTGGTTCGTTCTTATTTTTATGAGGTATAAGTGGATTAGTGAATGCTATTTAGCTATGGAGTAGCGCTGCACTTATTGACTTAAACCGCATTTTCTTATTAGAATTATATTTAAAGGTTAGCTTTTATTATATTGTAAATTTAAGCATATTTTTGGAATACAAAAAGGCAAAACTTTTTAAATACAAAAATATACAAAGCAAAAATATGTGTGTTTTATTAATAATTTTAAAAGCAATCAATTGTATTGATTAATTTTACTTTTAAAGAGGGAAAATACATTTTCAGTTTTGTCATGCGCGGTTATTAAACTTGAAGAAACCTAAGAGTTTTGGAGAAATAAGCTATTCGCGCTATTACGTCATTTCATTGATTATTTAGAACAAATAAATTTTACTTTTAATTCACAATAGTAACAAGGCACTAAAAGACGAACTAAAAATGAATGATGCTTGGGTTTTCCCGATAAATGTGATTACGGTGTAATTCTTTGATCATGTTTTTTTATTTTCTCATAGCTTTCAAACACATATAAAAGACTTAAAATAGTTCCTTAGTTGATACTTTAAATTTATTTGTAATTTATAATAATATAACTTTATTTTTTTAATAAAATAAAAGCGGATTTAAAATATTTTTGCGCATTTAAATTTATTCGATTTCCGTAAAATAATAAAAAATAACTATGATTTTTTTAGGAATCTGAACGTACTTAAATCATATCTCCCTTTTGGCGTTATGTCACTCTAGCTAATTCTTATATATATGTTTAGAAAATTGATGGTTAAAGTTTAAAAAAAAAATGTTTTTTTATTTCCTCTGGGGGGGGGGGGGGGGAAGAATAAAAAAAAAAAAAAAAATAGGGGGGAACCAAAAAAATTTTTAAAAAAAAAAAAAAAAAAATTTTTTTTTTTTGTCTTGGGGGGGGGGGGGGGGGAAGTATATAATAAAGAAAAAAGAATTCAGGGTACCACAAACAATTTTTCAAGAAATAAGAAAATAAAATTTAATCTGAATTGTTCTTGTGATGAAATCGAGCTGGGCATTAATTCTTTTATACTCCCCCATTTTCAGGAAATTCTTGTGTAAAAAATCAAATTTAACAATAAAGCAACTCGAAATGGTATAGTCACTAATCGGCATTTAGAAGGAGGAGATCGATATATCACATTCCACGGTCGAATGGCGCTCTATAACACCCGTCAGTCAAATAAAATTTCTTTTTTTTCTTGGAAAGTGGTAAACCGTCTGTTTTCTAGGGTGCCACATACGACTCCGGCGGGAACATAATCGAATCTTTGTTTGTTTCTTAAACAATTTTTGATTAGTATTTCTTTATTTTACGTTTTTAAACTTGGATTTTTTGTTTCTAAGCTTATGGGTTGTGAGGTAGTTTGTGATATGGCTTCCATTAATAGAATAGGAGAGAGTTTTTTTGTGTGAGTAAGCGTGAAAAAAAAAGAAAACAAATACATGTATAGAAAAAATTTAGTCTATAAAAAGGAATTTAGTTTTTTATTATTTAAATTGACATTTTTTCTTTCGTCTGGCTAAACGCTCGAGTATCGAGATTGTTGACAATTTATTTTCTACTACTTCTCAGCTAAGTGCTATTTTAAATTTTATTATCTTTTTTTTCTGTTGTTTGCTCGATGACGAAGGCTTCTTTGCGATACATTCGTTGTTTTGTTGCGTTCCCTTTTCAGGTTTAGCCTTATTTTGTTTTACTCATTTCATATTCTCGGGAAGGAGGTAAATTATCTATTCTTGAGAAAGACGTAAACCATTTATTCTTTTGAAAGAGGTAAACTATCTATTATTGAGGAAGAGTTAAACCATCTATTATTGGGAAAGAGTCAAATCATTAATTCTTGGGGAAGAGGTAAGCAAACTTATGGACGAGGTAAACAGGAAGAAAACAGCCTCATCCATCAAAGCCAACTGGATTTAAGAACATCTGTTTTTCTGATCAAAATTAGACGTTCTTTGACCACTTACATTATGGATACTAGAAGAAATAAAAAAAAACCCACACTGATATTATGTCAATATACCGTATAGCATACGGCGACTGGCGATAGATCAGTTTCTTGAGAGTCGATCTACCTTATAGCATACGGCGACTGGCGATAGATCGGTTTCTTGAGAGTCGATCTACCTTATAGCATACGGCGACTGGCGATAGATCGGTTTCTTGAGAGTCGATCTACCTTATAGCATACGGCGACTGGCGATAGATCAGTTTCTTGAGAGTCGATCTACCTTATAGCATACGGCGACTGGCGATAGATCGGTTTCTTGAGAGTCGATCTACCTTATAGCATACAGCGACTGGCGATAGATCGGTTTCTTGAGAGTCGATCTACCTTATAGCATACGGCGACTGGCGATAGATCAGTTTCTTGAGAGTCGATCTACCTTATAGCATACGGCGACTGGCGATAGATCAGTTTCTTGAGAGTCGATCTACCTTATAGCATACGGTGACTCGCGATAGATCCGTTTTGTTTTAAGATGATGTGCATTTTCTACAACTTCATTGATGTTTCTATCTGTCTGATCTAAAACTGTGTTATATCGAAGCTTAAGGCGCATTGAAATGGTCATCAGTGACAGCTCAACATTAGCATTTCAGAGAAGTGGGCGGAAACAAGCTAAGGATCATGAACATCGTTGAAAAAATGTAGTGATGTGTGTAGCAATGATTACCGCATTCCCTACTTATCGTGAGACGAAGTAACACGTACACATTGTAACATAAATATAGTTTTTTTAAAAATAATAATTAACACGTATAAATTCTGAAATATATTTATTTTTGAAAAATAATAATTAACACTTATGAATTCTAACATAGATATACTTATTTATAATCATAAGTAGTACTTATACATTCTAACATAGATTGCGTTAAAAAAAATAAATAACACTTAGATATTAAAAAATGGATATAATTTTTTAAATATTAAGTAACACACATATATTTAAAAATAGATAGCGGTTATTATAAGAAGTAACAATTAGATATTCAAAATTAAATAACAGATGTAAGAGAAAGTAACACTTAGATTTTCAAATCTAGATTTGAGTTAACACTTAGACATTAAAACGAAAATACGAGATGTTAGAGCGTCTAAACTGAAATCTTTGTTATACAGTTGTCCTTCTATACGGTCTTGTTTATTTCTTTGAGCTTTTTAAAATAGTTGAAAAAATCTACCAAAGCTGTCCACGCTTTCATTTCAGACACAACAAAAATTCACAATTTCCTGTTGGTTCTACAAGGTTAATACAATTTTTAACTCATTTAAAAAAATGCTTTGAGCCATTTCCCATAGTTGGACTATTAGCGTATAACTTTAAGTATTAACTTCATTAGGAATCTCACAGAGAAACCCCACTTTATCAACTACATTATACTCCATACATGTATGGTCAGCTAAAGCCCATCCGTACGCACTCCATAACGAGAGACAATTTTCTCCATGGCCTCTGTTGGGCTCTCCTGGGGCCCACTTTATATAGTTTACAGGTGTCTTACTGTGGAAGTTGACCCATTTGTTTTCCTTAATAGCATATGTTGCTCCCGTCAATACAATCAAATAGTCTTTGCTGAAGGGTTGTAAAAACTTTTGAATAAACAGAAACTCTTCTTCTGTGTCTAATTCCACAAGATATCCGCCATTAAAAATGCACATGGCATTGGCTGCATCACGATTGTGATGATACATGAGCTTAGACAGAAAATAGCGCCTACCTTGAAATACATCTGATATTTTAAAAATAAGATGTTGCCCAAACAAAGATTCTAATCCATTAACCTTACGTCCTAGATTATCAAAATAATAGTTTAATTTGTGCAGAATTTCTTTCTGATTTCTGATCACATCAACCAAATTATCGACATTTGGTTTTTCTGATATCACTGAAACGGAACTGGTCACGGTCATTGGCTTTCCCATGGAACTAATTCCGTTAGCATCACACTTGTATAAGCCTGCGTTAAATGACTTTGGATCTGTCCAACTGACTTTAAGGTAGGAGACACCACTGCTGTCAACTGCCCCAGATGCTGTAGCGGTACCTAAGGACACCTCATCGAATTTACCGTTCATAGCGTTCACAGAAACGAGATAGTTTGAATCTTGTTTGTCGGGGTCAGTGGCGTGGGATATAAGCAAAGAAAACAGCCTAGCCATTAGTGAAACACTTCCTGACTGGAATCGGCACGCAATGGTCAGGTTCTTTGTGAGTCCTGGACTGATGACTGCAGGATTAGCTACCAACACTTGTGCTGAAATATAATTTTTAAAAAGTGATAAAAAGCTATATTTCCTAGACAACAATTATTGAAACTTTTTTCAACGAAATTATACTAAATTTTAATGAAATTTTAAATGTGGATATGGTGTACGGTGCGCGCTTCACGTTTATTACCTTATTGCTGCAAAGATCACGTCGTATGAATGTAATAACGATATGGTCGAAGGTTATTCTTGGTGTTGTAAGAGAACTGTTTTGAAATTTTGGGGGGCAATTTTATGTTTTCTAATTAAGTTTAGTAATTTAATTTATACGAATATCCACTGTTTCATAATTACATCTTCGGCGTGCATACATACCATGGGCGCCATTTAATGTTTTTTTCATGGGAGGGCGGCAAAACCATACATTGGTCGGCTGGCTTGAGAAGTTGTTTTTTCCTTGAGGCGTCACAGTTCATAGCACTTTAAATAAAACCTGCTAATGTCCCCCTGCCCTACCCAAATAACGTCCCTAATATATACATTATGGTCATTTTATGTGTGGATATATTTTATATTGAATTCCATTGCTTGTCAACACATTAAAAATGAGTTATAAAATTCTGTCCCAAAAATAAAAATAAAATTCTCAACGTTTTAATTTTTCTTTTTTTTCAAAAATAAAAAATTCAGTGTTGAACTTGAAATTGTTTGTCAAAACTAACTGCCCAACATTGTACTTTTGGCACTGGTCAATGATGCCGATTGGATCTGAATAATAATGATGATGGTGATGAAATCTGTCGAATGCAACAGTTTGTATTCATACTTACTTCCCAGCTATAGAAACTCTACCCACACACAAATACAACAACGTGTTAAACTTACCATGAAATAGCTAAACGAGGTATGTTGAAGCTCGAATTAAAGGGACAGTACAATAAGATTGGAACGTTTCGGCGTAGAGCCTTCTTCAGCGCACAGGACAAATGAAAATATCAAAAGGACCAGAGCACGGTAAACAACTCAAGAAACATTCATTTTTGTTGCCCTTTCATTATTATACTTTATACTTACCAGCCACGTGACCGGATATGGCACATAACAAAATGATACCTTTTAATATCATTGCTGACAGCAGATATCGAGATATGCTCAAAAAAAAAAGGGTTTCAGTTACGTTGCAGGTCATGATAAATCCCAGCTCTCTTATACGCCGGGCGTGTGAAGAGTGTTGACAAATTTATGGTCTTTCTTAATTGAAACGTTATCTCGACGTTGTCCCATTTTTTTTTTGGTGTGAAATGTTTATTGTACAGTTTGGTACATATTTAATTTGCCTCACTGCGATGTACTATATTACGATATCAAACTCTTCAAATAGGCATAATGCGATGTATTATATTACGACATCACACTCTTGAAATTGCCTCACTGCGATGTATTATATTACGATATCAAACTCTTCAAATAGGCATACTGCGATGTATTATATTACGACATCACACTCTTGAAATTGCCTCACTGCGATGTATTATATTACGACACCAAACGCTTCAAATAGGCATACTGCGATGTACTATATTACGACATCACACTCTTGAAATTGCCTCACTGCGATGTATTATATTACGACACTAAACGCTTCAAATAGGCATACTGCGATGTATTATATTACGACATCACACTCTTGAAATTGCCTCCCTGCGATGTATTATATTAAGAGATCACACTGGTCCTAAACTGGCCGTATCAGTTTATAATCTAGCTCGCAGCCATACACTTTATTAATACCTTGATTGCTACTGGGCACTGAACGAAAATAAATTAAACAAATATTTAGTTAGCAAAGCAAAATAGAAGCGTGGTTGGGTCGCACGTGAGAAAGTCATTAATAGGAAGGATGATGCTGCTAGGTGAACTAGAAGGAAAGGGTTTGTTTGATAATATTAAAAAAAAAAGCTTTTAGGGCATTAACGTGTAATGTTTTTTTTTTACAGAGTGGTTTACAAAAGAGTAGAGAGTAGACAACGATTCTGTAGGACCATTATTTTTTTGGACCATTCTATGGGCGCGAAATTTTCCCTGTAAATGGTGTCCAATTTTTTTTCCTCTGACGAATCGTCCGTTGTCAGCCCTCTATGGGGTAGTCTGGTAGAGAAGTGGATCTCAAACATATACTGACCACCTCCAAATTGGGGTTGACTTTAACAAAAAATGTTTAATATATTTTGGACTCCGATACAGATTAATTAAAATAATACACCAATATTTGGTGAAAATGAACGATACGGCTAAGCATTTAGTGGAAGATTATATACAAGTAATCACAAATTGCATTGATATAAATGAAATTCTACACAATAAACATACTACCTTAATAAATGTTTGAATAATTATAAGAAGGTTGAACTGTGTAAAAGCTTCTAAGTAGGTTAATGGGACATAAAGAATTGGGGTAAAGAAAACAATGTGTGTTAGTCTTTAATTAAGAAGAGGTATTGTTGGTGCTGACTGCACTGAGTGAAACCAAATGAAAACAGGAACATTTAACAGACCCCTCTTAAGACTGTCTTAGTAGAGATATTAATGAAATAAAAAGAGCAGGGTTGCACAGGGCAGGCTGCTATACCAGAGAAAAATGACCACCGGAACAGGTTGTAAACACACAAGGTTGCCACTGGGAGACGTTGCCTTCAGAGCAGGTTTTCCCCTGGGAAGCTTTGACACCAGGACGTGATGCAACCATATCATGCAGACACTGAAGAGGTCAAATTGAAAGTCCGAAGTGGTGACACCATGTCGTTTGCCGCAGAGGGCGACACCTACATCAGCCCTTGCGATGCCAGAGGTATTGGACCCCAACAGCTACTATAAATTAGGAACCTTTTTATTAAGTTTCAACATTTCATTTTCCTTTGTATGGTTCATGAGTGGACAAACATCTTGGGAGCGGCTTTGTCTGCATCTTTCATAGAGAGTGAGGCTAGGATCCCTGGAGTCAAAGATAAAACATGCAGTACGACGTCAATCATAAAATTGAAATACAGACAAAAGAACAACAAAAATTTAGAAAAAAATAAATAAGAAAAACAAACAAGAAAGAGATAAAACAAGAATTCACATCACAATAAATAATTAAAAAAAATAATTTTGCTTAAAGTTAAAGGAAATAAAATCACTTTTATAGGAAAATTGTTACTTACATTGTTCATCTCAGAAGTTAATATTATTTTTTAATTTTTGTTTGCGTCAAACTTATTTTCCTTCTCCTCATCTGATATATCAGTTTGGTGTCTCCATAACCTCAACTCGTTCGATAGACCTAGGCAGCTGTGCAAATATGACGTTTTTATTTTACGACTTCGCGTTGGATGGAGCTTTGATTATCTTCAAGGGCCCTAAGTCGGACCGTTGATGGCAGAGTGAGTGAGAGAGAGCTAGAGAGAGACAGAGAGCTAGAGATAGAGACGAGAGAGAGCCATATAGAGAGACAGATAGAGGGAGGGATAGATAGACGGAAAAACTGACAGAGAGATTGCAATAAAAAACGTGTGTTCCCACCAAACGTTTATCTATTAAAATTTTGCTAAACATAAGGATCCCTGCAGTCAAAGATGAAACATACAGCACGACGTCAATCATCAAAATGATGAAACAAAGCGTGCTAAGGTTCACCTTTAATCAATTCATTTTGTTCATCAAATCCCAGAGGGCTAGAAAATGGGCAAGCTGCTGTTTAAATGTTACAACTGTGTTTAAAAAGCTGTGTTTATAGGGCTTTTTGCGTCAAGATTGGAGAGTAGGGAAAAAACAAACCATGACGTCCCAATCACAGCGGAACAAGCCTAAGAAAAGTCCGTGTAGGAACATATCTTATAATTGCACCTTCCGATTTAGGATTAGCCAATTAACGCGTTGTACATCAAACAATTACACGGAGCTTCATTATGAAAGACGTGTTGCTCCCATCAAACTTTAATCAATTAAAATTATGCTAAAAAATTGATCAAAGCATCTATGAACATTTTTTAATCAAATATTCGGATATTCATTACGCTGAGGAAAAATAAAGTCCGAAAACCCAGTATCCCGTTGGGGAGGTATTGATTGTAGATCCTTCCGATAAGACAATATATAATTGAACTCTTTAAACTTTCCGTATACACCAACGTAATTGCTTCACATCCATCCGTCAGTACAGGGTTGTTGTTGATCCCAATTAAAATGATAAGTGTTTGCCATATCTCATTTCCTAACAAGTATGTTTAGATTAAGAATAATAACAATAATTATAATCTTGCGGTGACAAATGACATTTGATTCGACGCCTTCCTTTGAATTAAGACACCGCCTCGTTGCGTTTCTTTCTGTACTCCCAATTATAAGGGAAGTTGAGTCAAAGGAAAGTTTAATTATTTCTCTAAAAAACAATAATCTAAAACACCAATTAAATATTTCTTTTTTAACATTTTAATATTCATGAAATCAAATAGATTCAATGAAAATCGGGAATTAGGAGAAACATTTTAAGCGAGACACGAGGATTTCAAGTTGGTTCATATAATGTTTATTCACAATACAAGACGGAAGCAAGGATTCAAATACGATTTCTAACAGTATGTCTAACAGTTCCGCTGACGATAAGTTGATGACCCAAGACCTAGTTTCACAGAAATTCCTAGAAATGTTTATTTTCATCGACTTCATTGTACTGTACACTGCCATCTGCGTCATCGGTATCGCCATGAACGTCTGCAATATCGTCGTCTTCTCCAGACTCGGACGTGGAGACACAGTAAACATAACGCTGCTAGCCCTGTCAATATCGGACCTTTGTTTTCTGACACTGACCCTACTGCTGAGCATCTGCTATTATCCTTTTTGGAAATTTCAAGATCTCGGTTTCAGCATGGACGAGCTCAAACTGTTTACGGTTGGATGGCCCCAATTCTACTTCCGGCGCGTTAGTAACTTGATCACCGCATACCTCACGTTCGAACGATGTCTGTGCGTCGCCATGCCGTTAAAAGTGAAAGAGATGATTACGCCAAATCGAACGATCATTATCTTAGCGGGGATATTCGCAGTGGTGGCGCTGTCTGTTATGCCAGTTTATCTTTCCTTCGCTTACGTTCCTGTTTGGAACAGTGCTAAAAATAGAACTTACATCATACTCATCTTCCACGAGAACAGAGCACTGACAGATGCCATCGCTACAGGAATTTCCTTCTGCCTAACCATCTCCACCTTTTTCTGGGTCGTCGTCTGCTCTTTGATTCTCGTGGTTAGCCTGAGAAATAAAACAAAATGGTGGCTTACTATGGGTGCCTCTGTGAAATCTGATACGATGGCACTGCGGGAGAAAAAAGTTGTCAAAATGGTTACCTTCCTATCATTCATATTCATAATGGCCTTTACACCGGATGTGTGCATCCTTCTAGCTATGACCTTTGAGCCAAGACTTAATTTTTTCGGCCAATTCAACAACTTGGTGTACGTCCTGGCGGGCATAAGCGAGACATTCCTGGCAGCAACTGCTTCATGCAATACCTTCATTTATCTCAAAATGAGCTCGAATTTCAGAGAGTCGTTTATTCAATGCTTTTTTGGGGGGTGTAAATGATTTTTTATCTCTTAAATCTATCGTTTAGATAATTTTTAGCTGCAAGTTCTGATGATGCTAGGTGTACTGAGCAAAAATTCCGCTAAGAAAATCACAGGCTGTAGCCTATGTGAGCACTTAATTATCATGGACGTCTACACAGGGACGGGGAGGAAGCAGCCGCTTGCAAACTGAGCTTTGGGGGGGGGGGGGGGCACCCCCCCCTCCCTCTGATGGGTTTTGAATTTTTCCAGGTAACACAATTATTATAGGAAAGGACAACATTAAAATAATAAGTTAAAAAAATATTAGCTTAGGATTGAACTTAAGTCAAATGTTTGGATTAGACACATCTCCCACCAATCATATCTCACCAATTATCTCTCACCAATCATCTCTCACCAATCATCTCTCACCAATCATCTCTCACCAATTAACCATCAGATTTCCTGCCGATTTTTGTATTAGTACAATTATAAAAAAATTGCTACAAGAGTACTAAAATTAATATTTGAGCAATCACTGCGTCTGATCATTTGATTTTCTAAGAGACTTTGAAGAATTCTTGAGCTATTAACGAAATTGTATTTTTTTTAATGATCGATAATTTTATTGAATAGTTTTAAATTAAAAAAAAAAATTGTATCAATAAATTTCTACATTACTTAACTTTTATAGTTGACTCTGGAATTAATTGTCAAACCAACAGTGTTCCTTCCATGCATCTTTCTGGGTAAGGGGATGCCCCCTTTCAGCAAGTTAAATAACACCTCCTTTATAAAAAACTGTATTTGTATAAAAAATAAAGAAAAATTATAATAATAAAAAAAAAAACACAAAAAAGAAAGAAATTGTCATTTTAATTTTTAAAATTTTAAAGCGTAGTGAATGATTCATTTCAAGAATAAATAATTAAGGTAATTAAGGAAATAGTAGGATACGTGTTACGCACAGCCTTATATAGGGAGAAATTAATCTTCTATTTTAAGTTTATGGCTCGTTCTAAACAGTGCATAACAAAGGACGATACCAGATGAGAAATACAATAGCAAAAATACGACACTCAAAACAGTACTAATTACAATAAATAAGATTTATTAAGTTACTATGGATTTAAAAAAAGAAAGAAATATAATTAAAAATCATCAACTTACAGAGTATGGTAGGTCTTGTACCTGTACACAGTTAGTACAATGTGCCAAAAAAGGTACAATGATGAATATGAATTAACACATACAAGTAATCACAAAATAACACACTCTTGTCTCGTGAAGTAAAAATAAAATGCATCCCTTCAACACCGCTCTCTTTACTTTTATAGTCGGTTCTACCAAAAAAATTCGAGGCGTATTCTGGATTGTACTAGTAACTTGAACATTCCACAATTTACTTTAATTTTCTAAAGCCTTCGACTCAACCAAAACAGGCGATAGCTTAATTTGTGGTAAACAAGATCAAAAGGAATAAGCCACGCCCAATACGAACGCAGCGTCTGCTAGGGATCTCAGCACGGGGAAATATGAAGTAAACGCGTCCTACCTAACAACAAGGTATATTGATGTTTGAATAGAACGACAGGACAATAAAGGAAGAATGTTTCGGCTTAGAGCCTTCCTCAGCAGACAGAACAAATGAAAATATGACCAGAAAGAGAAACTAGTTAAAAACTTGTGATAGCCATTGTTATTGACGGAAGTTGGATTTTGCTAAACCAAAATTAAAGGAAGTAAAAGAATTAATGTTATTACTGTGAAAAATAACATCTAAACGGACGCACATATTTGGAATATTAATAAAATATGAGAAATAATTTATGTAAAAATATTGGGAAATTGAATATCATTAGTAGGAAGATAGGTTTTAATTTGATTAATTCCAAATGATAAGATTGAGCCGAAAAGCTGAATTAATTTGTTTTTCCTTCTAACTTTCTTTGGTGTGTTGGTACAAGAAATCAGTACCGTGAAAGATACATCTAATGTCCCTTTATATTAATCTCCGTTGAAATGGGACGGAACCGGGGAAAGTGTACCCTTTTTTAATATCACGAATATGTTCTGTAAACCTATCCGATATTTTTTGTTATCAGTTTCGCCTATATAACAAGAGCGGCATCTACGGCGCACAATCGCATACATCATATTTTGTCTAACACGCGTGAATCCCTCTTTAGGGAGGCTAATGTTTTAGGTTTGGAGTGTATAGGGACTAGTCGAACTACGGCTTCTTGAGCATGGTTTAGTCCCAACGTAAGATGGGTCAGATCGAAGGCGACTGTGAAGACAATAAGTGGAGGGGAGGAAATATCCTGTTGGTGTCGGGGTCAGAAAGAAGTATGAGTCAATTTTTTATAAATATCTCTTTTTTGGCAAAAAAATTGTATGTCATTACCAAATACAAGACAATAAATTCATTTATTTATCATTTAAATAAGAACAAATCAAATGAAGCTGCGATTGGTTCATTTTGATAAAAATATCTCAAACTTTCAATTTCGTTATTAATTTGAGCTTAGTTATAGATTTTAATGTTAAAATAAATAAATAACATATGTGAATATTCGAAATTATGCGTCAAATTTTTTATTTTATAAAAAGAAAATAAATGCGTGGTACAATGGGTTGGTACATTATAATATAGTTCAGGGGCGTGCAAAATCTTTCCATTGCGAAGGGGGTTACCATGCCATTGATGTTTTCTTTTTCTTTCATGTTTTAAAGTTAATCCTCCCTGGAACATTATAGAACATTCTGGAGCATTCTAGATAAAATTTATGTACCTCCTGGAAAATTGCGAACAATGACCTTCATAAGTAGCTATGTTTCGAATTCGAACACTTTTACAAAAAAAAAAAAAGCCAAAACTATCATCATTTTTCATTTAAACTAAAAGGGGTCCCCAGTGGGGGGGGGGGCCCATTCAATAATTGTACCGTTTTAGTAATGCCTGAGATTGAGGCTCTATAAGAATCTTTTGATAATTAATGGGATAAAATATGAAAGTTGTCCCATTAAAATCGGTCCATAATGCCATAGAAACATCTTTAAAAAAAAATAAATTATTAAATTATCTGGAAATCTCTAGACTGGCCCTGAATGGATTGGATATTATTAATTTTAAATCCACAGATATTTCAAAACAGACTATGAAGGGTATTGCTACCAAGCTAGGCCTAAATCCATAAATTCTTTAAGAACCTATAGATATCGTCTACGCCTATTGGTATTTATATAGCTTATATAAGAAAAGAAAGGGTGTGTATATTATGAGTTTAGTATCCTTCGGTATTTGAATATGGATAATCAAGTGTATGTGTACTAAGTTCGGTCAAGTTCCACCCATTTATGTAGTATGTGTTTTAATTAAAAAGCTTACATAAGGGAAAAAAATGAATTTAGGGCCCCAGGTCCCAAACGGAATATTTTGTAAAGTTCGAAACCCTCCAGTATTTGATTCTGGATAATGTTGGATCTATGTGCCTATAATGATGAAGAAATCCACGAATAAATCATTAAACAAACAAGTTTTCATATATATATATTTATATATATCAGCTTATAATCCTTCAAGTATAATAATCCCAGGCTATGTGGATTTCGTCCATTGTGACGGACGGATGCCAGCAGATATATATTATATATGTTTAAAGAAATTTAGCTATTATTTATTAATACATATCTAAATGAACAATTTTTTAAAAAGCTTCCTTAAAATCTTTTTTCTGTTTTGGGAAACCTTCTACCAGTGGCGTAGCTACGGTTGGCGTCACCCGGTGCGGTAAACTCGTGGTGTCCCCTCTACCCCCATCACCAACACTCTCCCCTCCCCCCGACTTCCACGATGAATTTCTTCTTGTTAAAATAAATCCCAAAAAATATGAAATTACAAGAACAAAAGCAAAATAAATTGAAGCGTGAGGATGTAAATGCATTTAAGACCTTTAACAACGTTTAAGGTATAGATATTTTTACATTAAATTGATTTTATTAAAAATGTTTCTTTCCTGGTCCCCAAAGCTGCAAATCTGTCAATCACTGAATTAAAAAGCAATATCCTTAACCGTATCACTTGGATTAGTTACATGTGTGGAAAATTTAAATTTGATCTGTTATACTTTTATGACAATTCGGTTAGACCGAGCAGTATGTGCTCTGTAAATATTCAATTTTCCAATTTGGTGTCACCCCTTGAGATGGCGTCACTCGGTGCGGCCCAAACCCCTGCACCCACCTCCTTGCTACGCCACTGCTTGCAACCTTGTCTGAATACACAATTTTTCTTCTAAATTTTACATAAAATGTAGCGAGATGAGTTACAATTTTTGGGGTTCTTTATCATAAGTCGATTGCGCTTCAATTTGCCACTAGCTGTTCACTCATCATTTGAACGTGCAACTTTGACAAGTTTCCGACCCACGTCTTTAATTTAACTTTTACCGGCCAAAACATGAACGATTTTTACTTCACGTATATGAAATGTATTATGTGTTTCGCAACCAAGTGCAATTAAGCACATTCTGAGTTTAGTATATTTGCGTGCAAGTTTGTCCAGTGCATTTAAGGGACAAAGATAAATCCAATACAACAAAAATTTTACATGTGAAAGAGGGAGATGCAGAATGATAAATTGAAATTGAAGGGACATTAAGAAAAGCTGTTATCGTTCCCATACCATCAACTTATGTCTCCCACGTTATCAAATTTTGTCTCCCATACCCTCACCCGATGACTCCCATGCCACCGTCTGATGTCTCCCATGCCACCATCTTATGTCTCCCATGCGTGTACCATGATCTGATGTTTCCCTTATCATCAGTTATATATTTTATATATTTTCCCATCTTTCAGAAAATGTCAACATTTTCATCCACATACTTCAGAGGGGCACACGAGAAATAAAAACAAGTCGTCCAAGAACCAGCACTACCACCACGTTCAGTGGTAACCCAACAACAAAAAATTGCCGCGGCCCTGAGAATCAGACTTTACTATTCCAATACACTTATCTTTTAAATTCTGAAACCCCAGTACAGGCCGCGAAAGGCTTCCATTGGGACCAGCTGTATACATTTATCTTGGAAGCCACCTTGCGTCCTTATAAACGATCGTATCCTTACAGCGCAGATGCAACATAATTGGTTAGTCGTTCAATTAACTTTTTGTATCCAACAAATTATCGAACAGGTAACACATTGGAGATGTAAACGATATTTATATAGCCAAAGTCTTTAAATGCCACAAGCATAGTTTGGCTGAGGCTGGTTACACTTTATAGTAAGCTTGGTGAGTTTTCTAACATTATAATTATGAGTTTTATAATACATTAGTAGAATTTCAGCTTTACCTTTAAATCTGTAAGTATATAATAACAATAAAAATAATTATGATTGGCCTTGAAAGAAAACTTCTTTGAAAGATAATTTTTGTATGGCATGTGAATAACTTCGAATTTTACAAAACCATAAAATATGACCCGGTAACCCAATAATGGTGGACATATCTCGATCCTTTCTACCAGATTTTTGCAAAGTTTCATCTAAAAATATTTTTTTTCACCAATGTAGTTGAAACGGGTTCTGATGTATTGTGTCGTCAACAAAAAAAGTTGATAATAATGATAATAAAAATGCAATAAAAATTTCCCCTTTTTGAAATCTAGGACTAGGAAATCGTAAATCAGACTTAAAAAAAGTAGCTTTGATTAGATGAGTGGATGGGACTCATGAACCTTGGATGGCAAGAGAAGGCAAGACGGGAGATAAAGTCCCGTAGACGATATGACATTAACAGCCGATCTTGAGAGAAAAATAAAGGCGATGGAGATGAGATGCTTCAGAAGCATTTTTGGCATTTGCTATAGGGACCATATCTCCAATGATACAGTGAAAGAAAGGGTTCGTCAGGCGATTGGGGAGTACGATGACCTACCGGTGACTGTGAAAAAACGCAAATTACTATGGTACGGCCACGTAACAAGGAAACAAGGGCTTGCCAAAGAAATATTGCAGGGCACCACAAGAGGAGGGAGAAGAAGAGGAAAACAAAGGAATAGGTGGGGGGATAACATCAAAGAGTGGACAGGACTAACACTGGGCGTTGCAGTGCGTAGTGCCGAAGACAGAGAGGAATGGAGGAGGATGGTTCACATGTCATCTGTGGCGCCCCAACGGTCCAAGGACTAAGGGACATGAGGATGAGGATGAGGAGACAGTATGACACAATGAAAATTCCGACCACTCCTGTGACGTGAAACGCACCAGAGCACGGTGAGACACAAGACATGCTGCTGGTCATCTACTGAGTCCTGGTCTATTTTCAGTCGTCTTGACCAAGTCCTGCTATAGGAACAAAGAGGCAAGGATGAGAAACCAAAGCTGATGAATTGAGCAACTCTCCCTTACATAGATCGAAATGCAGCTCTAAGTCAAGGCTACTACTCAAGTCAAAGTCTTCGTCATATTCGCGTGCCAAGGAAGACCTATTTATACGTTTCTAATATTGAGTTTTGATACTTTTCGTATCATCCTTATTATTATAAAGGCCTAGCGAAAACATTTTCACTACACGGAAAACGTTTATTACCTTAAAAAAAAAGACGCGTTCTTAAATTAAAAGAAAACCTGTGCACCATTTAAATACTTGTTAATGAATTTTAAAATGCTGCTATCTTCATGAAAATTGTAACCAACCTGAACTATTTTATCGGAAAAACATTCGGAACAACAAACAATTCTTATAGCTAAAGAAGAGTTTCTTAACAATATTTTACTTCTTTACCATCCCTGTTACTATTTTATTTTTGAAAAATAAATATACTCATCGAAATTTACATTTTCAAGAACATTATTTTGAAGAGAATGGAAAGAGAAGCATTTTTATTTTTTATAAAGACAATCAAATCATCGCTGTTCACGCCCCTAAATTGTATTTTTGGGAAATGAAGAGAAAAAAAGACACGTGTTTATGATTGTGTTTTGATGTTTTGCTATCCAAATAAAAACATTCTCACACACTTTTTTTTCGCACTTAAAATGTATCTTTTGAAATGTTTTAAATGCAATTTTAATACAAGCATATTGTTACCTTCGTAAATATGTGCCCAACCATTATACTCACCCCTGAACTGTATATGTGGCATAATTGGAATTCGTGGATGTCCTAAGTTTCAAACTTAATTTAATTTTGAGGTATGAGTACACTTATGTAAATGTTGCACAATGTGTCAGCACGCTTGACTTGTATTATCTGACGTTGGTAATACACCGTGGTCGGCAAAAACATTGGTCAAGAGAGCCAAAAAATCAGCAGCAGGTCAAATAACAATTTGTTGAGAGCCAAATTTCTTTTCAAGTACCTGTCAAGAACCATGTTATTTGGAGTCAAACCCGATTGGTGGCCGAGTGGCCGAGCCGCATTCAGGTCAGTAAAGAGCTGCATTCAGGTCAGTAAAGAGCCGCATTCAGGTCAGTAAAGAGCCGCATTCAGGTCAGTAAAGAGCCGCATTCAGGTCAGTAAAGACCCGCATTCAGGTCAGTAAAGAGCCGCATTGTATAACAACTATTCATATATGTATCAAAAATATAAATCCCCTTTTTCACAACTGTAATGTCACTGGATTTAAAGATATTTTCATCCACATAAAAATGTACATACACGGAAGAAGGTTAAAATTTTTTGTTTTTTCCATTACTACCCTGAATTATACCAACTTCCGACGAATAGCATATTGGGGCATAGAGATATTGTCATACTCATAAAATACCACCATGTTGATATAGCTTATCTTGTGCTGTCTGAGGCCAACAAAAAAAGATACATCCGTCAGAAATTTGAGGTACAGTAAATAAAGAATGTCTTTTGTAGAAAATTACAATATCCTATTGAAATTTATACTTTTAACAAATTTAATTTAAAAAAAATATATTTGTTTTCAAGCAAATAATAGTAATACACAACTGATGGTATGATCTCAATCTTTTAATTTAGAACTTAAGGAAAACCCGAAAATTGGGCATCGTAATTTTGATGTCAAAATTGTTTAAACATATTTTAGATCTCACATTTAGATTAATAATTAGCTAGTTATAGCCCACCAAACATTGGCGATAGCAATACGTGAGCTTCCCATATACTAAAGTTACTTGACAAAACATGAACTCAAGTAACGCACATTTAAGAATCCCAATTTTTGCTACACCCTTCCCAATATGATACGTCACTGCACACTTTTTATTTCACGCCAATGAACTATATACATAAGAATGATCTACAGTGACATAACGCAAAAGAGCATATACGATTTAAGTACGCTCGGATTCCTAAAAACAATCATAGTTATTTTCTAATATTTACGGAAATCGAATAAATTTAAATGCGTAAAAATATTTTAAATTCGTTTTTATTTTATTAAACGTTAAAGTTATATTATTATAAATTACAAATACATTTAAAGTATCAACTAAGGAACTAATAAACTATTAAAAAATATGTGTTTGAAAGTTATGAAAAAAAATCATGATCAAAGAATTGCACCGTAATCTCATTTATTGGGAAAACCCAAGCATCAGTCGTTTTAGTTCGTCATTTAGTGCATTGTTAATATTACGAAATAAAATTAAAATTAATTTGTTAATCAAGCAAATGACGTCATAGCCCGAATAGCCTACTTCGCAAAACTCTTAAGTTTCTTTAAATTTATTAACTGTGCGAGACAAAACTGATAATGCATTTTCCCTTCTTAAAAGTAAAATTAATAAATACAACTGATTGCTTTTTAAATTGTTAACTAAAAAACACACATTTTTGCTTTGTAAATTTTTACATTTAAAAAGTTTTTTTTTTTAAATTTCAAAAATATACTTTGATGAAATTTATAACGTAATAGAAACTTACCTTTAAATATAATTCTAAAAAGAAAATGCTGGTTTAAGTCAATCAGTGCAGCGAATCTCCATAGCTAATTAGCATTCACGAATCCACTTATACCTCATACAAATAAGAACGAATCATATGAAGTGCAAAATATGTTAGTTTGGGTATGGAAGGGATACAATCTGGTGGAAGATTTTCTAAATTTAATTAAATCTTGGTGTAGGAGGGGTTGGTCACTTTGCCCAAGGCAGCACAAAATATGTCTCAAAATAAAGGAATGATTTTGATAAATAATTAACCTTCTTGGGGGACATTCATATGGGAGGTAGAAAATAGGATGTGTACATTTTTACGAGGATGACAATATATTTAAATCCTATGGTATTACATTTGTGAAAAAAGAGATGCTACATTCTCTTTTTTTAAAAATATGGGTATGTTCATTTTGCTCAAAGAAGCACAAGATAAGTCTCAAAATAAAGGAATGAATTTGATACATAATTAATTTTCTTTGGTAAATACATGTTGGAGGTAGAAAATAAGATATGTAAATTCCTAGGCGGATGACGACATAGTTAACTATATGGTATTACATTTGCGAAAAAATAAGATGTTACATTCTCTTTTTACAAATATGTGTATGTTCATTTTGCCCAATGCAATACAAGATTCGTCCCAAAATAAAGAAATTTATTTGATTAATAATTAACCTTCTTGGTACATACATATCGGAGAAAGGAAAGAGGATGTGTACATTTTTACGTGGAATACGATATATTTGAATCCTATGGTATTACATTTGTGAAAAAAAGATATGTTAATTTCTCTTTTTACAAATAAACTTATGTTTACCAATTAAGAAAATAAATGGCGTTAACAAATCTTGGGTACATTTATATAAGTATATCCATGGATATCAAAAACCAATCATTTTACAAACTTGAAAATTAAATTTTTACAAATGAAGATGGGTTAATATTTTCTTTAAGAAAAAAATTAAAATATATTTTGTTGTTTCTTTGCAAAAGTAAAGAGGTGTGAATTTTATGAGATTAACGATTTTTTTTTTTTAAAAGACATTCAAATCTGATATAAGGGTGAAAAACAGTTTCCAGATTCTTCTTGGATAAAAGAATTTTTTGTTTTACGATTTTCTGATAATGTATAATTTTTAAAAAAAGGCAATAATGTGTTTAAACTTTTGATGAAGATATCAATATATATCAAATTCCCGTAATACAAAATATATTTATATAATTTATAGAGTTTTTGTTTTAAATTTAAGATTAGGTTTTTTTAAAATTTTGAGAGAAAAAAGTTGTAATTCAAGGGCACGAAAAGGCTTAAATCTAAAGTACTTCTCTAGCGCAGTAATTGTCCCTCAATAAACTTCTTTACTGACAAAAGTGATATATTTAGTGATAATTTAGACTGGGTAATTTAAGGACATCTTTAGAGGAGGAAAAGTAGTTTAGGAGCGTGTAAGGAAGTAGGGTACGTGTGTCATATATAGCAGATAAACACTTCTCAAAACTTAATGATGTTAGACACGTAAATATTTTAAAAGTTATGAATTAGGATGAGGTTTTCAAAAGCAGCTAGAAATTATCGCAAAGGAACTATCTTTATCTTCCCGATAACATCGGGTCATTTATTCTAGTATAACAATAATTGATTTATGTTTAGTAAACTCATAAAATTATTGCGCATTTAAAGTAAAGTACTTCTTTTTCTAATGTCCCATTTTGGCTGCTATTATCAGCTGAGAGAAAGGTTAGATCTATGTTAAATTGCCTCAGTTGAGATAGAAATTGGGGTAAAGTATTTGTAGAGGTAAAGCTTCTGTACATCGATATATATTTTTGAATATATTTTCTATTAATTTAAGATAGTAAACAGCTAAACTATAGGTCCCCAGAAACATATAAGCAATGAAAATTTTTGACGGAACTATAAATACGGTGAATTATATATGAACTGAACAATATATACTCAGAAAATTTATATAAATGGAACAAGATTCGAAATAGACTAGATGTCAAATGAACTAGATTTGCACTGAGCTATTAAAACTCATGGTCTTTAGCTGTGAGTTAATACGTTGATCGAGTGTATTCTTAGCACCAAGCTTAGGATACATAGCCGCGTTGATAGAGTGTATTCTTAGCATCAAGCTGTGGATACATAGTCGCGTTGATAGAGTGTATTCTTAGCATCAAGCTGTGGATACACAGTTGGATTGAAAGAGTGTATTCTTACCATTAAGCTGTGGATACATAGTCACGTTGATAGAGTTTATTCTTACCAATCAAGCAACGGCTACTTAATCGCGTTGATAGAGTCTATTCTTAGTACCAAGCTGTGGATACATAGTCGCGTTGATAGAGTGTATTCTTACCATCCAGCTGTAGATACATAAGCGCGTTGATAGAGTTTATTCTTACCAATCAAGACTTTGCAACTTAATCACGTTGATAGAGTGTATTCTTACCAGTGAAGCTGTGGGTACAGAGCAGCGGTAAAGGAGTGTATTTTTTGCTAATCATGCTGTGGCTACATAATCACTTTCATAGAATGTATTCTTACCAGTTATGCTGGGGTCCCATTGCCAATCGTGTTGAATGTTAACTAACCAATCAACCCGTGGGTATACAGTCGGGCTAACAGAGTGAATTCTTACCATTCAATGTGTGGGTGACTTGTTGGGCCGTGTTGAGTGTTATCTTAGCAATAAATCTGATATAGGAAAAACAAAATCTTGATACTGATAAAACATGACTTATTTCTGAAATATTCTGAATCTACAACAAATACAATTTTTGTAGAAACTGTATTTTTTGTTTGGTTTTTAATTAACACAATATTTTGGATCATATTTGTCTCATTATTAATGCTATATAGCCTTTGTGTCCATCTATGCACAAACCAATTTAACCCGCCATGGGAGATATTGTCCCAATAACTTTACCGACACGTCTAATACATGGGCGAATATCTTTTGCTAGTTTGAAAAAAGCAACAAAAACAAAGGAAACATAAGAAAGAGTTTTGTAAAAGTCTTGACTTACTACACGTTTACCAGAACAACAATTTACATTTTCATTTTTCTTCCCTGTTTACAGCGGCTGACAGACCAATTTTATTTGAAAAACGATGCAGTACAGGACTAACTGCTAAAATTATCTAAACTTTATCATTAGAGTTTAAAAAAAAAAATCTTTTCAAGCGCCCCCTTTCCCCCAAAGCATTGAAAAAAATGAATCTCTGAAATTGGAGCTCATTTTTAGATAAATGAAGGTATTGCATGAAGCATTTGCTGCCAGGAGTGTCTCGCTGATGCCCACCAGGACGTTTATCAAGTTGTTGAACTGACCGAAAAAATTAAGTCTCGGCTCAAAGGTAATGGCCAGCAGGATGCACACATCCGGTGTAAAGGCCATTATGAATATGAATGATAACAGGGTCACCATTTTGACAACTTTTTTCTCTCGCATTGCCTTCGTATCAGATTGCACAGATGCACACATAGTAACCCAACATTTTTTTTTATTTCTCAGGCTAACCACGAGAATCAAAGAGCAGACGACGACACATACAAAGGTGAAGATGGTTAGGCAGAAGGAAATTCCTGTAGCGAAGGCATCCGTCAAAGCTTTGTTCTCGTGGAAGATGAGTGTGATGTAAGTTCTATTTTTAGCACCATTCCAAACAGGAACGTAAGCGAATGAATAATAAGGTGACGTAACAATAAGTGCCATCAGTACGAATATCCCGGCTATAATAATGATCGTTCGCTTTGGCGTAATCATCTCTTTCACTTTTAACGGCATGGCGACGCACAGACATCTTTCAAACGTGAGGTATGCGGTGATCAAGTTACTCACGCGCATGAAGTAGAACTGGGGCCATCCAACCGTAAACAGTTTGAGCTCGTCAATGCTGAAACCGAGATCTTGAAATTTCCAAAAAGGATAACTGCAGATGCTCTTAAGTAGGGTGAGTACCAGAAAAGAAATGTCCGATATTGACAGGGCTAGTAGCGTTATGTTCACTGTGTCGCCACGTCCGAGTCTGGAGAAGACGACGATATTGCAGACGTTCGTGGCGATACCGATGACGCAGATGGCTGTGAACAGTACAATGGAGTCGATGAAAATAAACATTTCTAGGACTTTATTTGAAAGTAGGTCTTGGGTCATCAACTCGTGGTCAGCGAAACTGTTGGCGATACTGTCAGACATTTATTTGATTTCGTTGCTTCCGTCTGGTTTTGAGATTAGAGAAAATATGCATTACCTCGAAGTCCTCATATTACTCAAAATTTTTCACCTATTTCCTTATTTTCAATCCACAGTGAATCTTTATTATTTCATAAATGCTAAATGTTAAAAAAGAAATTCAATTTTCTGGTTTAATAAAAAGAAGACTTTTGAAAAATTAAAATTTCCTTTAACTCAATTTTCTCTATAATTAAAAGTAAAAAAAAAAAAAAAGGTAAAAAGCGTTGCTTCGAATAAATTTTTCACCTATTTCCTTATTTTCAATCCACAGTGAATCTTTATTATTTCAAAAATGCTAAAAGTTAAAAAAGAAATTCAATTTTCTGGTTTAATAAAAAGAAGACATTTGAAAAATTAAAATTTCCTTTAACTCAATTTTCTCTATAATTAAAAGTAAAAAAAAAAAAAAAGGTAAAAAGCGTTGCTTCGAAAAGAGACAGTGGTTTAATTCAAGGGCAGGCAATGACTCAAATGTCAAAATGTCACTCCAAGATTATAATTATTGGTATTATTATTACAGCAATCTTATTTGTTAGAAATGTGGTCTAGCAAATGTTTTCCTTATAATTGTGACTAATAACAAACCTATATTGACAGATGAGTGCGCAACAATTATGTTGGTGTATTTGGAAACTGTTGTTGGATTGATTTAAGAGGTCAATTATGTATTTTTATATCAGAAGAATCTAAAATCCATAACGTTCCCAATTAGAGTCTATATTTTAGAACTATATTTAAGAGCTATATTTTAGAAATATATTTTCCTTCGGAGTAATGAATATCGGTTTATTGTAAAGTATTCGTTTTTAAAATACAATATTTTAAAATAATATTCAAGCATACTTTTTATGGGAAAACACATCTTTAAATTATGGGGATCCGAGCAACTGTATGATGCTTTACGCATTATTTTTCTTCCTTATTTCGGAAGGTGTAATTACATGGGCGTATCCTTTTCAAGAAAGGGATGGTGTTTACAAGTGCACTGCTAAAGGTTTAAATGCAGCTGGAAGTTCCATTTCTTCTCAGAGCATTGTGTCGATAAACGCAGTTGAGCCTAAGATGAGAGATCTATTAGAAAATCTATTAGAAAATCCAAAGAGCATGTTATAAAAATAGATATACTGATGGAAGAACAAGCACCATATCGTGGTCAACTTCAACATTCTAGGAGTTTAATGTTCAATCAATCTGAGGCCTACAATGGACATCGCTATTATCTGTCTGTAAAGCGATTTTCAACAACAGAAAAGGAAGCCCAAGTCAGTTGCGAGGCTATCTCGCCGAGTACGAAACTGAAGAAGAATATGAGTTCATCAAATCGTTTCTGTCCACGTTTCCTTCATATACATTCGTATTGAATTCAGGGACGGATGAACTGACTGAGACCGAGAGACCGTAACAAATGATAAAGTGGGATCCGAGTTGGCCGAAATGAAAACTGTCTCGGATTTTTTAAATTTGGCACTTGGTATGTGGGTGATGTTTCATGTGATTTTAACACAGACAGATTTGTTCACGGATGCCTGTGTGAAATTCTCGAAACCGTAGCTGTCGACTCCTAAGTCTTCTTGGTTTGATTACATTCGCCAAGTTCCTTTCACACGTTGAATGCGTCGTACTATTCCTACTATCAGTGAACAAACTAAACTCCTTTTCATAATAATTATAACTTTAATGTCTAAGTAAATATTATACACATAACATGTGAATATAGTGCAGCTTGCTATCAGACATAAACAATACACATCCTACCACTCCAAATTTCCACTCAAGACTGGCGCACGATTAAAACATACGGTGTAGACAATAGGTCACGAATTATCATAAAAATATGTCATAGAGACAATGGCGGGAAGAGCGTTCACTAACTATAAGAGTCAAGCGCGGGAAAAGCGTTCAACAACTAATGAACATAATATTCAGTCGCAATAAGTACTAAATAAATGAAATAGCAAAACGAGGTATGTGGAAGCTTGAAATAAGATGACAGGACAAAAAACAAGGACGTTTCGGCATAAAGCCTTCCTCAGCCAACAATAGAAATGAAAATATAACAAAGAAAAGAGCACAGTAGACAACTCAGGCAGTATTCATTCGTGTCTCCGGAAGTGGGAAAACAGGAAGCGAGAGAATATAAATATTGACACTGTGAAAAATAAAGTCCACAATAATAATGGACCAGAATATCCAGGGATACATCAACACAATAAATACTAATGAGCTCCCATACTCGACATATCCCCCCTCTTCCATTTCAGATTTAAAATCGACACCAGACACACACAATTTAGATGAACGTCATCAAGAAGAAACCTTCAGCCAAATGAATGGTCCTTATAAAAAACACATTATTTTGGTATCACTGAAAATCTAACAGGGTTATGATATACTGCAATCAATAAAACTAATTATTCGTACATAATTGTTAATGCAATTCAAGAGTTAAAAATGCATGTACGACAATAAAAATCAGACCATTGAAATTGAATGTCAACCTTAATTTTCATTTTTCATACCAATAAAAATAATTATATTTATATCTCATATATGAGGGCAAGTACATCAATATCCTTGCTGAATTTGTAACTGCAACTAAGATAATCCAATTCATATCATCAAGAAGGTGTATTTTTAAACAAAACCAATGGCCATCACTATAAAAACACAAAACTATCTAACATTATTACAGGTGAGAGATGCCTCACCACAATTTAAGCAGCCTTTATTTGCTCTTAAATAACACAGCTACAGATGGCGGGACATATCTTTTGTCCGTGGATTTCACAACTTTATGCTTCACCATGTTAATTATAATTAGAAATCTCTTTCCCTGTTCTTTTGACCTGTGGTCATAACTCATGTGAAACCTCAGTTTTACAATACATATTTTTAAATTTGTTACAAAATGAAAAATGAGTCTCTTGAAAAAAATTCACACAAATCAGAAACTTCAGAGCAAGCATGGCTATAGCTCATTTTAACAGATTCATTTTTAACAATAAAAACAAAGGGCTCACCTCCCAACTCATTGACCTGATAAGTCACCTCCCCTAGAAAATCGTATACCAGTGCACCTTTAGAGCTGGCAGCGCTCTCTTTAATGCCATTACATTTTTGAGCAACCCCTGCTAAAAAACACTTTGTGATAAATTTTCATTGCAGATCTCTGCAGTAACATCAAAACCTGAGCACGCCTGGCTCACATTAACAAGTAATTCATATTAATTACCGGTACATAATCTCTGTAAAAATATCATTTGAGCAACCTTTGCTCACATTTACATCACATTATTTGTCAACAGCATTTTCCTCTCCTTCCCCCACCTCAGGGATTACACTCACCTCCTCAACTTTACAAACACTAAATCAGACAATTCAACTTCAGGACTTACGTTATCTGATGGCTCACCATGAGATACAACAAAAATCATGTCCTTGAACATTACTTCAGGGTTCTATTTGCATTATGTCCCTCCTTCCCTCATCACAGGGATTCAATTCGCATTTTCAAGTAATTTTTATAACTATACACAATATAATTACAAGGCAATTTTTTTTTTCTTTCTCACTATTGCCGGGATAAAAAAATCTCCCTTCAATGTCAAAATTGAATTCTGTAAAATTAATACCCATCTGGTGACTCCAGAATTACTAAATTTAGCAGTATTTAGATATTTTAATGCTTGGTGATCACATTGAATAATAAATCTCGCACCCATTAAATAATAAGCCAAGTTTTGAATGCCCCATATTATGGCCACGCATTCCCTATCTATCATTGAATAGCGCGTTTCCCTATCCACAAGTTTACGACTTATGTACTTAATTTGATGAAGGATGTTGTTTCTGTTCTGTAATAGACATGCCCCTTGTCCCCAGTTCGATGCGCCTGTTCGAAATATGAACTGGTCATTATTGTCTGGTAGCACTAATATTGGGTTATTCGTAAAGTACTTTTGTATTGCTTCCAATGCCTGTTGGCATTCATCCGTCCAATGAATATTGTTATGTCTACCTTTCTTGGTGAGGTCAGTCAACGGTGCTGTTAGTGTTGAAAAGTTTGGAATGAATTTGTTATAATATGAGATCAGACCAATTAACCCTCTGACTTGTTTCTTATTTCTAGGCGGATCAATTCTTAACACTTTTTTTAAATTGTTACTATCGGGTTTCAATAAACCCGCACCTACTGTGTGCCCCAAGAACTCAATTGATGGTTTTCCAATTTCTAACTTGGAGGGTTAAACGGTAAAACCGGCTTTTTTAAGAATGCCAAAAACGTGTCTAGTGACATTTACGTGTGTTTCCCAGTCATCCGTGTAGATACAGATGTCGTCAAAATATGTAACTAACTACATGTTTTACTTTTGTGAATAGTTTCCTAACTATTGTGTTAAATGTTGCTGGAGCAGTTGCTAGGCCAAATGGCATATAGTTATATTGATATAGCCCTTCAGGGCCTTGAAAAGCTTTGTACTCTTTGCTTTTGAAATTTGGCACTTGGTATGTGGGTGATATTTCATGTGATTTTAACACAGTGGGATTCGTTCACAGATACCTGTGTGAAATTCTAGAAACCATAGCTTAGACTTCCCGTGGAACCTCAAAACGACGCAATTGTTGTGGACTATCAAATCAGAACCCGTTAATGCGATTGAAAAATATATAAACAATTACGTGCGAATACTTACTTTAATTTTTAAAAAGTGTGAAGAGATGTGGTTTTGTTTGAATAAAAAAAATGGATTTTAAAAATCTATTGCGGTTTCTGAGCTATGTGGTATTGATGTTGGACTTGTTTTAGGGAATTTGTGATCCTATTGTATGAAAATATATCTATTTTATATCCTCTCTCAACGTATTTTTCAAAAAAAAAAAAAAAAAAAATACATAAAGTTTTAATAAATATGCCAAATTTCCGGACCTATGTAACGACTGCATTATAGAGCTCTATTCCAAGGTATATTAATTGATTTCTTATTTATTTTCACAAATTAAATATTTTTTAAAACTTTAGATTAAACACACACACACACACACACACACACACACACACACACACACACACACACACACACACACACACACACACACACACACACACACACACACATATATATATTTTAACACATTTAATAAAACACACACACACACACACACACACACACACACACACACACACACACACAAACACACACACACACACACACACACACACACACACACACACACACAATTATACATATATATATATATATATAATAAAAACATTTATTGGAAAAGTCAAATCTAAGAGCCAATATAATCTAACAACTACCTTAACAATGATGACATCACGGTTCTTAGTATAGGAATAAGTCAACATATATTAATTAAATGTCATGCTTGGCAATCAAATACAATGGTATATTTAGAAAAAAATCTATTGAAAATTTTACAGTAAGGAATACAATTACGAATATAAAATGTATGTTTGAAACTTGAAGGCCATTCTTTTAGCACGTGGCCACTATTAAAACGAGCAGTCAAGATTTCATTAATGAAACGCAAACGTGTAAATAAAAAAATATATATTTCAAGCTTTAAATTTATTTATACAAAATACAAATTCAAACGATTCGGAAGATGCCTTCATAAGAACAAAAAAAAAAAAATTAATTATAATTTGAATTGACATATCGTATGTATTTCCTACCTGTACCTAAAAAAGAAAGAAACAAAATAAATTAGAATGGGAACAATATTCCCTAACGAAAACAAAGAGAAGCACGGAAAGAAAGTGGGTGGAAGTAAAATATAAAACATTAAAAAGGAAAAAGACATTGCAGCTTTGTAAAATTGTGAATTGTTATTATATCGTATGGAGTGAGTCAAATTTTTGATTAACTTGTTTTCCACATAGGTTATGTCTTTAAAATTATTGTGCTTAAAGCTGACCTGATTAATTTTTGGTTTGTTTTCCAAAAGAAGCACCGTCCCCTCCAACCATATCCACTGATAGCCATACTCTGTCAGCTGTTAAGCATTTCACATACCTTTGATCTAATATCGCTAGTTCTTTCTCCGTTTACGAAGAAGTAAACATCAGGATCGCAAAAGCAGCAGCAACTAAGGGGAATGGCGGAATGTCGTTTTCCAAAGAATGTGCTGCATGAGGAGTTGGCAGAAGGGACAAGACTTATTGGGCGGACACGCCTGCGATGTGAGACGATGAGCCAGATGATGAGCCAGAAGATGAGCCAGATGATGTACCAGATGATGAGCCAGTTAAGAAGTGAAAAATAAAGTCAGATCACTTTGACCCGGAAACAACTTAATATTTTTTCCATTACAAAACCGTGAACTAAATCATTTGTTCATTCCAGATGGAGTTTCTCAACTTAACATTAGTGCTCTCACTCTCCACTGAAAAGTTTCACTCTAATAAACATTAAAGCAAAGCAGAAAAATAAATGATTTCAACCAAAAAACCTTAATCAATTGATCTTAAATTAAAAAATATCAAAATTTGATGTCATTGTATTAAGATTCAACATATTTCTAAAAAAAAAATATTCAAGTTTTAATTTTTCAAAGAAATAACGTTTTTCCATAATGAGGATATTATTAATTCATTAAAAAAAAATATTCTGAAATTTTTATTGTTATAATTAAATTTTTAGTATAAATTGAGTTTAAATTTTTAAAAAATAAAATAAAACAGATTATGATTTTTCCTTCCAGACAAACTGAAGATGGTAACGTCAGCATAAAATTATATATCTTGGGATAGTGTTACACAAAAAGTTAGCCTGATCTAAAGCAAGATTAAATGACAATGAGTCTGTGACAAGTTCAGACGTCGATAGCACAATAACATAATACACAATACTCTCTTCAAACGAACAACGTTAAATTTAATCCATGTTATTCACATCCTCTGGTCTAACTATAAAATTGTTAATCCACAAATTGTGATATCTCAAAATAAATATCATAACCAATTATCTCATGTTTCACAGTCTGTTTTTTTTTTAAAGAAACAATTTTGATAAATATTATAACAAATTACCAGCCCTCTCCATGATTGAGGAACTTATTCAAGTTGGCAAATTACCCGCGTCTGCTTCAAACTTACGTATTTATTACAGTGATCTTGGTAAACCATGCTTGTATTTGCTACCAAAGATTCACAAGGAGGGAAGTCCAGGAAGACCTATTGTCTCAGCTTGTTCTTGTCCTACTGAACTGATTTCGGAGTTTTTTGGATACAATTTTCCAGCCCATGGTTGAAAATTTACCATCGTATATTAAGGACACTAACCACATGATCAAATCTCTGGAGTCCTTGGTTTTACCTAAAGAAACCCATTTACTTTTTACAATGGACGTTTCTTCACTGTACACCTCAATTCCCCACACAGATGGACTCATTCGCAATTTCATTTTTTCTGAATACGAATCCTAATCCCAATTTTCCAACAAGTGCCATTGTACGTTTGACTGAATTGGTTCTACAGCTTAATTCGTTTGAATTCAATGGCGATTTTTTTTGATCAGATCAGTGGTGTTGCTATGGGAACGAAAATGGGACCAAGTTATGCATGCTTATTTATGGGCCATTTGGAACATCTTTGGAGAGAACACTACCAAGGTCCTTTCCCAGAATACTACAGAAGATACATTGATGACTGTATAGGGATTACTAACACAACTAGAAAGTTTCATTTACTTCATTGGAGATTTTCATCCAACAATTAAATTCACTTCAATGATCCATAAAAGCACCATCAATGTTTTGGACTTACGAATTAAACTTCATGAGAACAAAATATCTACGTCCATTTTTTATAAACAAACAGACAGTCATAGCTTCTTGCTATATTCATCATCCCACCCTCAATGGTGTAAAAACTCCATCCCATTTTCTCAGTTGCTGAGACTCAGAAGACTATGTAGTAATGATGAAGATTTTGGAGAAAGAATGTCTGAAATGTTGGATTTTTTCCGACGCAGATTATACCCCGAAGAAATTTTAAAAGCAGCTGTCACTCGAGTTAAAGGTATGACTAGACAGGCTTCTTTTAAAGCTACTCATTCTGACACTAGCGATAGGTCTAAATTTATCTTAACTTTTCATCCCCACAACCTAAAAGCTCGCTCTCTGGTTCTTAAAAACCGCTCAATGCTTATGGCGGATTTTTAGAAAACCTCCTCTTTTCACTTTCCGGCGGGACAAGAGCCTAAGGGACATGCTAGTTAGAAGCCACCTCCCTGCTTTTAAAGCACATAAAGGCACAAAATGTTCCAGCCGTAGCCGTTGCAACTCATGTCCCTACGTGATCGAAACTGATACGATCACTTTCCCTCTGGGAGTATTCAGAATAAAAGATGGCTTTACCTGCACAAGTCGCAACTAATGTTTACGAGTGAAGGAAACTCAGAGCCTGTTAGAGTAGTTACTTTCAAAGTAGGGTTAGTCGAACAAAAGGCATTTTCTACGATAAAAGAAATCAACATTCATTCTCCTTACAATAGCTTCTTCCTTCGCATCAATAATTCATAAATAATGGCCTGCTCCGGCCTACTGTTTGATCACGTTTTAGCATTTAAAGCCTTCATGGAGAAGGATGGTGTGGTTGTTCCTGTACTAAGCAATCCCAAATGGCTCACGGAGAAGGATGGGGTTGTTGTTCCTGTACTAAGCAATCCCAAATGGCTCATAGACTTGGCTTTTCTTGTAGACATTAGACAGGAGCTGAATGTACACAACAAGAAGTTGACACGGGGTAGCTTGTCAGTGTTCCTTATGACAATGCCAGGTCATTCTGCACAAAGCTTGTGATAAGGGTTCTTAGAGAAACCATTGCCATTTCCCAAAATGCAAAGTACTGATGGACTCGGGCGCACCATTCAGTAGTAACTTAAGAGTAAGTATACTGCTGGCATTGCAAAGCTACAGGAAGAAAATTAATCACATTTCTTAGACTTTAAAACATACAAGCCTTTGGTGACCCTTTTTTCTTTAATGTGGAAAATGCCCAACACCCCCCCCACTGCCCCTCCCTTTTGCGCTTCAAATGGAGGTGATTGATCTTCAGTGCAATTCTAAGTTCAGGGAGGAGAATGGGAAATAAAAACAGACAAGCGTGGACTTGCTGGCATTGCAAAACTAAAGGAAGAAAATTAATCCCATTTCTTAGACTTTAAAACATACAAGCCTTTGGTGACCCTTTTTTCTTTAATGTGGAAGATGCCCAACCCCCCCCCCCCTGCCCCTCCCTTTTGCGCTTCAAATGGAGGTGATTGATCTTCAGTGCAATTCTAAGTTCAGGGAGGAGAATGGGAAATAAAAACAGACAAGCGTGGACAGTTTATGAGAACCTAGCCCTCCACCTTCACTGAGATTACCAAGTTGTTCAAGCGGATCATATGACTTTATGGGAGTACCTATCTGTGTGATACGCTCTTTTTTTTACTATGAACTTTAACAAGACAAAATTCAGGTGAAAACTTACAGATGAGCATCTTCAAGCTATACCCCCGGCTGCCTTTGGATGATTTCAGTTTGGGACCCCTGTCTCAGAGGGGAGTCAATAATACATTTGTCTCAGTGGCTATGCCATTACTGTATATGGCTACCTCTATGAATTTCCACAATAAATAAAGAACGAAATTAGACATACGTGATTTGCTGTCTTTTTTAAAAAAAAAATCAAGCGTTAGGCAATGTTTCTTTCAGTATTATATCTTCGGCATAATAATATTTAGCATAATATTTTAAACATGGAAAAAAACAACACATTACGGTAATAAACTTCTTGAATTGCAGTTTTTACTCTAAATATGAGGACATAAATTTTAGGACAATATAAAAATAATTGATTTATGTTTAGTAATGTCATAAAAATAATGCGCACTTAAAGTAAAGTACTTCTTTTTCTAATGTCCCATTTTGGCTGCTATTTTCAGCGGAGAGAACGGTTTGATCTATATTAAATTGTCTCAGTTGAGATAGAAATAGCGGTAAAGTATTTGTAGAGGTAAAGTTTTTCTGTACATCGAGATACATTTTTAAATATTAATTCTATTAGTATAAGATAGTAAACAGCTAAAATATATTTCCCTAGAAACATATAAGAACTTATACTGATAGAACATGACTTATTTCTGAAATATTCTGAATGTACACAAAATATTTTTTTTGTAGAAACTGCTTTTTCTGTTTGATTTCAATTAACACAATATTTTTTGTTAATATTTTTCTCGTTATTAATGCTCTACACCCTTTAACCGAAGGCCATCTATGCACAAACACTATTTACCCGGCCCAAGGGAGATATTCTCCCAATAGCTTTACCGACACGCCTAATACATGGGCGAATATGTTGTCTAGCTTGAAGAAAAAACAATAACAAGAAAGGAAGCTTGAGAATGAGTTTTGTAAAAGTCTCTAGTTACTACACGGTTATCAGAACAACAATTTTCATTTTGTATTTTTCTTCACTGTTTACATCAGCTGTCAAGCCAATTTTATTTTAACATCAATGCACTACAGAGCTAGCTGCTACAAAAATTATCTAAGCTTTATCGTTAGAGTTAATTAATCTTTTCAAGCGCCCCATTCCCCCAAAGCATTGGATAAACGTTTCTCTGAAATTGGAGCTCATTTTGAGATAGATGAAGGTATTGCATGCAGCATTTGCTGCCAGCAGTGTCTCGCTGATGCCCACCAGGACGCACACCAAGTTGTTGAACTGACCGACAAAATTAAGTCTCGGCTCAAAGGTCATGGCCAACAGGTTGCCCACATCCGGTGTAAAGGCCATTATGAATATGAATGATAACAGGCTCACCATTTTGGCAACTTTTTTCTCTCGCAGTGACATCGTATCAGATTTCACAGAGGCACCCATAGTAAGCCACCATTTTGTTTTATTTCTCAGGCTAACCACGAGAATCAAAGAGCAGACGACGACACTTACAAAGGTGAAGATGGTTAGGCAGAAGGATATCCCTGTAGCGATCGCATGCATCAGTGCTATGTTCTCGCGAAAGATAAATATGATGTAAGTTCTGTTTTTCGCACAGTCCCAAACAGGAACGACATCCAAGGAAAGATAAATGGGCATTAGAGACAGCGCCATCAGTGTGAATATCCCCGCTAAAATAATGATCGTTCGCTTTGGCGTAATCATCTCTTTCACTTTTAACGGCATGGCGACGCACAGACATCTTTCGAACGTGATGTAGGCGGTGACCAAGTTGCTCACGCGCATGAAGTAGAACTGGGGCCATCCAAATGTAAACATTTTGAGCTCGTCAATGCTGAAACCAAGATCATGAAATTTCCAAAAAGGATAATAGCAGATGCTCATCAGTAAAGTCAGTGTCAGAAAACAAAGGTCCGATATTGACAGGGCTAGTAGCGTTATGTTCACTGTGTCCTCGCGTCCGAGTCTGGAGAAGACGACGATATTGCAGACGTTCATCGCGATACCCATGACGGAGATGGCGGTGTGCAGTACAATGAAGTCGATGAAGTTAAAAATTTCTAGGAATGTATTTGAAATTAGGTCCTGGGGCATAAACTCGTCGTCAGTGGAGCTGTTAGAGAAACTTTCGAACATTTTGCTAGATTCTTTGCTTTCGTCTGGTTTTGAGATTAAACAACATATGCATCAAGTCTCCACATTGCTCAAAATGTATGACCTGGTTCCTGATTTTTAATCCACGGTGTATCTTTATAATTTCATAAATACTAAAATGTTAGAAAAGAAATTCAATTTGTCTTTTATTTAAAAAAAACTCATGTTTCCCTCTCATTAAAAGTAAAGAGAGAAAAAGCGTTGCTTCGAAAAGAGACAGTGTTTTAATTGAAGGGCAGGCGATGACTCAAATGTCAATAGTGACTGCAAGAGTATAATTATTGGTATTATTCTTTCACCAAAATTAATTGTTAGAAATAGGGTCTGGAAAATATTGATCATTAAAACTGTGATAAATGACAAGCCTGTATTGAAAGATGGATCAACAATAATTATGTTGGGGTTCTACGGTGACTGTTGTTAATTTTTTTAAAGAGGTCAGTTAAATATTGTCGCATTACAAGGATCTAAAAATCAACACCTACCCCAAAAAGACCCTTTTTTTTAGAGCTATATTTTAAAACTATATTTTTAACTATATGTTTCCTCGGAGAAATGAATGTCCGCGAATTTTAAAAATATGCGATTTTAACATACAATAGTTTAAAAAAAATCCTTTTTTAGTTTAATGTCTTTGTTGATTATAGTTTTATTGGGACACACATCTCTACATTATGGGGATCCAAGCAAATACCTAATGTTTTACGCATTATTTTGATCCCTTGTAATGGAAGGTGTAATTATAAGACATATTCGTATAAGGGATTTTTTTTTTAGGGGGGTGGAGGGGGTTGTGTCGCCTTGATGTTTGTGAATCATCTTTTTTAAGCAAATACCTAATTTTTTACGCATTATTTTGATCCCTTGTAATGGAAGGTGTAATTATAAGACATATTCGTATAAGGGATTTTTTTTTTAGGGGGGGGGAGGGGGTTGTGTCGCCTAGATGTTGGGGAATCATCTTTTTCCCACCATTCCGACCACTACTAAAAAAAAAAGCTACGTAAAAAAAACCTTTAGTATTTCCGAGCCTCCAGGGAAGAGAGTGTTTAAAGGTGATGTCATATTTAAGACTGTGATCTGTACATTGTGAGCTCTCCCTTTCTCTTTCTCCCTCTCTCCCGCCATCTCTCTCTCACTCTTCCACCCTTTCTCCCTTTCTATCTCTCTCCCCTCTCTTTCTCTATATTTCTCTCTCCCTACCTATCTTTCTTCTCTATCTCGCTCTCCCTCTTTCTCTCTCTCCCTTCCTCTCATTCTCTGTCTCTAGTCCTCCATATCTTTCTATCTCTCTCTCTCTTCCTCTCACTTTCTCTCTCTCTTTTCTTTCTCTCTTCTTTCTCTCTCTCTCGTCTTTCTCCCTCCCTCTCTCTCTCTTCTCTCCTTACAACCCAAACTAGGGCCCTTTAAGAAAATCAAAGAGCCATCAAAAATTAGAAACGACATATTTGAACGTACTGAATGTTTAGTGTTTGGTTTCAGGGATCCTAGCCATGGAATAGTATATTGAAGTATCAATCTCTATGAACACATAAACTTAATTAATACTTTGGTAGCACTGTTCATGTATTTAACACAGATCTATTATGAAACTGACTAGAGTGTGGTCTGTAAAATTTCTATTTTGTGTCGCCCCCTTCGCGAGCATCAACCTTGGTGGGGATCCACACATCCTACCCCCTCCTACCGTGATGATCTTGCTAATGATGCCATCGATTGTGAGTCGCAAGTTAACGACGAGAAGATACAGGATGTCTGTGGTGCCAATAATCTGCTAGAAAGTTCCCTATGCGCTTATGGACGAAAGCAGCAGCGAAGTTACACCAGGATGAATATTCGGAAATGGTGAGAACGGCACGAAATAAAACATCAGCACTTTGATTTGGTGGTGAACAGGGAGTAGGCCAGGTATGTCTTGATTTAGAGGTCGAAATTTCGGACTAAGCATATCGCCTTCGTGTATGTTTTAGAAGCAAGGCTAGGGGGAGGGGTTGGGGTGGGGTTGGGTATTTCTAGAAAGAAATCCCCGATTTGAAACTCTCGCCACCATCGATGTCAAGGATGGATTTGAAAAAGTCACCGACGCTGAGATCACAGCAGTCATAGATCGGCATGCTGGATCCTCGCTTAAAATTACATGGGCGTATCCTTTTCAAGAAAGGGAGGGTGTTTACAAGTGCACTGCTAAAGGTTGAAATGCAGCTGGACGCGCCATTTCTTCTCAGAGCAGTGTGACGATAAACGCAGTTGAACCCAAGATGAGAGATCTTTTAGAAAAATTCAAAGACCAGGTTATAAAAATAGATAGACTGATGGAAGAACAAGCGGCATATCGCAGTCGACTTCAACGTTCCAAGAGTGTACTGTTTAATCAGTCTGAGGCCTACAATGAACGTCGCTATTGCCTGCCTGTAAAGCGATTTTCAATTACAGAAAGGAAGCCCAAGTCAGTTGCGAATTGTACGGTGGCTATCTCGCCGAGTACGAAACTGAAAAAGAATATGAGTTCATCAAATCGTTTATGTCCACGTTTCCTTCATATACATCCGTGTTGAATTCAGGGACGGATGAACTAACTGAGAACATTTGGATCAGCCAGCACACCGAAAGACCGTTAAAAATGATTAAGTGGAATCCGAGTCAACCAGACGGTTGCCGAAATGAAAACTGTCTCGGATTTTTTAAAATTTGGCTCTTGGTATATGGGGGATATTTCATGTGATTTTAACGCTCAGACAGATTCGATCACGGGGACCGAATGCGATTAAATAATAAAAACACAATTATGTGCGAATAGTTTTTGAATTTTAAAAAAAGTGTGAAGAGAGGTGATTTCGTTTGAAAAAAAAAATCGATTTTAAAATTTGATTGCGGTTTCTGAGCTATGTGGTATTGATGTTGGTCTTGTTTTAGGGAATTTGTGATCCTATTGTATGAAAATATATACATTTTATATCCTCCCTCAATGTATTTTGAAAAAAAAATTGCATAATGTTTTAATAAATATGCGAAATTTCCGGACCTATGTAACGACTGCATTATAGAGCTCTATTTAGAGCCGTTTTTAGGAGTTTGGGGGCCTTAAGAATGGAGTGTAGGTTGGGGGACCCGTAAGGGAGGGTCCGGGGTTGGAGCTCCTTCGAGCTGAGGAGAAAATACCACCCACCACTACGGCACCTCCATTCTGCCTTCATCAATGTTTCCTCTTTCCCAATCCCACGACCTAGCCCCCGATTTCTTGCCTGCCACCCCTAAAGCCCCCCCCCCTGCTGCTTCCCTTCCCCTGCCCCCAAATTCAACTCAGAATGATACATTTCAGGATGAGGAAGGTAATGTGAGTGACACAGACGGCTTCAGTGCCATCCACATAGCTGAGGAGAAAATACCTCCCACCACTCCGGCACCTCCATTCTGCCTTCATCAATGTTTCCTCTTTCCCAATCCCCCGACCTAGCCCCCGATTTCTTGCCTGCCACCCCTAAAGCCCCCCCCCCCTGCTGCTTCCCTTCCCCTGCCCCCAAATTCAACTCAGAATGATACATTTCAGGATGAGGAAGGTAATGTGAGTGACACAGACGGCTTCAGTGCCATCCACACCTAAAAGGCGGAAAACAATTTGAATAGCTGCACCATTGAAACACTGCTCCAGTTGTTTAAGTGGACCCAAGTACACCAGCGAGCTGGAAGAAGTGAGAGTTGTCTCGACTTTTGGCGTGTACAAGTGTGGTGCATTGATGATGGCGTCTGTTCACGAGGCAATACCAATAATGCATTTGTCTCGGTGGCTATGTCAATAATTCTTTTGTGTCAGAGGCTATGTCAATGTTGCATTAGTCTCAGAGGCCATGGCAATATTGCATTTGTCTCAGAGACCATGTCAATATTGCATTTGTCTCAGAGACCATGTCAATATTGCATTTGTCTCAGAGGCCATGGCAATATTGCATTTGTCTCAGAGACCATGTCAATATTGCATTTGTCTCAGAGACCATGTCAATATTGCATTTGTCTCAGAGGCCATGGCAATATATCATTTGTCTCAGAGACCATGTCAATATTGCATTTGTCTCAGAGGCCATGTCAATATTGCATTTGTCTCAGAGGCCATTTCAATATTCCATTTGTCTCAGAGGCCATGTCAATATTGCATTTGTCTCAGAGGCCATGGCAATATTGCATTTGTCTCAGAGACCATGTCAATATTGCATTTGTCTCAGAGACCATGGCAATATTGCATTTGTCTCAGAGACCATTTCAATATTCCATTTGTCTCAGAGGCCATGTCAATATTGCATTTGTCTCAGAGGCCATGGCAATATTGCATTTGTCTCAGAGACCATGTCAATATTGCATTTGTCTCAGAGACCATGTCAATATTGCATTTGTCTCAGAGGCCATGGCAATATATCATTTGTCTCAGAGACCATGTCAATATTGCATTTGTCTCAGAGGCCATGTCAATATTGCATTTGTCTAAGAGGCCATGTCAATGTTGCATTTGTTACTGTGGCTATGTCAATAATACACTTGTCTCAGAGGCCATGTCAATATTGCATTTGTTTCAGTGCCTATTTCATTTAATGCATATCATGACCTCTTTGATTTTCCCTAATAAATAAATGACGAAACTAAACCTACATTTTTTGTTTTTTTAAAAGCAATCATTATAAAATTTTCTCTTTTAGTCTTATATCTGCAGCATAATAATTTTTAACATATTATTATGAAATAAAAAAAAAATAGAATTACGGTAATACGCCTTTTGAAGTGCTACCTGTACTCTATATTTGAGGACAAAAAACACAAGGACAAAATAAAAATAATTGATTTAAGTTAGGAAACTCATTCAATTATTGCGTATTTAAAGTAAAGTACTTCTTTTTGTAATGTCACTTTTTGGATGCCATTTTCAGCTGAGAGAAAGTGTGATCTATGTTAAATTGTTTCAGATGAAATAGAAATTGAAGTAAAGTAGTTGTAGAGCTAAAGCTCCTGTAGATCGAGATATATTTTTAAATGAATTTTCTATTAATATAATATTGTAAAAAGCTAAACTAGATGTCCTCAGAAACATGTGCGTACTAAACAATTTTGAAGGAACTTTATATGCAGTTGATTATTTTTGAACTGAACAATAAGTACTGAGAAACTTCTATATAAATGGCACAAGATTCGAAATAGACTAGATGTCGTATAAACTCTATTTGCACTGATCTATTAAAACTCATTGTCTTTAGCCGTGGCTACCTAATCGCGCTGCTAGAGTGTACTCTTACTATCAAGCTGTGGATACATAGTTGAGATGATAGAGTTCAATCTTACCAATCAAGCTGTGGGCTACTTAATCGCGATGGTAAAGTGTACTGTTACCATCAAGCTGTGGATACACAGATGAGATGATAGAGTTCAATCTTACCAATCAAGCCGTGGCTACTTAATCGCGATGGTAGAGTGTATTGTACCAATTAAGCCTTGGATACGTAATCGCGTTGATAGAGTGTATTCTTACCAGTCATGCTGTGGGCACACAGGCCAGTGGGTTGAATGTTAACTAACCAATCAAACTGTGGGTATACTGCCGGGCTAATAGAGTGTATTTTTACCAGTTATGCTGTGGGCACACAGGCCAGCGGGTTGAATGTAAACTGACCAATCAAACTGTGGGTATACTGCCGGGCTAATAGAGTGTATTTTTACCAGTTATGCTGTGGGCACACAGGCCAGTGGGTTGAATGTAAACTAACCAATCAAACTGTGGGTATACTGCCGGGCTAATAGAGTGTATTTTTACCAGTTGTGCCGTGGGTACACAGGCCAGCGGGTTGAATGTAAACTGACCAATCAAACTGTGGGTATACTGCCGGGCTAATAGAGTGTATTTTTACCAGTTGTGCTGTGGGCACACAGGCCAGCGGGTTGAATGTTAACTAATCAATCGAATCTGTGGGTATACAGGCAGGCTCATAGAGTGTATTTTTACCATTCAAGGTATGTGTGAATGTCCGGGCGGGGTTGAGTGTTATCTTAGCAATCAATCTGATGGAGGAAAACACAATCTTATACTGGTGAAACATGAATTATTTCTGAAATATTCCAAATCTACATTCTAAACCAAATCAAAATTTTGTGTAAACTGCATTGATTGTTTTATTTTCAATTAACACCATATTTTTGCTTCACATTTTTCTTATTATTAATGCTATATACCCTTTAACCGATGGCCATCTATGTACAAACTCTATTTACCCCGGCCAAAGGAGATATTCTCCCAACAACTTTACCGACACGTCTAATACATGGGCGACTCTGTTTTTCTAGTTTGAAAAAAAAAACAAAAAACCAAAACAAAGCAACAACCACAAAGGAAACATAAGAAAGAGTTTTGTAAATAAAAATCTTTGCTTATTACACTTTTATCAGAACAACGATTCTAATTTTCCTTTCTCTTCAATGTTTAAAGCAGCTGCCAAACCACACTTATTTTAACAACGATGCAGTGCAGGACACGTTGCTAAAATTTTCTAAACTTTATCATTAGAGCTAAATAAACTTTTCACGCTGCACCCCACTACCCCAAGAAAGCATTGAATAAACGTTTCTCTGAAATTGGAGCTCATTTTGAGATAAATGAAGGTATTGCATAAAGCATTTGCTGCCAGCAGTGTCTCGCTGATGCCCACCAGGACGTATACCAAGTTGTTGAACTGTTCGAAGAAATTAAGTCTCGGCTCAAAGGTCATGGCCAGCAGGATGCACACATCCGGTGTAAAGGCCATTATGAATATGACTGATAACAAGGTCACCATTTTGACAACTTTTTTTCTCCCGCAGTGACATCGTATCAGATTTCACAGAGGCACCCATAGTAAGCCACCATTTGGTTTTATTTCTCAGGCTTACCGCGAGAATCATAGAGCAGACGACGACACTTACAAAGGTGAAGATGGTTAGGCAGAAGGACATCCCGGTAGTGATCGCATGCACCAGTGCTATGTTCTCGTGGAAGATTAGTGTGATGTAAGTTCTATTTTTTGCACTTTCCCAAACAGGAACGAAAGCCAAGGACAGATAAATGGGCATAACAGACAGCGCCATCACTGCGAATATCCCCGCTAAAATAATAATCGTTCGCTTTGGCGTGATCATCTCTTTCACTTTTAACGGCTTGGCGACGCACAGACATCTTTCGAACGTGATGTAGGCGGTGACCACGCTACTCACGCGCCGGAAGTAGAACTGGGGCCATCCAACCACAACAACTTTGAGCTCGTCAATGCTGAAACCGAGATCTTGAAGTTTCCAAAAAGGATAACTGCAGATGCTCATCAGTAGGGTGAATACCAGAAAACAAAGGTCCGCCATTGAAAGGGCCAGTAGCGTTATGTTCACTGTGTCGCCGCATCCGAGTCTGGAGAAGACGACGATGTTGCAGATGTTCGTGGCGATACCGATGACGGAGATGGCGGTGTACAGTACGATGAAGTCGATGAAATTAAAAATTTCTAGGAATGTATTTGAAATTAGATCTTGGGGCATCAACTCGTCGTCAGTGGAGCTGTTAGAGAAACTTTCGAACATTTTTTTTTTGATGCTTTGCTTTCGTCTGGTTTTGAGATTAAACAACATATGCATAAACTCTCCCACATTGCTGAAAATGTATTACCTAGTTCCTGATTTTCAATCCATAGTGTATCTTTATAATTTCATCATAAGTATTAAAATTTTTAAAAAGATATTCAACTCGTCTTTAATTTGAAAAAAAAAATGAAATTTATGTTTCCCTTATTATTAAAAGTAAAGAATTAAAAAGCAATGCTTCGAAAAAAGACAGTGTTTTAATTCATGGGCAGGCGATGACTCAAATGTCAAGAGTGACTGCAAGAGTATAATTATTGGTATTATTCTTACAGCAGACCTACTTGTTAGAAATATGGTATGGTAAATATTCATCATTTAAACTGTATTGACATATGGATGAACAACAATTATGTTGCGGTCTATTGTGAATGTCGTTAATTTGTTTTATAGAGTTAAATTATATATTGTCTTAACGGAAAGATCTAAAATCAATACCTTCCCCCAAAACACCCGACATTTTAGAGCTATATTTTTAAACTATATTTTTTATCTTTATGTTTCTTCGGAGAAATGAATAGCTGCGAATTTTTAAAAATGATGCGTTTTTAAAATACAATTTAAATGTCTGTGAAGTGTTCATGTTTTCAATCGGTTTCACGCGGTTTCAGTCGTCACCCAAAACACCTCCAATGATGTTTCTTTTTACGATTGCATTCTGCAGGGTTTTTTTTTTGTTTGTCTTTCTTGGCGGAACGCAGTTGAATCATGACTCCACCTCGAGCGTCACAAACTTTAATGACGCCATTCTTAGCATTAAAAACGTAATTACGCTTCAGTAGCACTGTTCATGTTATTTGACCGAGGTCTCTTACGAAACTGACTAGACCGAAGTCTGTACAGTTCCTATTTTATGTCACCCCCTTCGAGAGCATCTCCCTTGGTTGGGGGGGGGGGTCCCCCTTCTACCCTCGGGATGCTCTTGCTAATGATGTCATCGATTGGTAATCGCCTGCTTAACGACGAGAAGATTTAACAGTAAATGTGCTAGAAAAATCTCGATGTGCTTTGGACGAAAGAAGCAGCGAAGTAAAATCAGAATGAATATTGCGAGATGGTGAGAACGGCACGAAACAAATATCAACCAGTTGATTCAGAGGCGTTGAACAGAGCGTTAGGCAGGTTTTAGTTTTAAGTCTTGACTTAGATGTCGAAACTACGGACTAAACACATCACATCATGTGCATGTTTTAAAAGCATGGCTTGGCTGGGGGGTATTTCTATAACTATACAAATTAAATTCAAGTGTGACTGTTTTTTTTTTTAAAGACCATTTGCAATCAAAATGCATTTACAATTACAATATTACCATTGTTGTGATCGAATTTTATTTTAGTTCACAATGCTTTTTTTGGGTATAACATTGAAAGAATTAGCAGTTTTTGCATCAATCAAAACGGAATCTTGGTAAATACTATTACTGGAGATTGGAGATTTAAAAAAAAAATAATTGTTATATCAACTATATTCTAGAAACACATTTAATATGAAAAGAGTGTCATTTAAAAAAAATTGAAATATTTTAACATTAAGCTGCTCCCATGTATACACCAGGTTTGTGGGCCGGGAGGAGGAGGAAATTTGATTCTTCATAAAGAAAATCTCAAACAAACTTCTCAGGGCAAAGTTAATACATGGACGCCATGATCTACACATTAAATTGAGGAATATAACAAGATACAATGTCAAGACCACCTTAGTTAACTATGTGGATATCCAGGCAACATATATTAGATTTTCGATTTCAACAGATGCTCTTCCTATTGATAAACACATTGACATCTTGAGAAATCACTGCTATAAGAACGCAGCTTGCCAATTATTGCAGAGATCCCCAAAATCATGGTCCACTGACCGACACCGATCCGAGGGCCTTAAGTTGCTGGTCAGCAAATATTAATGGTTAACTAAAGATAATATATTAAATGAATATGGCAATCAGTTCCTCATTCATTTTTGAAACCTGTCCTTGGGTTCGCCAGATTACAGTTTGGGAAACGTTGATATAGTGTCTTGAAGGAGGTAAAAAATGTCCGACATCGATTTAGCGGACACTGGGTTACTATAACCCTAGTTTATTGTATTGTATGTTGATGTTTCACGTGTTCATAAATAGGTGTAAATAAATATTGTTTCCAATGCAGCTATTTTATTGCTGGCACAACATTGCCGCTAAAATCACATTAAAACATCACAATGGAGCAGTCCGTGTATTGATTTCCATTGATTTTATACCAGAATTTCCTGAAAGTGGCGAGAATAAAAGATAAGATTGGTATATGCCCCGTTCTGACGTTAAATTTAAATGAGACAGTCAATATAGATTCATCCCTTCTCAAAACCATTATACTATTCCAATATATTAACTCACACGAGAATCTTAAACCCCGTGTGTAATTACGTCTGGACATTAGTGAAGGTACATTCGTAAAAGCACCAGCTTTTTTTGCGCCACTAGTACAAGAGCCATTACTCATAGCCCCCTTTTGAGTTCTCATTTCAAGAATGATGAAACAAAGATTATTCTGCTTTGCGTTGATGATGCTTTTCTTATAAAGTATGGTAAGTTCTAGTTTATTTGTATACTACTATGAGTTGATAATACTTTTGTTGCAAGGTATGTTAAGTTCTTGTTAATTTTAAACACATGTATTTAGTGTTTAATGAGAAATATTGAAGCGAACTGTGTGGGATATCTCTTGAAATACAAATAAATATTCAGGAGGAGGTAGGATTGCCGTTGGAGAGGAGATCTTGCTTTTTATTGCTCCAGCTAACACACTGAGCGAGCTTAATCAGCTTGGCTCCACCAGGTCAAATTTTATTTTCATAGTAGAACACTCCACGGCCAACCCCACATTCAAGTTTGTGGGAACAAATTCAACAGACCATTGCGGTCTTGCCTGTTTAAGATGGACTTAGCAGAGCAATGTTCCATCCGCACCTGAATTGCCAAGCAGTGGTGCCGACATTTCAGTTTTCAACACGAATCGAACTTTCTTGATCGGGGAATTTTTAGCATAATGCGTTGAACATTGTGTTCTATAACTTCAACAACACAGTAACGGTTTGTGACTATGGGTAATATTAAATACTTGGGCTTGATCGGGTGCAATTGTTAAAAAAAACCCGGGTCTGGGTGTTTTGAGGAAATGACCGGTGGCACCAAGTGTTGCAAAGGGGAGTTCACTTCTCATTTTCTAAAATAGGCAACGAAATATGCTGCTCTACGTGGTAGTGAGAGTGCATTCCTTTCGTCCAGCGTTTGTACCAAGGGGTAACCCCTCTGATAGGTGCAGCCAGGTGCCGAATCCCGGAACAGCGATGAAGTTGGGCAAAAACGCGTCCACAGAGAAGATACTGTCGTTCATTTCATAACAACGCCTTAGGAAATAGTTGCAGAAAACGAAAAATGCAATACATTCCTCTAACAGGCTTAAAAAAAATACATGCCTTAAGTGAAAAGACGGCCCATGACCCAGTTGTTTGTGGTGTGCAACCTCAGAAAAAGTATGTGAAAAAACAATGACATATTAAACAATATTTCTTTCTAAAGGAAAAATGCATCCTATTTACCGGAGTTCAGAGGTCACGTCAGAAGCTCGCCGCGTCGTAGTTTTTTTTTTCCCCACTCAGTACTACTAATATAAAACATGTTAAATAGAGACAGGGCCGGTTGTAAAAAAAGGACACAGGACACATTCGAAACATAAAATATTTAAGAGATGTTTAGAAAAAATGATGTTAAATGTGTGTTCTTTTTTCCTAATAGGCGACGGCATAGGTAAAGAAGAAAGACCTTCGTGGTACCACACATACATTTTCAATAAATGAGAAAAAAATAATAATTTAAATTGAATTTTATTTTTAAACGGCTACGCTGATCACACATTTAAACAACGAAATGGCTCATCAAAGGACCGCTTGGATGAAACAATGAAAGTGCTCATCAAAGAACTACTTGGATGAAAAAACGAAATAGCTCATCAAAGAACCACTTGGATGAAACATCGAAAGTGCTCATCAAGATTTTTATAAAGTCGAGAGGAATAACTATCTTTCTTTGCTAAATAGATTTCACCTGTATGGAAATTTGCGAAATTCATTAAAACATATATAAGTAGAGACATTTAAGTTTTGATATGGTACATATATTTTCTTTTTAAAAAAAAAAATATTTTAGGAGCCCGAGGTAAAGGTGGCCAGGAACAACTAGAAATAACAGGTAAAATATGTTAAACTAGAAAAAAAATATTCAGAGATTAAATACCTTATTGTAGCTTTGGCAATCGTTATGGTTCAGTGATCAGATACATTATTGTAACTTTGTTAAACGATATGGTTCAGTGATCAGATACATTATTGAAACTTTTTCAAACGATATGGTTTGTTTATCAGATGAATTATTGTAACTTTTTCAAACGATATGGTTCAGTGATCAATTACATTAGTGTAACTTTGTCACTCGATATGGTTCAGTGATCACATGCATTATTGTAACTTTTTCAAACGATATAGTTCAGTGATCAATTACATAAGTGTAACTTTTTTAAAACGATATGGTTCAGTGATCACATTCATTATTGTAACTTTGTCGTAAGTTATGGTTTTGATAATCCTTAGAAAATTAGACACAGCGATCATGGGGCCGGGGGGGGGGGGGGGCCGCGAATGTGAAATCGTTAAAGAGACTAAAGACCATTCAGATTAAGGAATAAAACATAGAAAATACTTCTTGTAAACCATTACATGACTCGCTTTTTTAAAAATTAACATTTAAATTGTCAGATAATAAATAAAATTAAACGGTCCCTAAAAGAAAGAAGCTTCATATGAATTCTATATGTGCATTTTTGTTTGCGTTGATGTCATTGTACGTAATTTATCATTTATGTGATTGTAGCAACTGTTTTTTTTTGGCATGGTAATGGTTTTTATCAAACTTAGTGCATTTACAAACCCAATAGACTAAACATTTAATGAAGCCGAAATACGTCACCAAGACAAAGCACATAGCAACAGCTGTACAATTAATCTCCTCACTAAAAAAAAAAAAACGCAACCAATGAACAAAGTCATATTTCCTTCATATTCCTTTGAAAAACTGATTTTTGGAGGGTTAAGGGTTGGGGTTGGGGGGGGGGGGGAATTTGAAAGGATGTGTTTTTTTTTCGGCAACGAGTTTTTGCGCCAAGTCTCATTTCGTTAGAACGACGGGATTAGGGTCAATAAGGTGTGATGTCGTAAATAATACATCACAGACAAGGAGAAAATCTTGGAAAGATGGGAGGAACACTTTGATAGTGTGCTGGATACGCTTTCCATCATTAATGATGAGGCCATTGAAAGACTTTCCCAGGTCACAACGAACAAGTCACTGGACGCTGTACCAACTCTGGTCGAGATACAGGCAGCAATCCGCCAAATGCCTAATGGCAAAGTACTGGCTGCGAGATGATTCCTCCCAAAATCTACAAAGAGGGTGGACCAGCGTTAACGGGTAGGCTATTGCGTCTATTCCAGATCATCTGGCAGACTGAAACTGTACCAAAGGACCTCAAAGATGCCTCAATTATCCACCTGTACAAACGCAAAGGAAACCGCCAGGCCTGCAAAAATCACCGTGGAATTTCATTTCTGTCCATTTTAGGCAGAATCTTGGCCCGATCGCCCGAATGCACATCTAGAGATAGGTAACCTACTCGAAAGTCAATGCGGTTTCCTCAAAGAATATGGAAATGTCGATATGGTATTGGCTGCCAGGCAGCGCCAAAACGAATACCAAGAGCAAAATACGGACTTATCTGTCCGGCATCCTTCCGTCTCGTGAGACGATGGTGCATCACCGTTGGTTTGGGTTGCATTTTCTCGAGTGGCTGTGCAGTCCTATCCTTGAGTGACAGTCTTTACCACAGTTTTTACACACGAGTTCCGTGCTTCTAAATGTTTTGGCCTTTCTCCTAGCTCTTCTGTCTGCAGCCTCTTCCATTCTTCGCTCCTCGGCTACCATGACGCCCTCTTTGACAACTGTGCGCCACGTAGATCGGTCTTTTGCCTTACACTCCCAGTCACTTGTATGTATTTTGGCTGCTTTCATGTCCCTTTGACAGACATCTTTAAATCGCAGACGTGGGCGACCTGTTTTCCTCTTTCCAGAAGCAAGTTCACCATATAGGAGGTCTTTCGGAATGCGGCCGGGACTCATTCTTTTAACATGACCTAGCCATCTCAGGCGTCTTTCACTAAGGATTGTGAACATGCTTTGGGTATTCGCACGCATTAGGACCTCACTATTAGTCACTTTTTCTTGCCATTTAATACCAAGGATGCGACGCAGGCATCTCATATGGAAGCTATTAAGCTTGCGCTCTTGGGATGTATAGGTGGTCCATGTCTCGCTCCCGTATAGTAGTGTACTGATGACACAAGCTCGATATACGCACAGTTTGGTTTTCTCCGTTAGCTTCGTGTTTTGCCAGACCCGTTTATTTAGTTTAGCCATTGTGGCAGCTGCCTTGCCGATTCTGCTGTTAATTTCTTCTTCAATGGACAGTGTATTGGAGACCTTGGACCCCAAGTAGGTGAAACTGTCCACAACCTCCAAGTTTTCATTATCGATTTTTATGTTAGGTGGAGGTCGAGTGTCTTGGGCCATGATGTTTGTCTTTTTCAAGCTGATTTGCAGACCAAATTCTTTGCAGGCATTGGAGAAGCTTGACACGAGTTGTTGCAAACCAATTTCTGTGTGTGCTGTTAGTGCCGCATCATCCGCAAATAGTAGTTCGCGAATTAGAACATCTGTCGTTTTGGTCTTGGCTCGGAGGCGGGCAGTGTTGAAAAGTCCTCCATCAGCTCTGGTGTGTAACCAGATTCCCTCACTGCTATCCTTGAATGCGTATCGAAGTAGTACAGAGAAGAATATTGCGAACAGTGTTGGTGCGAGTACACAACC
>CAXITT010000023.1:71260-117948 GCA_964033795.1 Lymnaea stagnalis | reverse complement strand
TTGCTGGGCCCGCAGCTGTTCTGAGTCTTAGAGTGAGGATCCTCTCCGTGCCTGATGACGGGGGATCAATGAATGGTGTAAGAGTGTTCTTAACAGCGAAACCTACACCATGCTGTCTAGGTTCGTTTGTTGGTCTGCCTTGCCAGAAGAAAGTGTAATTTGCCTCTTTGAGTGTACCGTTGTCTGGGAGCCTGGTCTCCTGAAGGCAAGCGATGTCAATCTTTAGCCTTTCAAGTTCTCTATCGATTATTCCTGTCTTCCGAGTGTCGTTTATTGACTGCGGGTCATCAGTGATGCCGGGACACATAGTCCTCACGTTCCAGCTAGCGATTCGAAGAGCTGGGATCTTCTTTTTCTTTTTTGTGTTTCTTGGTGCAGGGCTTAGTGGCCCACTTGTTGAGTGGTATACGGACTTATATTCTACATTTATTAACCCGAATAAATCTTTTGACAGGGACAATAGAGGTGACCAATGAAAATCATGAAGAAGTACGGATGCACAGACAAGTTCACCAACATCATCCGTCAGCTTCATGATGCCCTGATGGCCCCAGTGCGGGAGAACAAACAGTCATCTCAAGCATTCACTGTCAAAAACCGTGTGAAGCAGGGCTGTGTCCTGGCTCCCACATTCTTTAGTATGATGTATTCTTCAATGCTGGACTCCACTACGGGCTAGCAAATTCGTTTCCGCACCCATGGATACGTAAGAAGGCTTCCAGCTAAAAAAACAAGGTCAAAAATAGCACCATCAACGAGCTTCTGTTTGCGGACGATTGTGCCTTCAATGCTGACTGGAAGTCGCCATGTAATAAAGCGTAGATATCTTCTTTAAGGGCTGTAAATGAAATAGCTAAACGAGGATTGTCATTCACTAGACTTGAATGCAGTCCTTTAATTATTATATCTAAGGACTGCAACAACTTTGGCCTCAAAATCGACGTAAAGGAGACTGAAGTGTTGTAGCAGTCAGCTCCCAGTAGCCCTACGCTGAACCAAGCATCACAATCAGCGGACAGCGTCTAAGCGCCTTGGATAAATTTACTTACTTGGGCAGCACTCTTTCCAGAACTGTCATCATGGATGACAAAATGAATGCCCGATTAGCAAAAGCAAAAAAAAACCAATAAATCTGCGGTGAACTCACGCTAGGCAAGCGCTCCCAAGGAACTAAAAGAAAGCGTTACTGAGACACGCAGGCTAGCCCGAAAAAAGGAACATTAGATCGCCAACTACAGCAACTAACTAATGTTCGCAGTGACAGAGACTATTCCGAGCACGTCTTGGACTAGCAGTTCACCTACGGATTCAACGTGAGGGCAGTTCACCTACGACTTCAACGTGAGGCACCCCCCCCCCCTCAAACTGGATGAATATAAGGTCCTAGTCCATCTTGACGGACGAACAACAAGAATATAGCAGTAGGTCAATTTAAATATTATCCAAACTGTACAATAAATAACGTGAGGGCAGTTCACCTACGACTTCAACGTGAGGCACCCCCCCCCCCCCTCAAACTGGATGAATATAAGGTCCTAGTCCATCTTGACGGACGAACAACAAGAATATAGCAGTAGGTCAATTTAAATATTATCCAAACTGTACAATAAACGTTTAAAAAAAATAAAAAAATAACGGGGGCAAAGCGAGATAGTCTTCAATTAAGAAAGACCATTACTTTGTCAACACTCTTCACATGACAAGAGTATAAGAAAGCCTGGGAATAAAAACTGTTTCGACAGCTTTCATTACCACCACCATCGCTATTCTTATCCAATCGGCCTCATTGGAAAATGTCTAAAGTACAATGTTTGGGCTGTTAGTTTTGACTAGAGATGTGAAGTTCAACACTGAACTTTTTTGTTCATGAATTACAAAACAAAGTGAATTTTATTTTTGAGAATGACTTCAAAAACAACTTTTTTGAATATTTTGACAAGCCATGGAATTCAATATAAAATGTATACACATAAAATGGAAACGACTTATGTATCTACTCCAAATAAGAAAATATAAGCGAAGATTTTATAAAGGATTTTATTAAGATCAATTAATTCCAATACAAAATTCCACCCCAAAAATTTCGAACATTTCTCGTACAACTCCAAGAATCACCATCGACAATTTCGTTATTAAATTCTTTTAATGCGATCTTTATAGAAACAAGGTTCTAAACATGCACCGTAAACCATATCCACTCAAAAACGCTTGATTAATTTTATTGACAAAAGATGTAATTATTGTTGAATAGGAAATATAGCTTTTTTTTCACTTTAAAAAAATTATATTTCAGTACATGGGTTGGTAGCTAATCCTGCAGTCATCAGTCCAGGACTCACAAAGAACCTGACCATTGCATGCAATGTCCAGTCTGGAAGTGTTTCACTAATGGCTAGGCTGTTTTCTTTGCTTTTATCCCACGCCACTGACCCCGACAAACAAGATTCAAATTATCTCGTTTCCGTGAACGTTTGTACGGTAGATTCGATGAAGTATCCTTAGGTACCGCTACAGCATCTGGGGCAGTTAACAGCAGTGGTGTCTCTTATCTTAAAGTCAGTTGAACAGATCCAAAGTCATTTAGGAATTAATGTTATGTTAGCACTGTATGGATAATATATTAATAACACAGACTTATACAAGTGTGATGCTAACGGAATTAGTTCCATGGGAAAGCCAATGGCCGTGTCCAGTTCAGTTTCTGTAATATCAGAAAAACCAAAAGTTGATATTTTGGTTGATGAGATCAGAACTCAGACAGAAAGTCTGCGCAAATTAAACTATTATTTTGATAATCTAGGACGTGAGGTTTAACGTTTGGAATCTTTGTATGGGCAACATCTTATTTTTTAAAATATCAGATGTATTTCAAGGGAGGCGCTATTTTCTGTCTAAGCTCATGTATCATCACAATCGTGATGCAGCCAATGACATTTGCATGTTTAATGGTGGATATCTGGTTGAAATAGAAACGGAGCAAGAATTTCTGTTTATTCAAAAAGTTCTTACAACCCTATAAGAAAGACTATCCAGCTGTATTGGCCGGAGCAACAGATGAAATTGATGAAAACAAGTGGGTCAACTTTCACAGTAAGGCACCAGCAAAATATATGAAGAGGGTACCGAGTGAGCCCACGGGGGGGGGTACCGAGTGAGCCCACGGGGGGGGGGCAAGAGAGAAAATTGTGTCAGGTTGTGGAGTCACTTCCGGTGGTCTTTTGCGGACTACGCACGCGTGCATAACGATAACTACAAGGGAGGGTTTCTCTGTGAGATCCCAAACCATGTGTATACTTTAAAAAAAAAATGCGTTAAAAGCCCAACAAAGGAAATGTCAAAAGGCATTTTTAAAAAATCAATGGATATTTTGATCTACATTGTGGAACCAAACGGAAAATTAACTTTTTGCTTTGTCTGAAATGACAGCCAGGACAGATTTGACATACAGTATCTGACCTATTTTAAAACGCTCCAAGAAGCAGACAAAAAACAAGCAAGAAGGACAACATCATGACAAAGATTTCAGTTGAGATTCTAACAACCCATATTTTCGTTTCAATATCTATGTTTTACTTATTATTAAAAAAATATATCTATATTTGAATGTGTAATCGTTACGTAAAAATATCAAAATTCATGTTTGAATGTCTAAATGATACTTAATGTAATAACTGCTACCTTTTTTTCAATAGCTAAGTGTTAATAGAAATAAAAACAACGGTCTATGTTATTAATATATTATCCATACAGTGCTAACATAACATTAATTCCTAAAGCCAACAAACATATTTGATCTGAAAGAAATATATATCTGTTGTTACGTATTGCTGTGTATTGGGAGAAATTAATCTCTTATTTTAACTTTATTGCTCGTTCCAAACAGTGCATAACAAAAGATGATACCATATGGGAAATACAATAGCAAAAGAATGTGACACTCAAAACAGTGCCAACTACAACCAATTATTTTTATTAAGTAACTAATGAATTACAAAATAAAAGTATTATAATATAAATCATTAACTTACAGAGTATTGTCTTTCTTGTACCGGGAAAAAAGTTGATGAAAATTACAATGTGCCAAAAAAAAAAGGTGCAACGATGAATAAGAATTCACACATATAAGTAAACACAGCTTTAGCAATAATAACACACTCTAAAATAACGCTAGCCGGTCGTCCCGTATAGTAAAAATAAATGCTAGCCTTTTTCCATCTTTCAATTCCCCGGCTCTATATATTGGTATGGCCTGTTTCTTAGATTTCTCAAGAAGGATCACGCATTTGTATCGTCTCTTTCACATTTCACATAATTGCACAAGATTCTAAGAATAAACAGACCATTGATTTTATTTAGTTGGTAGGTAAACAAGACCATTTGTAGCTAGTCACACCTTAAATGCTGATTTGAATTTGTTTGTTGTCTGCCAAAGTTCACAGCACAGGGAAATACGACGTAATCACGTCGACTACATAACACTGTGCTCTGAAATTAATAATGTTAAAACAATATTTGAGCACCGATACAAATTGATTATTGACATAACATATAATACAAATTAAAAAAAACAACAAATTTTGATTTGATGTTTTTATTTTTGTTTTAAAATAAATATGCTTTAGTTCTGGAACAGTTATTTAAATTAATAATTTTGCAACTCCATAGATTTCTCTCAGGCCATTTTAGAAGTTTTTCATGTCTTTCTTGTCTGCAAAGCCCTGAATTTCACCAGCTTTCGCACTCAACAAGGAATCTTGCATCTGGCGCAGTTCAATCTGGACCTTGCTGCGGATACTCCTCAATGCAGCTATCTTTGCTGTTGACATTGGGTCATCATGGATGGCCTTGTACGCCCGACGTTTTTGCTCAAGTATCATTTAGATCGCTGTGTTTTTTTCGTAAAACCAATGCCTGTGTTTCCTGGTAGAGGGTCCATGGCGCTCATTGGCTGTGTTATACACCGTCTCACGAGTGTGGTCAACGCTTTTTCCACGTCATGATTTTCCAGTGGGTTGGTATCAACGCGATCATCCAGGTTATCAACAAAGGTTTTCAGGGATTTGGAGCTTACTGAATTTGAGGCGTTTCCGAGCTTTAGTGGCCTGAAGTCGTCTGATAGGTTGGATGTGAATTTTAATCGTTTAGACAATGAGGCGCTGATCCGTCCAGCCTTCTGCGTTGCACATGGCCTTAATCACCCTCACGTCCTTGCGGTCCCTATTTCTGACGATGACATAATAAATTTATCACCAGTTACTAATACTTTCTAAAACATTTCACATATGACAACTTTGTCATTAAACTTTTTTTAAACACATCCCCTACCCTAACTACTCCCGAATATGAATTATTATTTAATGAGATATCCGACACTGTATGCTTTCATATTTCTCACTAAACACTAAGTAAGTGTGATTAAATTTAACAAGACTATAACATACATTATAACGAATGTATCATCAACTCATAGTAGTATACAAATTAAAAAGAACTAAAACTACCTTGTAACAAAAGTATCATCAGCTCATAGAAGTATACAAAATAACAAGAACTTAACATACCCTGTACCCTGTATCCAATCAAAATAGTATAATCTTTGTTACGTATAAGATTCAAAATATTAAAGACAACTCTACGCCACTGAAATGCTTGGCAAAATGTATCTTGTAATTTTAAACAAAAAATGTTTTATAAAATTAACTATGAAAAACAACTTCCGATCTTTATGATGTAATTTATCATTTTCTAATGAGGATCTTGCCGTTTTATTTGATGATAACCGTTGTTGATTATAAAATAGGTAGATCCTTAAAGAAGAAGATACGATATGTGCATCTATTAAATAAGTGTGGTACTTAAAAAAGTTTGTAAGGTTTTAGGTAAAAAAACGATGGGATCATTAGCAAGAGCATCATGGGAGGGGGTGTGGACCTCCACCAAGGGTGACGCTCTCGAAGGGGGCGACACACAATAAAAACTGTAAAGACCTCTGTCTAGTCAGTTTCATTAGAGATCTAGGTTAAATGCATGAACCGTGCTGCCAAAGTATTCATTACGTTTTCATTGCTAAGAATGGCGTCATTAAATGTTGTGACGCTCGAGGCGGAGTCATCACACAGCTGTGCTCCGTCCAGAAAGGGAAAAAAAAGCCTAAAGAATGCAATGTTATAAAGATACGTCATGAGAGGTGATGTGGGTGCCGACTGCACTGAGTGACACCGAATGAAAGCAGGAACATTTAACAGATCTCGCTTGAGACTGTCTTATTAGCGATCATAATGAAATAAAAGAGCATGGTGACACAGGGCAGGCTGCTAATAGAGCAGATTGGCCACCGGAGCAGATCGGCCACCAGAGCAGATCGGCCACCAGAGCAGATCGGCCACCAGAGCAGTTTGGCCACCAGAGCAGTTTGGCAAACAGAGCAGATTGGCCACAAGAGCAGATTGGCCACCAGACCAGTTCGGCCATCAGACCAGTTCGGCCACAGGACCAATTTGCTCACGTATAAGGTTGCCACCAGGACAGATTTCCTTTAGAACAGGGTCTCCCCTGAAAAGCTTTGACACCAGAGCATGTTGCAACCACATTATGAGAATCGTGCATATAAGCCCTTGCGTTTACATTGTTCATAGAAATTAATAATTCATTATAGTATTCCATGGCTAGGACAGAGATTGATACTTCGTTATAGTGTTCCAAGGCTGGGATCCCTGAAACCGAAGACCAAACACACGGTACGTGCAGTTATACCGCTCTTCATATTTCACTAAATCCTTGATGGATCTTTGATTTTCTTAAAATACCCTAGATTTGGTCGTAGGGAGAGCAGAGAGAGAGAGAGAGAGAGAGAGAGAGAGAGAGAAAGAGAGAGAGAGAGAGAGTGAGAGAGAGAGAGAAAGTGATAGATAACAATGTAAATATCACGGTCATATATTATATGACATCACCTTTAAACAAAGTCTTCCCGGAAGTTACGGAAATATGTCCTTTTCAAAGCTTTTTTTTTTTTTTTTTTTTTTTTTTTGAGGAATGTTCGGAAAGTTGGAAAAGGAAATGACGCTATAATCTAGGCGGCACCAACTCAAGAACGGCACCCCTTGAACTGGTCTTATAATTACACCGTCCTATGTAAGGAAGCTAAATAATGCGTAAATCATTAAATAATTATTTGGATCCTCATAGTTTAAAGATCTGTTTTCCCATAAAACTGTAACCAATTAAAAAATTATGCTAAAATTGGATGAATAAAAAAAAATTGTATTTTAAAACTTAAAATTTTTACAATTTGCAGCTATTCATTACTCCGAGGAAAAATAAAGTTTAAAAACATAGTTCTAAAATACAACTCTAAAAAATAGGCTCTTATTGAGAGGGGTATTGATTTTAGATCCTTCATATCTGACAACATATAACTGACCTCTTAAAACAAACTAACGACATCCACCGTAGACCCCCATCATAATTGTTGCATATCCATCTGACAGTACAGATTTATTGATCACAATTAAAATGAAAAATATTTACCAGACCATCTTTCTAACAAGTAAGTTTGCTGTATAAAAATAATAACAATAATTATAGTCTTGCAGTCACAAATCACATTTGAGTCATCGCCAGCCCTTGAATGAAAACACTGTCTCTTTTCGAGACAACGCTTTTTCTTTCTTTACTTTTAACGATAGAGAAACATGAGTCAAAGGACATTTTAATTATTTCTTTTCAATTTCTTTTTCTTTTTTTTTGAAAATAAAAGACAAGTTGAATTTCTTTTTTTTTTAGAAAAACATTTGAGTATTTATGAAATTATAAAGATACACTGTGGATTGAAAATCAGGAACTAGGTCATACATTTTGAGCATTGTGGGGAGTTGATGCATATGTTCTTTAATTTGAAGACAAGACAGAAGCAAGTAATCAAATAAAATGTTTGACAGTATCGCCAACAGTTCATCTGACGACGATTTGATGCTCCACGATCTTATTTCAAATACATTCCGTCATCGGTATCGCCACAAACGTCTGCAATATCGTCGTCTTCTCCAGACTCGGAAGCGGCGACACAGTGAACATAACGCTACTAGCTCTATCAGTATCGGACCTTTGTTTTCTGGTATTCACTCTACTGTTGAGCATCTGCTATTATCCTTTTTGGAAATTTCACGATTTTGGTTTCAGCATTGACGAGCTAAAACTGTTTACATTTGGATGGCCCCAATTCTACTTGATGCGCGTGAGTAACTTGGTCACCGCCTACATCACGTTCGAAAGATGTGTGTGCGTCGCCATGCCGTTAAAAGTAAAAGAGATGATTACGCCAAAGCGAACAATCATTATTTTAGCCGGGATATTCGCACTGGTGGCGCTGTCTCTAATGCCCGTTTATCTTTCCATGGATTTCGTTCCTGTTTTAGTCAGTGCAAAAAATAGAACTTACATCACACTCATCTTCCACGAGAACATAGCACTGATGCATGCGATCGCTACAGGAATTTCCTTCTGCCTAACTATATTCACCTTTGTCTGGGTTATCGTCTGCTCTTTGATTCTTGCGGTTAGCCTGAGAAATAAAAACAAAATGGTGGCTTACTATGGGTGCCTTTGTGAAATCTGATACAATGTCACTGCGGGAGAAAAAAGTTGTCAAAATGGTGACCCTGTTATCAGTCATATTCATAATGGCCTTTACACCGGATGTGTGCATCCTGCTAGCCATGACCTTTGAGCCTAGACTTAATTTTTTCGAACAGTTCAACAACTTGGTATACGTTCTTGTGGGCATCAGCGAGACACTCTTGGCAGCAAATGCTGCATGCAATACCTTCATTTATCTCAAAATGAGCTCCAATTTCAGAGAATCGTTTATTCAATGTTGTGGGGGAAAAGGGGCGCTTGAAAAGATTGTTAAACTCTAGTGTAGAGACCGACTGTATTGCGGCTTCGGTTTCGGCCCCGAAAATTGCCACTTGATCACTTTCGGCCTAGTATCGGTTTCGGTTGAAACTAAAAAGTTAACTTTCGGCTTCTTTTAGGTTTCGTTCAATAAATAAAAGTTAACTTTGAGTTTAATTTCGGTTTCGGCCGAAATTGATTGAGACTTTCGGCCATCTGGCCGAATGTGACTGAGATTTTCGGTCATATACCAGAAGTGAGACAGTTCTGTCTCTTGGCCGACAATCCGATATTCGCTATTGCTCGACGTCTAGCAGTCATCGTATATTATACGACAGATACTCTGCAAAAACTGCCCACAGCAGCAGGATGATTTCCAAAAAAAAATAAAAAAATAACACTTCCATAAGGCCTAAACAAACGTAAACATTTTTGTGGATGAAAAACTATTGGAAGTGTAATATTTATACCTTTAATTTTGTTTCATTCTTTTTGTCAAAACAAATTTGGAACGATAGGTTTATTCCATTCCTTCATTTGTGATATTCATTTTGATTTATCATTATCATGAATACGAATGTTGTCATAGACAAAGGTGAATAATATTTTATAATCCCGGAATGTTAATATTTGCATTATTTTTATTTAATTCCTCTTTAAATAAAAAAAAAAAGATGAATCTAGGCCTTTTCAAACCATTCATTTCTTGAAATTCATTACTATCATGCTCATGAAAATTGTTATTGACGAAATAACATTCGTGTGCAAGTGTCACGGGTTCATATTCACGTTCATGTTTACGTTTATAATTTTGGGGACCAATTTAGATGTCTTTTGCGATTCTCCGCCGAGACCCATAAAAACAACAATTTTAAGAGACCCGGTTAAAAAAATAATTTCCCCCCGACAATGGGGGTGAGGCAGTTGGTTGCCGAACGAAATAATTACGTCAACAGCACGAAAAGACTAATGTGTAAACATTACTACGTCGCTATCTTGCCAGTTATGAAAACACAAAGCATTAGTATGACAATAACTGCGAAACACTGGGGTGATATATTTATTGTCTTAATATCTCATATTTAGGTGAACATTGGCTCCATCGGAGCCACAATAATTATTGTAGGTATATGTTCTGGGCTGTCATTATATTACAAAAGCAAAGGGCACTCAAGGGTCTATTTTGCATGAATTTTGCCTCCCACCTCTCTTCCAAATTTTCTCCTACCAAACTACATTATAAACATTTCAAAGAAATTTAAATAAATTTTAAATTAAATGTTATTCATTATTATTATTAAAAGTATTCATTAGATCAGGGGTCTCAAACTCAAATCATCCGGGGGTCGCAGGAGGCAGAGTCTCATTGAGACTTGTCCGCATCTAGTGTTCCAGACAAAAAAGAAAGCGATTACAAATTCTTTTGTACGATCTGTTACAATCTGCTCAACCGTTATAAATGACAAATGAAAACATTAAGAGTTCTCAAGATCAAGGATTCACTTTCTTCCTCCTACTCATTGTAGCCAGAGACCTATCAGCACTTCTTCTTACACACTGAGCCATTTTGGCCTCAGTGAGGAAGCAACTGAGGCCCTTAATGTAGCTTGAAAAGTCATTAATGTAGCTTGAAAAAGTCATATCAGTTAGTTTGTCCCTGAATTTTGACTTGTTGAAGTTCATAGTGGAAAAGAGCTTTTCACACAGATAGGTACTCCCAAAAAGTCATATGATCAATGTAAAATTATTGTGTCTAGATGTTCTTATTTATTTAAATTAATGTTTGCTTATTTCGCGCAATCCTAAGTCCTTCCCAGGCTCATGGTAGCTCTGACGTCACCATGGTTAACACCCATGATTTAACTTAGTTTTTCGTGTTTTTTCTCCCCAGAGCTTTCGTTCCGGCTTGCAACTATAGTACAGTATGATTATGAGCAAATTACTCCCTCGTCCTTTCGTCAGTTATCTGGCCGACTGTTTTTCGTGTTTTTTCTCCCCAGAGCTTTCGTTCCGGCTTGCAACTATAGTACAGGATGATTATGAGCCCATTACTCCCTCGTCATTTCGTCAGTTATCTGGCCGACTGTGAAAAAAAAAAGTTTGGTGACCCCTGATTTAAATGAATATGTTGATAACTAAACGTTTATTTGAAAAAAATTGATTTTAGAGAAATAAATCTATGCTTGTTAGTTCCAGTTGATAGAAAATGGCTTAGTTTGTTTTCAGGGAGTATATATGGCATCCGTACGTCTGCGCGAGGCGATGAAGTAAATAGGTCACTTGGAATCAAATGGCTGACGAGGCTGATCCTGGAATGGCAGTCTTGGCTGAATTTCTTGCAGGATGACCTTGACTCCTTGGTAAACTTTGACCTTCCACGTTGTTCTTTTAATTGCTATATTTTTGTTTCACGCAACTTTTGTTCTTTTTTGACTCCTTTGGACACTGCAGCTCGCCAACTGGAACGTTGCTCAGCAATGATCTCCCGTTTGTTGAATTATATGATGGCTTCCTTCATGCTGCTTTTGCAAACGTCCATAAATCCCAGCGACGGCCGTCGAATAAGTCTTGCGCCTTCTGCCAAATCTCCATACGCAGAGTCTCTGGAGTGCGGCCTTGCTCCATTCTCTTTCGTTGCTGCAGCTTTTGCGATCCCGATATTCACCTCTTCGTCAACGGAGAGATTAACTAGAGATATTGGATCAAGGGTTTGTGAAGTGCCTAACAGCTACCAGATTATGACCCTCAAAAGGTATGGTTGGAGGGGGACGATGCTTCTTTTAGGGAATAAATGACTCATTCATTGTTGTTGTTTTTATTCTTAAGAAGGCATCTACCGAAACGTTTGAATTTTGTATTCTGTATAATTAAATTTAAAGCTTGAAATATATATCTATGTATATTTACACATATTATTTGTATTTCAATAATCCAATCCCCACTGCTCGTTTTAATAGTGAAAACTTATAACGTTTGAATTTTGTATTCTGTATAATTAAATTTAAAGCTTGAAATATATATCTATGTATATTTACACATATTATTTGTATTTCAATAATCCAATCCCCACTGCTCGTTTTAATAGTGAAAACTTACTTACAGAATGACCTTGAAGTTTCAAGCATACATTTAATTCTAGGAATTGTTTTCGTTAATGTAAAATTTTAGTCGCTTTTAAAAAAAAATACAAATGTGAATTTAAATGTCAATAATTAAATATAAATAAGATATGTTGATATATTCCTATGCGAACAAATGTGGTGTCATTGTTGTGAAAGTATCGGTTAGATTCTGTTAGCTCTGAAATTTGATATTATTAAAATGAATTTTGGGCACGTTAGTTTGTTTAAACTTTAAGATGCTTATCATTTATGACCTAAATGAAAACTGGTATCAAGATATATCTGTTAAGTTTAAAGTTTCAAATGAAAATAATATTGTAAAATGAAATTACAAATCAATTAATATATCAAAATTGCTCTCGAGACACATCTCTTCAAACAATACTATTTTGATTCAATCTCACCCCCCCCCATCTGACTGCTAAACAATGCTCGGGAGTTTTGGGCGCAGTCCATGGCTTTACAGGGGTAGCTAGTACTTGGGTGGGCGTGAGCTCAATCTTCTGACACAGCTGTTTTTAATGGAATAATTTTTAAATGTTTTTAAATGTCATGTTTCTTTTTTGCAAATGTTTATTTGAAGCGTCTTTACAGGGGTAGCTAGTACTTGGGTGGGCGTGAGCTCAATCTTCTGACACAGCTGTTTTTAATGGAATAATTTTTAAATGTTTTTAAATGTCATGTTTCTTTTTTGCAAATGTTTATTTGAAGCGCGGTGAGCCTAGCCCTAGACTGGGGTAACACGCCACATAAGAGCACTGCAATAATAATAATAATAATGATAATAATAATAAAATAATAATGATGATAATAAAAATAAAACTCAATAACGCGGTCTTGACATGAGTCAAGATATTTCTTTTATTTTTCAAAAAACATTACATTATTTGTTAATTTCAAAATACGTGGAGAAAGGATCTAAACATTTCTATATTTTCCTACAACACTATCACAATCCGCTAAAACAAGTCCAGCAACTTCCATGCCAAAGCGAAATCACCTCTCTTACAACTTTTTTAAAATTCCAAAACTATTCACACTTTTATTTTTTAATCGCATTAACGGGTTCTGATTTTATATACCATAATAATTGCGTAATAGTGGGGTTCAAAGAAAAGTCTAAGCTTTGGTTTCGGGAATTTCACAAAGGTATCCGTGAACATATTTGTCTGTGCTAAGGTTACATGGAATATCACCCAAAAACCAAAAGTCGTCATTCCAAATTCCGATACAGTTTTCAAGGCGGCCACCGTCTGGTTGATCCCAATACAACTTGGTCATCTTTAACGTTGTATTGGTGTGTTGGCTGATCCACGTGTTCTCAACCAGTTCATCCGTCCCTGAAACCAACACGGATCGATAATAAGGAAACTTTTCCAGAAACGCTAAGATGAAAAAAAATTCTTCTTCAGAGTCGTACTCGGCCAGATAGCCTCCGTACAGTTCGCAGCTCACTTGGGCATCCTTTTCTATTGTTGAAAATCGTTTTACAGACAGATAATAGCGACGTCCATTGTAGACATTCGATTGATGAAACAATAAACTCCTGGAACGTTGAAGCCAACTGCGATATGCCGATTGTTCCTCCACAAGTCTGTCTATTTTCATAACCTTTTCTCTGAGTTTTTCTAATAAATAAATAAATAAATAAATATATATATATAATAATAATAATAATAACAATAAAGTTCATTTCAAAACACGCTTCATCCCCAAAGGCTCGAAGCGCGGTACAAAGTCAACAAAAAACAAATCTATAATTTACCACATTTAAAATAAACGCAACACTACAAAAACTAATTACAAGCATCTATGGCAATGTCTTTCTAGCCATTTCAACCATAAGCAACACATCCATTATGCATTAAATGGAAAATAAGGTAGACAATCATCCCAGAAGGTGTTTGCGAAATAGATGTATATATATATATATATATATATATATATATATATATATATATATATAGAGAGAGAGAGAGAGAGAGAGAGAGAAAAATAATTTTTTTTTTTAATTTTTTTGAGATCTCTTTGTCTATATATATATATATATATATATATATATATATATATATATATATATATATATATAGAGAGAGAGAGAGAGAGAGAGAGATTAAAATAATTTTTTTTTTCAAATTTTTTGGGAACTCTTGGTCTATAGGCTTTTACTCATTGTTATGCAGAGCTTGTTTACAACACTTTTCCCCCGTGTGTGAACTTTCTTTGACCTCGCATTAGACTCCTAGCAGACAGTCACTTTTGTTGTGGGCGTGGTTAAATCTCTTTGATGTATCGTGTTTACTACCGCCTTCCAATTAAACATAGTTAGTATGTCTACTATTATCTTGTCAAGGTTCTCGATTGAATTAGAAAACTAAGGGGGTTTTCTAGACGCGTCGGTAGACCCACATATATAAGGGCTTGACAGGCAGAGAGGGACTGAGATTCAGATAGATATATTTTAACTTCACTAGACGTGTATTATTCTTTGTGTACTTATGTGTTTATTCGCTTTCGTCATTGTACATTATTAATTGGCAAATTAGTATTCTCTGTGTACCGGTACAAGATCTACCATACTCTTTAAGTTGATTATTTTTAATTATATTTTCTTTTGTTTTGTAAATATTTAATTAAATCTTATTAATTGTGATTAGTACTGTTTTGGGTGTCGTATTTTTGTTATTTGTATTTCTCTGTGGTATCGTCCTTTGTTAGGCACTGTTTGAACGAGCCATAAATTTATAATAGGAGATTAATTTCTCACAATAGAAGCCAGTGCGTAAAACTCACCTATTCGGCCACAGACTACTACTCACGTATTCGTCAATATTCTTATATTCACCTATTCGGTTAAAGGCTAATACTCACCTATTCGGCTGCAGGCTAATACTAACATATTTGTCTATAGGCTAATACTCACCTATTTGGCTAAGGCCGTGGACACCTGCGACGAGTCCGGCCAGAAGCCAAAAGCAAACAATACCCTTCATGGCCCTCGTTGTACCTGTCAGTTCCTTTCTACAGCAGATTGAGTCTGTCCCACAGTTTAAAAAAACGTTCCCATAAACAATTAAAAAGTAGACAGTTATTAACGAAATAAAACTGCAATTTTAATGTAACATCAGTGAACGATGCAGTTTACAATTTTTATCAATATAATTAAAGAGTGATTGTTCAGAAATTCACCTTTAAACTATCATTGGGAACAATTGGTGATTGTTTCTGGAAATCTCCCGTTAAGACCATTACTATTTTCAACTCATTAAAACCGCCGTATTGTAAAAATCTTTTAAAGGTTAGAATACATTAAGAAGCTATAAAAAAAAAAAAGAAAGATTTTTTGGTAAAAATTAACTATTATTTTGATTTTAATAGCAATTCCATTTTTTAAGTTCTATTTTCAAAAATAAATTCTTCCTAAATCGTCAATTTAAAAATAAATGCTATGAATTTGATTTCAAAAATTGTGCTTCGGTTTACCAAAGAAGGTACTTGTCAATCATTTGAATAAAGTTATATTTGTTTGAAATTCTAAACAAACCTTTCAATTATCTGAACTTTAAAACATTTATACTTTATTTTGTACGATTTCAGATAAAATAACACATTAATAAAAATATGACTTCTTTTGATAAGATCTCATGTGGTATTAACATAATTATGCCATACATATACAATTTATACAAAAGACCAGTTTGGAACATTTATAAAATTGTATAAACTTTTCAACAAAATATTTTTATTTTTACCCTGGTAATATTTGGAAATATTTAGAAAAGGTAATTAATGTGAGTACGTTGGTGATTTTTAAAATCATTTTTTGATCTACCATTTCTCTCTAAGTGTAGAATGTTGCAAAACTTAATTAAATTATTGGCTTAAATGAATTCTTGTGCCTTGAATTTGTCAAAACATTTCTGGGAACTATAAAGATTTAATATGCGATTATCAAGTTAGGGAAAAATGCATACCCTCAAGGGAACCACAACTGGTATGAATTTAGTTCATGCCCCGCCGTTGTTAAATATGTCTTTAATCTTTATTATGGCTATTTTTGGTGCTTCCCACACGAATATTTGAAAGTTAATATCAAAATTGTATAAAAGAAACATTGAATTAAAGTATGCGCCAAAATGCATCCCTGCATTTTGAATTTGCATGACTTTCTTCAGCACCCAATTTTCTGCGCACTTCCTTCTTGCTGATCAATGTTACAGTATGGGATTGATATATAAGCTTAAGCCAAATGATTACTCTGGGACACACCACAAACGGAGTGAATTTAAGTTTACGTATGTCACTGGCACTATAATGCCCCCCCCCCCGAATACCCTTAAAAATGTCCTTCCCTTTATCAAAAATTGTAAAAGAAAAATTTAATTAACTATATTCTAAAATGTACGTCTTGATTTTGGAAATAATAAAAAAAATTGTCGGGAGATTGCTCTAATAGCCCCCCCCCCAGACCCCTTCACCACTCAAGATTAATCTTAATTATTTAATTCGTTTACTCCGTCTAGGGCATAGGGCATCTACAACAATTTTACATCTATCTCGTTCTACATAGCTATGATGTTTTTGGCTGAGTTTATCATTGTGATCTTCGCCTTGCTTTTATTTATATAAATTAAAGCGAGATTCATCATCGCCATCGATTTCTACCATTCACCGCGATGAAAGTGATCGATAATTTTCATGACGAGAGATACACTGCCTAGAGTTTTAACTTCGTTAGCGCCACCACGGGGGGCACATATTTTTGTAGCTCTCCCTTGCGCGATACAAACTGTGCAGTTTTCCCCACCCTCCCCATTTCTACGCCTCGAAAAAGGTTTAGCTAAGAGTTTTTTTGCATGAAAGGAAATGATTCATTTTTGTGCCCCCTTACTCAAAACTAATTTTTTTTTAACCATCAAATACCATCAAAGTCCATTTTAGAGCTCCAGCTAGTCTGGCGCCCCGGGACATACGTCCAATCTGCCACGCCTTAGCTATGCCCCTGGCCAGGGCACACTGACAAGGGCTTTAACCCCACCCCCGGAAATCTGAAAAGCCCTCCTAGGGAAAAACGTTATGAAAGAAACACTGTTGGTGACTCAGGTGCGAGTGGAACATTGCTCTACTCAGCCCACATTTAACAGGCAAAACCAAAACAGGGAACCGAACGGGCGGCGTTGCCCATTATCTCCAGGAAAAGTGGACCTGTTGACTTTGTTCCTCAAACTTGAATTTGGGTGTGGTCGGGGTAGAGATCAAAGCTGATTCCGCCTGCTCCAGTGTGTTAGCTGGAGCCACAAAGAGCAACATCTCCTCTTCCCCGCAATCCTACACTTCCCAATATAAGTTAGTGTTTAATGACATATCACCACTGTATGCTGTCATATTTCTCATTATAAACTTGAAAAAAAGGTTTAAATTTAACAAGAAATAAACGTACCTACTGGCTCTTGTGCAAATGGCGCAAAGAAGCAGTTGCCTAACCGGTCTTACTTGAAATACATCCAGACACTCCGACCTGCGTGGTAGGAGATGCGAGTTATTTTTTACGTAAAGAATAAGAGTTTTGAGAAGGAATGAATCTGCATTGACGGTCTCATTTAAATGTAACAACAGAACGTGGAGTCAGCACTCGTATCTTTTATTCCCCGACCCCCCCCCTCCCCCATTCCCATTGTCAGGACATTCTGGTCTTAAATCAAACTGTAGAAAAACATCGTCTGATCCATTGGGATGTTTTAATGTGGTTTTAGCCGCATTCTTGTGTTAGCAAGAAAATACCATTATGTTCTTTTATTCTCCCCATTGTCAGGAAATTTGGGCATGAAATCTGAGTAAATAAAAGCACTGATTGCCCCATTGTGATATTTTAATGTGGTCTTATCGGCATTGTTGTCAGCAATAGAGTATCATCATTGACAGTAATATTTTTACATCTACCAATGAACACGTGATGCGTCAACATAGAATACAAAATACCAGGGCTAAAGTAACTCAGTGTCCTGTGAATCGATGTCAGACATGTTTTTTCCTCCTTCAAAACACTTTAACAACGTTTCCCAAATTGATATCTGGCGGACCCAAGGACAAGTTTCGAAAATAAACGAGGGACCATATTAATGTATACCATTTTCTTTATTCAAACCATTTCTCTATTCGGCCATTAATATTTTTTTGTGCTGACCGGCAACGTAAGTGCAGATAAGCTGTCAAGAAGGGGGCCCAATCGAATGAAACCGGAAGGATAGCGACGGGTGAGACACGCAGGCTAGATCGAAAACACGCAATCTTAGACCACCAACTACCACAGCCATACCCTGCCAACGGTGCAAGACACTTTTTCGAGCGCGGATCACACTAGCAAGCCCCCTAGGCACTCCTGGTGACACACCCCACCTTTAACCGGATGACTAGATGGTTCTTGTCGATTTGACGTACGCACAACAGCAACCAACAAGGGCATGTTGCGATTGAAGCAGGGTGTCACCAGGTCATTAATTCTCAGAGGAGGTCCATGGGGAGGTCTGGATCGAGTGACACCATGAGTTTACTGCACTGGGTGACAAACACTCCAGAGACGCCACTGAGCAAAAAATAAATTAGGGACTTAGTCAAAAAAACAAAAACAAAGGCGAATACAAGATGGGACGTTGCTTACGCTAGCCGTCGAAACACTGCATTAACATATATAGGGAGCTTATTTACTACAAAAAACCAGATGATTCAGGGTTTCCAACAAAAATAAATCTTCAAAAGGAACTCGCTTTAAATGTATACATATATTTTGCTATTGTTATATATATTTTATATCTATTGAGCCTCCATTAACCCCACTTTTGTCATTTTTACCCAATTTAGGGCAATTTACCCCAGTTCGTTGACCTCTACTCTAGGCCGACGAAAGAAGCTAATCTTCGGACTTGTTCGGCGTACAATGAGAAATGGTTTTCTTTAGTTGTTGTCATTGTTTCAATGATATCATAACCAAATTCATTTTTCATATATTTATTGAAATGAATCCCTTTTGAAACCAACCAAATGTTACATCGATTAAATGATGGACACCTATGAAGTTACATTTGATCTCATTCTCAGCATGGTAGTTGAAATTTTTAAAAAATTACATTGTATAAATAGGATGAGAAAATCTTAGCTCAAATAAAATTTTTCAGTGGAGAGATAGAGAGAGAGAGAGAGAGAGAGAGAGACAGAGAGAGAGAGAGCACTAATTTTAAGTTTATAGACTTCATCTTTAATGAACAAATTATTTAGTTCGCAGTTTTGTAAAGGAAAAAAAATAATTGAGTTGTTGACGGGTCCAATTGATAACACTTTATCAGAAAATTCAGCATCTGGCTCATCATGTAGATAGATAAATTATTTAAAGTTTTTATTTTTAAAAAAAGTGACGATAAAAGTTCCCGATGGAAAATGTATGAAACAAAATTTGTGTTCAGAATAATTACTAATCTAGTTCTTTGGATTAATTAAACAAGGGGGACACCAAACTAGGGTCCGCGGATCCGTCCCTCGATGTCAGGCCATTTCGCCCGCCAAAGGTACTTGATTTTGCTTTCATAAAACGTATGGAATATTCTTTTGAGATTCAATTTAAATATTTTGTTTAGAATATTAGGAGATCCTCATATGTGCGGAGACCTCCTGGCTGCTATGTGCTTAAATTTACCATTTTCAGTTTAAAATTATTGTATCTAGACTTTCTTGTTTATTTAAATAAATACAATGTTTGCTTATATATGGCATCCTTACGTCTGTGCGAGGCGATGATGTAAATAGGTCACTTGGAATCAAATGGCTCACGATGCTGATCCTGGAATGGCAGTCTTGGCTGAATTCCTTGCAGGATAACCTTGACCCCTGGTAAAATTTGATCTGCCGTGTTTTTCTTTTTATTCCAAGACCTTCGTTTCCCCCATCTTATTTCTTTATGACTCCTTTATACACTGCTATTCGCCAGATGGAACGTTGCTCAGCAAAGATCTCCCATTCGTTGAATACTATGATGGCTTCCCTCACCCTTCTTTTCCAAAACGTCCATAAATCCCAGCTTTGGCCGTCAAATAAGTCATGTCCCTTTTGCTATCTCTTGATACAGCAGATTCTTTGAAATACGGCCTTCCTCTTTTTTTCTTTGTCGCTGCTGCTTTTGCGATCCTGATAATCACCTCTTCGTCAACGGAGAGAGCACTATTTGTATTCTAATTATTAATTTTTGTTTAAGAACTACATTTATTCATTAAACAGGTCAGACACTGATTGTCAGTCCCAAAGTAATTCAACTTGTCACTGATAGACAACTAGACGTCAAATGTTTCTATGAGGCAAGTATTGACCAAATCGGTGAGCTTCACAATCTGAGCATCTTGTTTTCGAAGAACGAAGAAACCACCGATTTTAAAACTCTCGCCACCATCGATGTCGAGGATGGCGTTGAGAGCGTCACCGACGCTAAGATCACGGGAGTTATTAATGGGCTTGGTGACTCCTGGCTTAACATCACGTGGATGTATCCTTTTAAAGAAAGGGCAGGCCTTTACAAGTGCGTTGCGCAAGGTTTAAATGCAGCTGGAAGCGACATTTCTTCTCAGACCAGTGTGACGGTACACTCCGTTGAGATGAAAGATCTTTTAGAAAAGCTGATAAAGATAAATAGACTTTTGGAAGAACAATTGGCATTTCGAATTCGACTTCAACGCTCCTGGAGTTTATTCTTTAATAAATCGGAGGCATACAATGGACGTCGCTATTATCTTTCTGGAAAGCGTTTTTCAACGACAGAAAAGGAAGCCCGAGTCAGTTGCGAACTGTTCGGAGGCTATCTCGCCGAGTACGAAACCGAAGAAGAATACCAGTTCATCAAATCGTTTCTGTCCACGTTTCCTTCATATACATCCGTGTTTATTTCAGGGACGGATGAACTGGTTGAGAACACGTGGATCAGCCAACGCCCCAGCACCACATTAAAGATGATCAAGTGGGAGCGGTGGGAACCAAACGGGGGACGAGATGAAAACTGTCTCGGATTTTGGAATAACGTCTCTTGGTTTGTGGGTGATGTTCCATGTTCCTTTAACACAGACGAATTCGTTCACGGATACCTGTGTGAAGTTCCCGACACCGAAGCTTAGATTTGCCGTGGAGCACCCGCTATAACCCTAACATCGTGGACTATAAAAACAGAACCCGTTAATGCAATTAAAAAAATATATTTCGAACGAATAGTTTTTGAACTTTTAAAAAATTTGGAAGAGAGGTGATTTTGTTCCCTTTTTTAAAAAAAAAATGGATTTTAAAAATCTATTGTGGTTTTTTATCTATGTGGCATTGATGTTGGACTAGTTTTAGTTGATTTTTTATCGTGTGGTTCGAAAAATTTTGACATTTTTTATATCCTCACTACAAGTATTTTGAAGAGAAAAACAACATACTGTAATGTTTTTTATAAATAAACGAAATCTCTTAACCCTATCACATCTGCGTTATAGAGTTCTGTTATTGTTATAATAACAGTGGTCTTATCTAGCGCTGTACCCCGCTGTACCCCAGCCTAGGGCTAGGCTTAACGCGCTTCAAACAAACATTTGCAAAAAAAAAAGAAAAATGACTTTTTAAAAAAGTTATATAAAAGTATTCCATTTAAAAACAGCTGTATCAAAAGATTGAGTTCGGCCACCCAAGTACTATCTTTTGAAGCCATGGACTGCACCCAGCGGTCTCGAGCACTGATTGTCGGTCAGAAAGAAGGGGATGGGGGTTGGGGGTAAGAATGAGACGCAATAGTATCGTTTGAAGAAAGGGGTCTTGAGAGCAGTTTTGATATATTAATTGATTTGTAATTTTATTTCACAATTTAATTATCATTTAAAACTAATATACACAGACACAAAAACACACATATATATTTAGAGAGAGATAGAGAGAGACTTAAAGAATTTTTGTTTTTAAATTTGCTTGTGAACTATTCGCCTGCAGGCTAATACACACCTATTCGTCTAAAGGCCAATATTCCCCTAATCGGCTACAGGCAAATACACACCTATTCGTCTATAGCAGTGGTTCGTTATTTATTATTTTCGTTGCTACTTCATAGCTGTAAGGATATATGTTTTCAGATGGTCTTAGGCGGACCCTGGAAAAGGGTCTCGCGACCCACAGGTTGAGAACCGCTGGTCTATAGGCTAACACTCACCGTGGACACCTGGGACGAGCCCAACCAGAAGCCAGCAGCAGACAATACCCTTCATGGTCCCCTTTGTACCAGTCAGTTCCTTTCTAGAGCAGATTGAGCCTGTCCCACCGTTTAAAAAAAGGTTCCCATGAACAATGAAAAAAAAAAGTAGACAATTATTAACTAAAAAAACTGTAATTTTAATTTAACCTCAATGAACGATGCATTTAACATCTTTAATCAATATAATTAAAGAGTGATTTTTTAAGAAAATCTCCTTTTTACTATTATTGGGAAAATTGTTGAATGATTGTTTCTGGAAATCTCCCGTTAAGAACATTACTATTTTTAATTCATTAAAACCACAATATTGCAAATCTTTTTTAAAGATGAGAATAATTTAGAAATTTATAAAAGAATAAAAAAAACAACAACTAAATATTCTTTTGATTATAATAGCAATTCCATTTTAAAAAAATCTGTTTTCAAAAATAATTCTTCCTGAATCGTCAATTTAAAAATAAAGACTGTGAGTTTGGTTTTTAAAAAAAAATCAGTTTACCAAAGATAACAATTTTCAATTATTTGAATAAAGTTATGTTAGTTTGAAATTAAAAAAAATAATATTTCAATGAACTGAAAATTGAAACATTTATACTTTATTTTATACGATTTCAGACAAAATTACACATTAATAAATATGTGACTTTTTTTATAACACCTGATTTCTTATTAACATAATTATGAATATATATACGATTTATAAAAATGACTAGTTTTGAAAACTTATAAAATTGTAGAAACTTTTAAAAAAAAATATATTTTCACTCTGGTAGCATTGGAAATATTTATAATAGTAAAATATGTAAGTAAGTTGGTGATTTTTTTATCATTTGCGTTAAACAGTTAAAATGATATCATCTATTTTGTGATAAAACTCTTTTTGGAAGGAATAATTTTTTTCGGTACGTTGAAGTGAATTCATTTTAATTAAATAGTTAACTCAAAAAAATTTACTTAAAACTAAAGCCGCATTACTATTTAGTAATGTAGAGAAACAGTATAAAACAAGCAGCTCAAGCAGGGCCGTCGCTTGGCTTTTCGAGACCCCAGTCCAATTTTTCAGTTTCGTCCTCCGACACCTTGCCTTAAAAGTTTATAATTAAAAATAGTATTCACGTCACAACTCTAAGCCTCTTTAAAAAGTCGTGGTCGCCTACAGACGTAGGGGTCAACGGATACCTAAATTTTTCAACTGTCATCCATCCTGTTTTCTCCAATGAAGTGTAATATTTTGCAACACTTAATTCAGGTACATGCATACAAGCATTCTTACATTAAAAATTTCTCTGGGAACTAAAAAGTTTTAAGGCACGAGAATAAGCCAGAGCAAAAAAAAAACATATCTCAACGGCGCCACAACGGGAATTAATTTAGTTCATGTTGGGCTGGGGCGAATTTAGAGTTGTCCTTGTTCGTTATTATGGCTAATTCTGTCGCTTCCCATCCGAAAATAAGAAGGGGAGTACATAATTACAAGCAGGACTGGAAGTTAAAAACAACCAAAAATTATGATCATGTAAATAATAGAACATACATATTAAAACATTAAAATTGGAGAAATCAATGTCCCTTTGAGCTGCACCGCTCCGTGGCCGCGCAGCTATCTCACAGACACCGCGCAGCTGTTTTGAGTATCCGCGGAGAAAATTTCCCTGGAAGTATGTGTTTGTGTTTGTCGATTGTAAAATTTTGCACACCAAAAATTGTGCTGTAAAAATTTGCACACAACTGTATGATTTTGCACACGAACCAACAAACCTTATGGGGAACATTGGAGACACTACTTCTGAATATGTAAATTAATTCAATACATATGATTTTTTTTTTGTTGAATTGAAAGATTTGAATTACTGACAGAAATAAAAGAAAGAATATCGGCTGCAAGCAGTGCTTGCTTATAGTAGTCAGAAAATACTTAAGTAAAAACATTACAAGAAGATCAAACAAAACTAGATTAAAAAATAAAACTTTAATCAGACCAGTTGTAACATATGCAAGTAAAGCTTAGGCCCTAACAACAACAGCAGAAAACCTCTTAAACATATGGGAGAAAAAAGTTCTCCGGGAAATATATGGACCAACAAAGGACGAAAATAAATGGAGAATATAGATCAACTAGGAAGTGTATAGTCTATATAAGGATCCCAGCAGGGTTTCGTTCGACCATCTCTGGGGGGGGGGGGGGGGGGGGTGGGGATTGACACTGTTTCTTCGGGAAAAGTCAAATCCCCCCCCGCCCCCCCCCCCCCCCGAAGCAAAATGTGTACAACAATATAAATGATTATTTTATTTATTTTTTAAATTAAAAAAAATACAATATTGTCATTTGTAATGCGTTTTTAAAAGAATATTATCTGGTGTCTTTAACCGATTACAATTAGTGGAAACTATACAATTTCGTTAAGTTAGATATATTTCATGATTCGTATATCCTTCTAAATGATTAAAGTATTCGATTAAAAATATCGTACTTGCCACACCTGATTACAAACTGAAGTCTTACTTCTCGTTGTTCGCACGTCTCGGTATTTTTATTCAATTATTTTTTGCGACCTCACAAATTTAAAGACTTTAATAACACTGTATTAAACTATTATTACCTAAATAGCATTTCTCTATAACAGTTCTTGCTAAGTATCAAACATACGCAATCTATTTTCAAATTATATTTCATTATAAAACCATTACTTTTAAATTAGGGATAAGTGTTAATTATAAAAATTATGATGAGATTGGGCTTTTAAAATATTATTATTTGCATAATTATAATTTTACTCGATTCCATGAATTTTGAGTGATAAAAATTAGAAACTCAAAAAAAAAAAAAACATAATTAAAATTTTACTCGATTCCATAAATTTTGAGTGAAAAAAAATAAAAACTAAAAAAAAAAAAAAAAAAAAGTGATATATTTTTAAATTAAGAATGTAACAGGCGCATACCAGTGACGTCATGTTGTTGGGGCTCGTTGTGGTATTGCCCCCACCCCCCTCCCGGAATTTGCAGGTTTTATTTAAATTACTGTGTACTGTGGCGCCTCCAGTAATAAACAACTTAAATAGCCCAGCAAGTTTTTGATTAGCCACCACCCCCCCTCTCCGAAACACTCTGAACTGACGTCCCTGGCGCACACAAATAGTGCACATTTCATCAATTAATATATCGAAAGCGTTTTTTGTTTTTTCTTTAAATGTGCTACTTTTGCAAACAATTCCTAAATAACAGACATTTAAAAAAAATAATTAGCCTAAGTTTTACTTAATTCCCAAATGCTTGTCTCTTTTTACTACCATGATAAATAAACAAATTGTTCCATCCAGTTGCACGGTTTTTTAAAAAATAAACTAACATTATTCCTAGATGACAATCTATCAGAATGATGATTTTTGTGAACTAGCATTTTGATAATCATGCCAATTCCATTACTTTGGTACTTATTTTAGAATTTTTTAAATTCCTAATTTGTAAATTTAAATCAAACTCTGTTGATTTGGGAAAAAGAATTTTGTAAAGTATATTTAAGTAGCAATAAGTAATTATCTGAAAAAAAAATATAGTAGTTTCAAATTCGAGATAAAATCAAATTTCAATCAACCGAATATTAGGAATTGCCATAATAATGGCGTTCATATACGATTTATCGATATAAACAGTTTTTAAAACCCACAAAAGTGTATTGATTTATCTACTTAACAGTTATCCCCCCCCCCCCGGTAAAACTTGGTAATATTTAGCAAATATTATTATTACACGTAAGTTGAATATTATAGGTATTGTGTTTTCATATGCTTTCAAAATATAAAATGATTTTAGCACAGTTTTTTTGTGATGGACCCTCCTCCCCCACCCCCCCCCNCACACGCAGGTCAAGCAGAGCTGTCGCTCAATTTTGCGTGGCCCCTTTTGTCACTTTTTGGTCTTGTTCTCCCCCCCACCTTGCATTGAAAAAAGATAAGTAACAAAATATCCACATCACATCCCTCAGCCCCTACTATACCTGACCTGCAGTCGTAAAGGGTACTGGGCTCGCACGATGTTTCTAGGGTTAAGTGACACCTACATTTAAAAAAAAAAAAAGTAGCATCCCTACCGTTTCTCTCCGAGTGTAGAATGTTGCAAAACTAAATTAAAGTATTGGCTTAAATGTATTCGTGTACTTTGAATTTGTCGTAATATTTCTGAGGACTATAAAGATTTAATATGCGATTATAAAGTTAGGGAAAGTGCATACCCTCAAGCACCCCACAACTGGAATGGATTTAGTTCCCGCCCCGCCGGTGTTCAAGATGTCTTCCATCCACATTAATGATAATTTTTGGCGCTTCCCACAGGAAAGTTTGAAATTTTATATCAAAACTGTATCAAAGAAACACAGAATTGAAGTATTCGCTAAAATGCACCCCTGCATTTTAAATTTGTATGACTGTCTTCAGCACCCAATTTTTCTGCTCACTTTCTTCTTCCTGATTAAAGTTACAGTATGGGGTTGCTGTATAATCTTGTGCCAAATGATTACACTGGGGCACGCCACAAACGGAGTGAACTTAATTTTATGTATGTCACTGGCACCATAATGCCACCCTGCCCGAAAAAATTTCCATCCCTTTATCCAAACGTGTAATAGAAACATTTCATTTAACTATAGTCTAAATTGTACCTCTTGATTGTGAAATAATTAAAAAAATTCTCAGGAGAAGGCTCTAGAAGGCTCCACAGACTCCTACACCGCTCAAGATTAATGTTACTTAATTAGTTCTTTTTCCTCGTCTCGTTCTTGTGCGTTTCTCTCCAGTTGCGTTCATGTTTAGCCCACACTTTATGTTTCTGTCTTCAGCTCGGGTCCCCATGTTTTTTTAGGGTTTCCTCTCGTTCTTTGCTTCCTGTGTATGCCATGTTAGGGATTGTCTAACGATGATATATGGGGTTTTGCTGAGAGTGTGCTCTATCCACATCCATCTTTTCCTTATGATGTCTTCAGTAATAGGCTCCTGGTAAGTCCTAACCAGTAAGTCTTTGTTGGAGGCTGTGTTTGGCCTCTTGATGTTCAGGATCTTTCAGAGGCAAGTGTTTATGAAGGTCTGCACTTTCTGCGTATTGGTCGGTTTTGTTCTCACAGTGTCGGCTCAAAAAGTAGAACTGTTTTAACATTTGTGTTAAAGATTCTGACTTTGGTTTGAAGAGTCGGCTCTCTTCACTCCCATATTTCATTTAATAGCACAATAGCACAAATGCCGACCTGGCCTTTCCAATTCTAGTACTGATTCTAATCCATCATTTAAGTCAATGGTGCCGCTTTAGTATGTGAAGGCCTCCACTAAATACAGTTCATTTCCTGCTACAGAGCTATGTTGTTTTTGGCTGAGTTTATCATTGTGATCTTCGCCTTGCTTTTATTTATATAAATTAAAGCAAGATTCATCAAAGCCATCGATTTCTACCATTCACCACGATGAAAATGATCGATAATTTTGGTGACGAGAGACACAATGCCTAGAAGTGTAGCCCTGTTAGTGCCACCTAGAGGGCCACATTCTTTTGCCGCTCTTCCTTTTACGATACAAACTTTGCAGTTGTCCCCACCCTCCCCATTTCTACGCAGCCAATGTGTGTCGCTACAGTGTTTTGCTTGAGGGGACATGATTCATTTTCGCGCCCACCTCCTCAACTCTCAAAACTAATTATTTTTAACGATCATACACCATAAACTACCATCAAAGTCCATTTTGGAGCTCCCGCTGGTCTGGCGCCCTAAGGCATATGTCCAATCTGCTACCCCTTAGCTTTGCCCCTGGCCAGGGCACCATGGCAAAGGGCACTACCCCCACGTCACACCGCCCCCGAAAATCTGAAATGCCCTCCCTGGGAAAAAACTCGGAAAGAAACACTGTTGGTGACTCAGATGCGAATGGAACGTTGCTCTGCTCAGCTCACATTTAACAGGCACGACCAAAAAGGGGCCCGAACTGCCAGCATTGCCCACTATCTCCAGGTACAGTGGACCACCTATTGACTTTGTTCTCCAAACTTGAATTTGGGTATTGCCGGGGTAGAGGTGGGAGACCTATTTTAAAAAAAAAAATAACATGGTGGAGCAAAGCTGATTCCGCTTGCTCCAGTGCGTTAGCTGGAACCATAAAGAGCAACATCTCTCTCCCCCCCCCCGGAATCCTACCTCTTCCCAAATATGTGTTAGTATTTAATGAGATATCCCCCACTTTACGCTTTCATATTTCTCATTAAACTCTAAATAAATGTGTTAAGATTTAACAATAAATAAACGTACCTACTGACTCTTGTACAAATGTCGCAAAGAAGCAGTTGCCAAACGGGTCTTATTTGAATAACATCCAGACTCTCTGAACTGCGTGGTGGAAAATGCTCGTGTGAGATATTTTATAGGTATAGAATAAGGGTTTTGAGAAGGAATGGATTTGTATTGATTTTCTCATTTAAATTTTAAAACAGATCGTGGAATAAGAACTCTGAACTTTATTTTCCCCAGCCCCCCCAAACCCCCCCCCCCCCGGCCCCTTGCCCATTGTCAGGAAATTCTGGTATTAAATCAAAGTAAATACAAACATCGACTGCTCAATTGTGATGTTTTAATGTGGTTTTAGCCGCATTGTTGTGTTAGCAATAAGACAGCTGCATTGACAATAACATTTATTTACATATACCTATGAGCATGTGATGCATCAACATAGAACACAATAAACCAGGGTTATAGTACCTCAGGGTCCGGTAAATCGATGTCGGACATTTTTTTTCCTCCTTTAAGACACTATGTCAAGGTTTCTTAAATTGTAATCTGGCGGAGCCTTGGACCCAAGGCCAAGTTTCGAAAATGAATCAGGGACCCGTGCCAGATCTATTTATTATATTTTCTTTATTTGTTCTCGGATCAGTGCCCGTCGGTTTTCCATGATTTTGAGGATCCCTGCAATAAAAGGCAGGCTGCGTTCTTATAGACGTCATATCTCAAGAACCCGATGTATTTATCAATAGGAGAAGCATATGTTGAGATCATATCTTTAAAATCTGGTGCCTGGATATCCACGTAGATCCCCCCCCCCCCCCCCCCCCCCCCCCCCCCCCCCCCCCCCCCCCCCACATCTGTCATATCGATGGGAACAGAACGTTATAAAAACCCCAGAATGCCCATGCGATATCCCTTATCGGTCGCAGAGTCGGGATTTAGCATTGTAGGTTTACCCCATGTAGTTGTGGACAATGTTTCTGTGGAAGAACGTAAGAGGAAACACATGAGGTTAACTATTGCAGGGATGAACTTGACTTAGAGATATGTTCATAGATATCATCGTTGTAATCGGTTGAGTGCAATGTTCCCTTTAAGCTGCGCGATTATATCACAGTTTTGTGTATCCGCGCAGCAATTTTGCAAGTAAGTGTGTATGTGTTTGTGGGCTGTAAAAATGTGCACACAAAAAAAATAATTAATGCTGTAAAACTTTGCACACAGCTGTAGGATTTTGCACACGAACCAACAAACCTTAGAGGGAACATTGGTTGAGTGGTGTGCACTTGTGTGAGGGTGGTGACACACTTTGATCGATATTTCAGTTGCATGGACACGGAAAGAGGAACGTTCATTTATATTGATCAGTACTGAAGGTTATGATGGCAAGAAAGGTTTTAGAACCTCTGAGCAGGGACGCTTGATGATTAAATATGAGTTTCGTGTGTTTGTATACAACAATTTATTTTCGTTTCGATATTTTGATATATTTGAAAGAAATCAAATAGTTATAACGGTTTACATAAAAAAATAATAGGTATTGACAAGGCTTGAAGCAATAAAATGATTCTGTAGCTGATTTAGATAATACATACAGGATAATACGACCAACAGGAAACGACAGGTTGCACTTCAAATAATTGGAGAATAGGAGACCCAGCTTATTCTATCTAAGAATCCCAACTTACCATATCATAGGTGACCCAGCTTATCATATCATAGGTGACATAGCTTATCATATCATAGGTGACATAGCTTATCATAGCATAGGTGACCCAGCTCATCATAGCATAGTTCCCCTAACTTATCATATCATATTTGACCCAGCTTATCATATCATAGGCGACATGGCTTATCATAGACTAGGAGACACAGCTTACCATAGCATAGGAGACACAGCCAATCAAAGCATAGCATACACAGCTTATGGTCGCACAGCATAAGCAGCTTATAATCGGAAAAGATACACAACATATCATCGAATAGGTGACCCAGTTTGTCACAGCCTACGGTACACAGCGTATCATATCTTGTGAAACGAAACTTTTCATATCATTAGTAGATTAGCTTATCATATGATACGTGACCCAGCGTGTCCTTGGATGGCATACCCGGCGATGGATTCTCGTAGGTTGGTAACATCGACACAATGAAAATTCCGAGAACTCCTGCGACGAGACTGTCGCCAAGCTTAATCATCCATCAAAGATATTACATTGGGTTATCCAGAGACATGATTCTAAAAGCAAACACAACGCCTTGTGATTCCGTCCGGCGAAATCTACACCATTCTCACATTGCGACGGATGGATGAGTCTACACCATTGTCACATTGCGACGGACGGATGAGTACACCATTGTCACATTGCGACGGACGGATGAGTACACCATTGTCACATTGCGACGGACGGATGAGTACACCATTGTCACATTGCGACGGACGGATGAGTACACCATTGTCACATTGCGAGACGGATGAGTCTACACCATTCTCACATTGCGACGGACGGATGAGTCTACACCATTCTCACATTGCGACGGACCGATGCCAGGGTGAAACAAAAATCTTCCTACCCAATGATTAATTGTCATTCTCAATTAACCAATTGAGTTCATTCACCCCACACACACAGTTCAACCTACCTGTTTAATTTGGCACATATTTTGCACGAAACATCTTCATGGATAATGTTTCTTTCCACAACAAATTTCTAGGGTGGGAAAAAGAGAAGTGTGTCATATTGTTAATTTATTGTTGGATTCAGATGTCAAGTTTTCAACTCAGAAACTTTTTTGGTAGATGCATTGGCTTTATTATTTTTTTTTTTAATGACTCCGCTCTTTTCTCGTGGCTAGCTGGAAATCTTTGGATGGCTAATTGATCCACTTCCCGCCAACTTACCGGGCTGAAACTTTGCACTTAGACTCGTTGCCGATGACAAACAAAAGTTCACAGGTTTTTTTGAATGGGGGGGGGGGATTTTTATAAAGTGCGCTACTTGCGCGCATGTTTTGTCAAATTTTTATGGTGGGGTGCAGGTGAGCCCTAATTAGGATTCTTATAAATTGCGTTACTTGCAGGTATGTTTCGTCAAATTATGAGGCTTACCCACTATTTGTTGGATATTTTAAAAGAGTTTATAGAAAAAGTCAGTTTTTAGGGGTTGTTAAATTTCGTTGTAAACGTGTGGACCATGTAAGATACTTGTCTTTGATCCAGAAGAAAAGCTAACTAACGAAATCTTTTGGTGAGGGTCTGAGATTACTCTTTTAAAGTCCCGGCTAGTACATTTGCTACCATCTCCATCTGTTATGCCATGTAACCTTTTCCTCAGGTAGGACTCTCCCACCGCCCTGGCTTGCTCTGGAACATCTGGTGAGGGACATACGGTCAACAAATGCGCTAGTGTTTCCGCTACCAGATTGCAATGCCAGCAATTAGGGTCCTTATTGTTATCTAGCGTCCAGAATTATATCACAATGGGAAAGTGCTCTGTGTGCATCTGCGTCTCTGGACTCAGCTGCGTGTGACCTAACTCCCACCATGGGTCTTTTCTGATAGGAAAGGATAAGTTGGCTAAGACGCCTCTGGCGGTAGTATTGTCTGCCGATTGCCTGTTTAATTTCGCCCAGAGATGGTCTGCCAGTCAGCTTTTGATTGCCACGTAAGTTACTGGTACGTCTGGCTGAGGCTGGGACAGAGAATCGTTTCTTTTTCCTAACCACTGGTGTTGACACCCCCTGGAATCCATTGCACTGTCACTGTTCCTCTTAGTTCACCGATCTTGATTACGTCATCTATGATTGCGCCAACTAGATGCGTGGTACCTGTTTTTTTGCCAAGATCTTGAGAGCAGATTTTGAGTCCAAGTAGACAATGATATCGAGCCACGCAACCTCCTATCCTTTCAATGTGTGATATACACTTTCCAGGCCCCTTAGGATAGCTTTTAGCTCCGCATCGAAGTTTGATGCTGCAGTCACAAAGGGCCCCGAGAGTTTCTGATTTGCTGAACACCCTGTTGGGTACAGAATAAGCGCAACGTACCCAGCAGCGTTTTTTTCATGATGGCTGAGCCGTCCGTAAGCACTTTCACTGATGTATTCGAATACAAAGCCTTGGTCTCCAGGGCAGCTGCTTCCTGGACATTTCAGAGCTGCGCTTCGTCACAAGTGATTAATTCAAGGCAAAATGTATAAAATGATTCCTTATAAGGCGGATTGACTGGGTTAGTCTTTCTCTATTGCGATTTAGGTCAACTGTCTGCTAGAGTTCCATTACTTGATGCATGAACGATCATCTTTTTAGTCGCCTACCCACTACCCAGCTGTTTTGTATTTGGAAGGACGGCCCCTGTTCATTTTGCCGCCTTTATCTCTCGACAATACTTAAAATAGCCATTCCCCTCCTTATTTCTAATGGTTCTACTTTGGCCAAGAATATTCTATATTAGCTGTGGGTGGGGTTCTGAATCTAACACAGATGAATCTCAATGCCTGATTCTGGATTCGGCTCAACGTTCCCAATGCGGTCTTACTTGCAAAGGTCCGAACTAGCATGCTGTAATCCATCACCGACAATACAATGTTTAGAAAGAGAACTCTAAGCGTACTTGCTCCTGCGCCCCAACTTGTGCATGTCAAATTTTTCACGAAATTGAGATTGGCGTACCCTGGGAGCAGAGGTCTTGTACAAAGTTATGCCCCTTTTGATCCAATTTGACCCCATGTAAACCAGTTTCTTTTCCCATCATAGCTCACCTTTAGCTGGATCTCCTGTTTGAGAAAGTCTCGTTCGTTCTCGAAAATTGAATAAAAGTCTTCTTGGTGTTGATTTCCAGAAGCAATCACTGGATAAATCTGTTGTTAGAGAAAATGCCCTACTGTAATAGCTGTTGCAGTCGGTTGACATATTTACCAAATCGTCCGCATACATCGCAGCATGGGTTTGTTAATATTTAGTGGTAAAACATTGATGTAGGCCAGGAAGAGTGTGAAGCTGAGGGCAGACCCCTGTGGCAGCCCTTTCTCCAACGTTCTTTTGCTGGAGGTTTTGGTGCCGTATTTTGTTGCAATTCATTGGTATAAGACTAGGAAAAGTGTGTAGTTTCTCTCTGTCTTATTCTATCTGTCTCTCACTCTTTCTTTACTTCCCTCTAACAATCTCTCTCTCCTTTTCTCAATCTCTATCTTTCTCTCTCTCTATCTTGCTCTCTTTCTTTCTATATCTATCTGTCTCTCTTCCCTCTATTGCTCTCTCACCCTCTCTCTCTATCTTTTTTCTACCTTTCCATCTCTCTCTCTCTCTCTCCCTCTCTCTCTATCTCTCCCACTCTGTCTCTTTCAGTCTCTCTCTCCACCTTTCTCTTTCCCTCTCTTTCCCTCTTCATCTCTTTCTCTCTCTGTGTGTGTCTCTCTCTGTCTTTTTCTCTTTCGCTATCTCTCTCTCTTTCTCTCTCTCTCTCTTTCTCTCTCTCCCTCTCTCTGTCTCCTTCTTTCTCTCAATCTCTGTTTCTCTCTTCTCTCTCTCTCTTTCTCTGACCACTTTACGTAAGGCCCTTTAACCCTTTTAGAAAGTGCCATAGTTGCACAGCTGTCCAGTCCGTCGAACGAGACGTTGTTCTGTGCACAGAAAACTGATTTATCAAATAGAAGAATGAGACTCAACTCTGAAGTAAAAAATGAATGTTCTATACTATTATAAATGTGATTTTCTTGCCTTTAAACACATTTTTGGGGGTAAAAAAAAATGTTGATTCTTATGTGAACTCATGTCTTATCCTTTCTTTATATGTGATGAACTGCAAATTTTGAACAGATGGTTTCTCCCACTCACTGTTTCGTCAATGTTCTGATAGACATCGTACTGTATGTTTGTTTAATCATTGGCGTCAGGGATACCAATCACTGGATGACTATAATGCAGCATTAACCTCTATGAACTATACAAACATAAGGGCTCGTTTTTTTGTATGTAACACATGCACCATAGCAAAGTAAATATCATGGGGAACTTTAGTAAAATTTACCAAATTATAATATTGGTTGGGATATTCATTAGTGGCAACCAACGGGCTGGTGTAGGTGTCATTTTTTGCGTGAACCTCATGGTGACATACGCCCAGACTTTCAATTAGACCCTTTCGACTTTACCTGAACTCGATGAATCATGTCCTAGTGACAACCTTCTCAAGGGAGACCCTGCTCAGAAGGAAACCTGTCCTAATGGCAGCCTTATATGTTGACAAACTGCTCTGGTGGCCAATCTGCTCTGGTAGAAGACTGCCCTGTGTCACCGTGCCCTTTTATTTCATTACTAGAATAAATGACCAGATGTAATCGATATAACAATGATAGGTCCTTTGCGATGATTTCTACCTGCTAAAGCTAAAACTAATCACAATTCCTAACTTTAAAAAGAAATAAATATGCAATGATATATACATTTCTAACATCATTATTAAGTTTTGAGAAGTATTTATCTTCTATATATTATACGCCTACACTACTTTCTTTCACGCCCCTGAACTACTTTTTCCCCTCTGAAATTGAACTTAAACTATGCAATCTAAATTATCACTAATTATATCACTTTTGTCACTAAAGAAGTTAATTGGGGGACGGTTTCTAAGCTACAGAAACACTTTAGATTTACCCCTTTTGTGCCCTTGAATTACAACTTTCTTTCTCTAAAAATGGTTAAAAACCATAATCTTAAATGCAAAACACGATCTCTTTATATGATGTTAATATATTTTATATTAAATGAATTTGATATATTGATATCTTCATCACAAATTTAAACACATTTTTCCTTGTCTTTTTAAATTATACATAATCAGAAAATCGTAAAACAAGGAATTCATTTAACTAATGAAGATTCTCGCAACAATTTTTCACGTGCATAACAGACCTGAGTATCGATTTTAAAATTTTAAATTGTTAGTCTCATAAAAATACACACCCAATTTAATTTTCGCAAAGTAAAAACAAAAATATATTTTCATTTAAAAAAAAAAATATAAACCCCTCTCCATTTTTTCAAAATTAAAATTTCAAGTGCGTAAAATGATTGGGTTTTGATATGCATGGGTTTACTTATATAAAGTGTACAACGCATTGATTTTATTAATTTGTAAGCATATGTTTATTTGCGAAAAGAGAAAGTAACATCTCTTTTTTCACACATGTAATACCATTGGATTTAAATATATTGTCATCCACGTGAAAATTTACACATCCTATTTCCTACCTCCGATATGTACGTACCCAAGAAGATTAATGTTTATCAAGTTAATTCCCTTATTTTGAGACGTATCTTGTGCTGCCTGGGGTAAAATGACCAACTCCTCCCGACTACCAGATTAAAAAGAAAAAAAAAATTCCAACGGATTGTAGTTCCTTCAATACCCAAACTAACATATTTAAACTTCATATGGTTTGTTCTTATTTGTATCAGTGGATGCCATTTGGATTGACTTAAACGGCATTTTCTTATTAGAAGTGTACTAAAAGGTTCAGTTTTGATTACGTTGTAAATTTAATAAAAGCATATTTTTGGAATGAATAAAAAGTATAAAAATATTAAATAATTAAAAATACATAGCTAAAAATTGTTTCTGTTTCATTAACAGTTTAAAAAGCAATAAATTTTATTTATTAATTTTACTTCAAAAAGAGGGAAATACACTATTAGTTTTGTAACGCGTGGTTATAAAATCAAAGAAAATTAAGAGTTTTAGCTGAACTAGGGGGTTGGGGTGTTAAGCTATGACGTCAATGGCGTGATCATCCATATATATAATTCGCCAGCAAAGGTCAAACAAGACGGGTCAAACACCACGCAGGCTATTTATAGATACGCCAGAGTGTGGTTCAATAATGAGTTCACTGGCGCGTAAAATATAATTCCCGATAACTACGCTAAATTTGGAGGTGCTGAGTCCGGCACGAAATCAACATCAACAAGATGATTCAGAAATGGTGAGACCGGCACGAAATAAACATCAATAAGATGGTTCGGAGGTGCTGAGTCCGTCACGAAATCAATATCTACAAGATGATTCAGAAATGGTGAGACCGGCACGAAATAAACATCAATAAGATGGTTCGGAGGTGATCAGACCGGCATTAAATAACGATCAACAAGATGATTTGGGAGTGATGAGACAGAAGCGACATCAACATCAACAAGATGATTCGGGAGAGATGAGACCGGCATGACATAAACATCAACAAGATAAGTTGGGAGTGATGAGACAGAAACGATATAAACATCAACAAGATGATTCGGGAGTGATGAGACCGGCACGAAATAAACATCAACAAGATAATTTCGCGTGGTGAGACAGGCACGAAACAAAGATCATCAAGACATCAATTAGGCACATTTGTATTTGTATTTTATTGTTTCATTAAAAATCAATAATCTAGAAATACAAGAGATCCACTTTTATGGACATTGTTCATAATAAATATTTTGAAACGATGTAACGAAATGTTTGGATTATTTCGATACAAGTACATTCCCTGGAGTTTTAAGTATTACAGGGCCTATGCCACGAAATAGATCAGGAATGGTTGCCTTAATGCTAGAACCTCCATTACTTTCACCCAGTCCCGATCTAATCTGAAGTTTTGGCTTGACACCATGAGGATACGGAGCAGCTGAAAATTGAAAAAAAAAACAAAAAAAAAACAACAGTTATTGTAATGATCTTTTCTATACAATAATTTGCACAATTTTCCGGCTTCCTCCAAGGAGGCCGCCTTTCCTCTGCATGGCCCTGTCCTGGGTTGTCTCGTCATTACCCTATCCTGGGTTGTCTCGTCATTGCCCTGTCCTGGGTTGTCTCGTCATGGCCCTGTCCTGGGTTGTCTCATCATTGCCCTGTCCTGGGTTGTCTCGTCATGGTCCTGTCCTGGGTTGTCGCGTCATGGCCCTGTCCTGGGTTGTCTCGTCATTGCCCTGTCCTGGGTTGTCTCGTCATTGCCCTGTCCTGGGTTGTCTCGTCATTTCCCTGTCCTGGGTTGTCTCGTCATTGTTCTGTCCTGGGTTGTCTCGTCATTGCCCTGTCCTGGGTTGTCTCGTCATGGCCCTCTCCTGGGTTGTCTCGTCATTGCCCTGTCCTGGGTTGTCTCGTCATGGCCCTGTCCTGGGTTGTCTCGTCATGGTTCTTTCCTGGGTTGTCTCGTCATTGCCCTGTCCTGGGTTGTCTCGTCATTGCCCTGTCCTGGGTTGTCTCGTCATTGCCCTGTCCTGGGTTGTCTCGTCATGGCCCTGTCCTGGGTTGTCTCGTCATTGCCCTGTCCTGGGTTGTCTCGTCATGGTCCTGTCCTGGGTTGTCTCGTCATGGCCCTGTCCTGGGTTGTCTCGTCATTGCCCTGTCCTGGGTTGTCTCGTCATTGCCCTGTCCTGGGTTGTCTCGTCATGGCCCTGTTATTGTGTGTCTCATCATTGCCCTCTCCTGGGTTGTCTCGTCATGGTCCTCTCCTGGGTTGTCTCGTCATGGACCTGTCCTGGGTTGTCTCGTCATGGCCCTGTCCTGCGTTGTCTCGTCATGGCCCTGTTATTGTTTGTCTCATCATTGCCCTCTCCTGGGTTGTCTCGTCATGGCTCTGTCCTGGGTTGTCTCGTCATGGTCCTGTCATTGGTTGTCTCGTCATTGCCCTGTCCTGGGTTGTCTCGTCATTGTTCTGTCCTGGGTTGTCTCATCATGGCCCTGTCCTGGGTTGTCTCGTCATGGCTCTGTCCTGGGTTGTCTCATCATGGTCCTGTCATTGGTTGTCTCGTCATTGCCCTGTCCTGGGTTGTCTGGTCATGGCCCCGTCCTGGGTTGTCTCGTCATGAACCTGTCCTGGCTTGTCTCGTCATGGATCTGTCCTGGGTTGTCTCGTCATGGCCTTGTCCTGGGTTGTCTCGTAATGGTTCTGTCCTGGGTTGTCTCATCATGGCCCTGTCCTGGGTTGTCTCGTCATGGCCCTCTCCTGGGTTGTCTCGTCATGGCCCTGTCCTGGGTTGTCTCGTCATGGCCCTTTCCTGGGTTGTCTCGTCATGGCTCTATCCTGAGTTGTCTCGTCATGGCCCTGTCGTGAGTTGTCTCGTCATGGCCTTGTCCTGGGCTGTCTCGTCATGGTTCTGTCCTGGGTTGTCTCGTCATGGCCCTGTCCTGGGTTGTCTCGTCATGGCTCTGTCCGGGGTTGTCTCGTCATGGTCCTGTCATTGGTTGTCTCGTCATGGCCCTGTCCTGGGTTGTCTCGTCATGGCCCTGTCCTGGGTTGTCTCGTCATGAACCTGTCCTGGCTTGTCTCGTCATGGATCTGTCCTGGGTTGTCTCATCATGGCCCTTTCCTGGGTTGTCTCGTCATGGTTCTGTCCTGGGTTGTCTCATCATGGCCCTGTCCTGGGTTGTCTCGTCATGGCTCTGTCCTGGGTTGTCTCGTCATGGTCCTGTCATTGGTTGTCTCGTCATGGCCCCGTCCTGGGTTGTCTCGTCATGGACCTGTCCTGGGTTGTCTCGTCATGGACCTGTCCTGGGTTGTCTCGTCATGGATCTGTCCTGGGTAGCTTCGACTTCCTTACAAGGACGCGGCTAAATATTAAGGCTGCGGCTATTCGGACCCAGGTCCGAGAAGTGAGAGTTCGGGTTTACTAAAAAATAAAACATAAAATAATTATAGGGTTCGTAAGACAATATTTGTTATCAAATAAAAGATAATTGAATGAACTTTTTGTCTGAAATTTAATTCTTAAGTTAAACCAAAATAAACTACCACAAATGACATCCGAATAGCATTTGGTCAAAATGGAACCGGAAACGCATCGCCCCCATTCGGACTCGGTTCCTTTAGACTCAATTTCAGCCCCACCCACCCCAAAAATCAGTCGCTTCAATGGCAGGAGTGGTAAATCACGTACAATTACATAAATGCAAACGGAAATGCACATAACATTTTTTTTTAATGAAACTTTATTTTTAATGGGTTGTTAAATTGTATGCATGGGCGCCCGCAGAAAACTTTCGGGGGGGGGCAATAAAGATCGATTAACTTTCCAAGGGGGGGGGGGGCAAAAAATGTTTAGTAATGTTTTAATATAGTTTTAATTTACTGTAGCGTATTTGTATGGTGAACGAACGGACAGGGCATCAGCTTAGTTACTTTCTCTTTATTTTCTCTTTACTTTAATAAATTTTTTGTCTATTTTTGTGTAAAATTTTTTTATCCAATCAATCCAGGGGGGGGGGCAAGTGCCCCACCTTTCCCCCACCTGCGGGCGCCCATGATTGTATGTGTTATCTGATGATTTAAATGTTATATTTTAAAAGAGCCATTCATTTAATCGTTTACGAGAGGAAATTTCTTTTTTTTTTTTATTCATTACTCTGAACAGATCTTTAGTCAGTTTAATTAATTCACATGCCCCCCTCTCCTCGCCAGTTAAAAAAAAGTTATCTTCTATGATGATCGCTGTGCCTAATTTTCTAAGGAATTTTCAAACCATAACGTAGAGCAACGTTCAAATAATGCATCTGATCACTGAACCATAAAGTTTGACAAAGTTATAAAAATGCACTCAACCATAACTTACAACAAAGTTACTATAATACTGTATCCATATTTAAACTCTGAATCCAAATTTTAAAAAAAGGATAATTTTAAACAGTTTACCTGTTATTTTTCGATGGTGCTTTTTAAAGTCCCCTCGGGCTCCTAAAATATGTTTTTTTGTTTTTTTGTTTTTTAAATAGAGAATACATTTTCCATATTAACGCTTACATCTGTATGCTTTTACTTATATATGTTTTAATGAATGTCGCAAAACGGGTCAAATCCATTTAGCATGGAAAAATAGTTATTCCTCTCGACTTTATCAAATTCTTGGTGAGCCCTTTCTTTGTTTGATACAAGCGGTTCTTCCACCCCCACCCCCGACCTTTTCTAGTTCTCCTTCTCTTGTTTAAATATGTGATCAGCATAGCCGTTTAAAAATTAGAAGTCTATTATTTTTGTTTTCACCTTTAAGTTTGGTAACCAGAGCTCTTTTTTTCCTAAACCTTGCCTTGACCCAATAGGAAACCCAAAAACGAATACACTTGTAACATCAATGTTTCTAAAAAATCTCTTATATATACAGGGGTGGACTTGGCCGCCGGGACACCGGGAAGATTCCCGATGGGCCGCTAGGACCGGTGATATAATACAAATAAAAGTCATGAAGATAGGGCCGCTTTTTGTTTTTTTCCCGGGCCGCTTTGATTTTTTCCCCGGGCCACTTGAACTCCCCGTCCACCCCTGTATATATATAATGTTTCTGGTTTGTCCTGCCTCACTTTTACAACCGGCCCTCCCCCTATTCAATATGTTTTATATTAGTAGTGAGGATTGGAAAACAACGGTCACGCAGCGAGCTTTTTGCTTGACATCAGAACTCCGGTTAATAGGATGTTTTTTTTTTCGCTTTAGACCAGGACAATTGTTTAAATCTGTCATTGTTTTTTCACATGTTTCTTCTGTGGACGCAAACCACACAGAACTGGGTATGGGATGTCTTTTCACTTCGGGCATGTTCCGGGGATCCGGCACCTGCCTTTTCCTGTCAGTGGGTTATTTGTTGACAACAAAAAAAGGTTGAAAAAGGCAACGCACTCTTACTTAGACGTAGACCATTAGCTTTCGTTACATAATATAGAAAATGATAAATCAACATTTTTTTTTGTTAACATTTGGGCCCAACGGTGATTTCCTAAAAATACAAAGACCCGAACTGCCGGCATAGCCCACTGTCTCCAGGATCGGCGGAGCATCCGTTGACTTTGTTCCCCAAATTTGAATTTGCGGATGGCTGAAGTGGAGTGGGGGATATCTGTGTTAAGAAAATGTATCTTCTCGAAGCTAAGCTGATGATGCGTGCACCAGTAAGCTAGCTGGAGCTATAACGAGCAAGATCCCCCCTCCCTTTCGCAATCCTACCTCATCCTATGTATGAATTAATATTTAATGATTTATCCCACACTTTACCCTTCAATATTTCTCATTTAACACTAAATTTAACAAATATGGAAAAAAATTATTAACAACCTAACACCTTGCAACAAAAGTATCATCAACTCATAGTGTTATACAAATTACCAAATGCATAACATAGTTTGTAAAAAAAGTATCATCAACTCATAGCAGTTTACACAAGTACATAACATACCTTGTAACAGAAGCATCATCAGCGTAAAGCAGCATAAACGCTGTTTCATCATGCTTGCAATGAGATGAGATCGCAGAGGGGCTGTGTGTACTGTCTGTTGTACAAATGGCGCAAAAAGGCAGTTACTACAACGGGTCTTACTCGTATAACGTCCAGACACTCTAGCCTGCGTCGTATGCGATGCTTGTGTGAGTTTATTTTATAGGCACGGGATAATGGTTGTGAGAAGGGATGAATCTAAATTGACAGTCTAATTTCAATTTAACAAAAGAACGGGGCATCACCAATCCGTTACCTTGTATTCTCCCCATTGTCAGGAAATACTGGTATGAAATCAAAGAAAATAAAAACCAGGACTGCTCCATTGTGACGATTTAATGTGGTCTTATCCGTATTGTAGTGTTAGCAATAAAATCGCTGCATTGCAAACAACCTTTATGTACACCTACCCACGTGAGCACGTGATAAGTCAACACAGAACACAATAAACCAGGGTTATAGTAACCCCAGTGTCCGCTCAATCCATGTCGGACATTTTTTTCCTCCTTCAAGACACTATATCAACGTTTCCCAAATTATAATCTGGCGGACCCAAGGACAGGTTTCGGAAATGAATCAGGGACCCGCGCCAGATTTATTTAGTATATTTTCTTTGTTTGGCCATTAATATTTATGTTGTGCTGACGGGAAATGTAAGGCTCTCAGCTCAGTGCCGGTCGGTGCACCAATATTTTGGGGATCCCTGCAATAAATGGTAAACTGCGTTCTTATAGAGGTCATTTCTCAAGATGTATATGTGTTTATCAATAGAAAAAAGCATCATTTTAAAGTGCATATCTAAGATATGTGTCACTTTGTTGTCATTTATGAAAACTATACGACGATTTTTAAAAAATTGTTATTTTTTTAGTCGATTTGTAAAAGAACTAAGCAAAACAAATGAATTTAACAAAAATTTAGATTTACACTCCTTGAAGTTCAAAAAGTTCAATCTAGACTTGGATATTTTATACGAAACTTGCTCATCAGCGTTTGTAATCAGCTCTTCCGAATTTAAATTAAAATTATTTGTGGAAGAACATAAGAGGAAACAAATAATGTTATTTATAGCTGGGATGAACTTGACTTAGAGATATGTTCTTAGTTATCATCGTTGTAATTGTTGGGTGTGTGTGTGAGGTGATACACTTTAATGTATATTTCTTAGTTGTGTGGGCAAGAATAGAGGAACGTTATTCTCCATGTTTCGACCCAGAAGGTTATGTTGGCTAGAAACTTTTGAGAACCTCAGACTAGGAAGGGTTGTTTATGATTAAAATTGATTTTGTGTGTGTTTGGTATGCAACCATTTTTCATTTTGATACTTGAATGTGATTGAAAGAAATACAATGGCTATAATAGTTTACACACACAGTGAGTATGCGTCAGGCTTAAAGTGACAAAAAGGATTATATAGATGATTTAGAAAATATATAATAATATAAAGAGGTAGCAACGACAGATTGCACGTCCATTAAATAGGAGAATAGGCTTATCATATGATAGGAGACGTCTATCAGCTTTTCATATCATAGAAAAACCAAAGCTTAGTCTTTCTTACAAGACGACACTTATCATACCATAGCAGACCCAGTTGATTATATCATAGAATGCCCAGATTATAATACAACAGGAGACACAACTTATCATATTATAGGAAACCCACTGTAGGGACAGACACAAAATGTAGGTAAGGATGAGACGTGGAGATGTACGTTAAGGATAATAGGTTCTCGAAAAGATCACCTGAGTGCGTGTGTGTGTGTGGGAGGGGGGAGTGATTTCAGAGTTTGCCTTCTCTCTTACATGAGTTACCATCCGAGGTTAACGAATCCCCTCAACCCGGGGTGCTGCTGATGGTTTTTCTTGTCTGGTCGTTTTCTGAGATTGAACTCCAGTCCAGTAGTTGGGATGCACTTGCCTTAGATCCACTCGGCCACCCAGCATACTAAACGTAACTATAATATGTGTATGCAAGATTTCACACATAAAATTTGGATTTCTGTACCTAAATTTCACACATAATTAATTTTGCGTCACACAAGACACGTATCGAATTAAAAGAAATGGTCATCGTCATCATCTCTCGTCAAATGTCTCTCGTGTAGATTTTCATCTGTGCGTGCCGATGAGAGTGCTGAATGAGTACAGTTCATTAAGATCGTGGAGGAAACCAATTTAATTTTTTTTAACATGTACAAACCACTTTCAAAAAGTCTAATGGATGAGCTTAATTAAGGACATTTTCAGTTTGAAGTTACGAGATAAGAATATGATGGCTACCGAATTGCAATCCCGGAAGTTGAGCGGGGAACCAATGGTAGACGCTGTTGGCTGGATTCTGATCGGAGTCTAGGTCGCGACTGAATGGTAACATACCCCGCCTGCTACTGTCCAATCTTTCTTGTTCCACAAAGAAAGACAAGTGGCCTCCCATTTAGATTCTGGCGGATATGGCCCGATTTTATATACTTTACAAGATTTCTGTTGTAGGTGTTAAGCAAGTTTTTCTCTAAATTTTAATGGGCTTCTTATTCAGTGACTGGATTAAACGAAATGGATTTCTCAACAGGATTCTAGTTTCGATGGTATATCTCTTTAAATCTAATATTTATTTAGAAACTTCACAGAAGTAACTGGCTATTAAAAATTGAATATTTGAAGTAAATTTTAGTATATTTGTAAAATGTAATTATTATTCAGGAACTTCGCAAAGGTAACCACGCAGGCTAGAAGCTACACCTTGATAGCATTTCTCATGTGCTTTTGTCCAATTATAATTTTTCCAAAAATGAAAGACAATTGGCATTCGTTTCAGCGTTTGGCTGAAGTGGGCCGCAGTTGATGTACTTTACCGGAGTTTTGCTGTAAGAGCTAACCCAGGTGTTATCTAAACTTTCATAAATTTCACCCAAAATTTAAAAAAAATACTTCATATTTAATAATTCTTTACAGAGCTCTCTATGAACAGCTACCCATCTTCTATGTCCATTTCTGTAAGATATCCACTAGAGACCGACCAAATTTCGTTTTCCTTGTCGAAAGTTGCCGCTTGATCACTTTTGGCGTAGTTTCAGTTTCGGGTGAAACAGAAAAGTTAACTTTCGGTTTATTTTCGGTTTCGTGTAGAAACAGACAAGTTAAGTTTTGCTTTATTTTTGGCTTTGCCCGAAAGTTATGAGCCTTTTGGCCGTCTGGTCGAAAGTGATGAGGCCTTCGGTCTTCTACCAGATATTAGATTGTCACCCAGCCAGTCGGCCGGCAATCCGATTCATCATTGCTCGACGTCTTGCTGTCATCCTATCATAAATAAAAAAAACACAGCAAACACTATTCACAGCTGCTTGATGACTTACTTGGCCAATATTATCAAAAATGAAATCTCAATAATGCGAATGGAAATGTATTTAGTTTGATGGAACAAAAACAACAACTAGGGGAATGGTGCATTAAAATCTTTCTTTGTGTAATTGATTTTGATTTATTATTAAATTGTCATAGTCAAAGGTAAATAGTATTTTAGAAAAAAAATCTTACGGACTGATTTAAAAAAAAAATTATTCTTTCATTCGTTTTAATAATGTACTGATAAAAATATGATTACTACGATGTTTTTGAGTCTTATTTATTAAATGTCTTTTAACAAACATTTTATAGCCTAATTTAAATATTACCCAATTTTAAACAAGTCATAGACTGTTGTGTCAATAATTTTACAATTCATTTGATTATGATTATAACAAACGGTTATAGCCTCTGGCCTATATAATACTAAATAACACTTGATTCGAAGACCAATACACACATTAAGTAAGCTAAGTATTAATTATTAAATATACTTACCCATGAATTAAAATTTATAATTGAATAGCTTAAAATACTTACTTAGGCATTTAAGAGAGTTGTAGCAATACCAATATTGTAGTATTAGTTTAGGGCTGCGACTATTCGTACCCGGGTACCAGAAGAGAGAGGTTGCGATTAAAAAACTATTTGTCATACTATTGTTGGGTTTATAAGATGAAACGATATATCAAATGAAAGATAATTGAATGGACTACATGTTTGTAAACAACTTCTTCAGTTTAACTAAAACAAACTACCACAAATGACACCCGAATAGCATTGGTCTAATGGGACCCGGGCGCGCTGCGTGTCCGGGGCCGTTAGTTTAATAAGCTATGTACTAAAAATGTACAATAATTATTTATTTTTTTATTTTTGAGGACTAGTACTAGTTATTGTAGGCGGAAGCAAGCTTAAATAAACTCTTTGTTATAGTATTGTATTCTGTATTTCTAGAACTGCATAGAACGTCAAAAGGCCAAATACAATCACCAACAAAGATCTACTAGAAAGGACATACCAGGTGCACATTGATGAAGATACCATATCACAAAGAAAATATGGAGAATGGATAGGGCATACGCTCCGAAAACCCCCAGATAGTATCACCAGAAAATGCCTAACATGGAACCCACAGGGAAAAACAAAGAGAGGAAGGCCTAAGAATACATGGAGACGCGAGCTAGAGGCAGACGCACAAAATATGAGATACACCTGGAAGCAATTGGAAAGGAAAGGACCGTGATGAGTGAAAAATTCTTGTGGACCGCCTGTGCCCCAGACGGGGTAAAAAGGCATAAGTAAGTAAGTAATTATTATAAGAAAAATGAATATATTTATTCTTATAAATACTACAGGCGTAGTTTGCAATACAGCCATTCTATATAATACACTTAGCCTAAGCGTTATATAGAATGGCCGTATTACAAAACTTGATTGTAACATTAAGATAACAGAGTATTAAATCGCTCAAATGGATTGTTATCGAGAGCCGTTTCCGGTGAAGATACAAAAAATGGTATCATTTATTTGTTCCCTCCGGTGATGTGTTTGTGTGTGTGGAAACGGGGGGGGGGGGGG
>CAXITT010000023.1:52856-65356 GCA_964033795.1 Lymnaea stagnalis | reverse complement strand
AAAATAAATTTTCACGCGTGTAAAATGATTGGGGTATGATATTCATAGGTATACTTATGTAAATATACACACCTTTTGTTAACACCATTGATTTTCTTAATTGGTAAATATCGGTTTGCTGAGTTGGAGATGAACTGCCACATGGAATTTCCTCCCGCCAAGTGCCAGACCCTATCAATCTCGAGAAACATAACCTCCCTACACCACCCTTACGAATGGCATAGCCATAGTCTTGAGCAAGTTTCCTCCGTAAAGTACCTTGGTGTTACCATTTAAAGTGAGGTCCGCTGGGACGAGCATATTAACATTATGTGCAACCGTTAAAAATAAGACTCTAGGGTACTTATGCGAAATCTGATGATCGGCAACTCAGAGTAAAACATAAAGCTTATGAAGCCTTTGACCGGCCGCTTTTAGATTACGCATCTTCATTCTGGGACCCATTCACCCCCCAAAAAAAAGCCTCGACAGGTTGTAGGCGGTCCAGCTCAATGACGGGCAGCACGCTTTGTCCTGAACCGCTACAGGAACACCTTAAGTGTTGGCAGCATGCTGTAAACAAACGGCTGGTAACCACTGGAAGAGCTGCGACGACTATCCAGGCTCTCCATGATGTACACGATAAAAAATGGTCTGTTCCACTGCTCCAGCATTAAGCAGAATCTCGTCCTTCTCCCCCCCCCCCTTTTTCCTAGACAGCGACGAGGGCATGCCCGGCATTCTGTCTCGTAAAACAAGATCTCAGTACAGGAACTCTTCATTCCTGCCAAAGATAATGAGGGACTGGAACAAGCTTTCAAAAACAACTGTTGAGGCAAATACATAAATTATATTAATTAATTTTACTTTTAGAAAGGGGAAAATACATTATCAGTTTTGAAACGCGTGTTTGTTAAATAAAAGAAACTTAGGGGCGTCTATTTATTACGTCAACAATTTTTACGCCATTTTGACCCACCGTTCAACTTGTCAACAACTGCCATACTTTCAAAGACCTCCCAACATAATTATGCCAACATTTTATACCCTTACCCTCCAAAAAAATAATTGACTTATAATAATATAAATATGTCAATACAGTTTACCTTGTGCTGATTTATTTTAATGACACATACAATTGTAGGAAAACATTTTATTACATTTTTAGTTCGTTAATTAACACGTTAAAAAGTTTTTACTTAAATATTAAAAAGCAGAATCAATGAAAATGTGGTTAAAGACTAAATTTCATTGTTTGTGGAAGTATAAATATGATTATTGTCAGTATAGCTGACAACTGAAGTATAGTTTATAGATTTTATGATTTCCCCATGGAGTAGCCAGGTGTTGCCATATAGTAACTATCCACAATAAAATATTTAGATATTAATTTTGTTTCGGAATGATGTATTGTTTTGTTAAGTAAAAGGTTCAGGAAGTTAAGAGGAGAGTTATGGGATATGCAAGGAAGGCAGCCAGATGGATAACCATTGTATGTTTTAATTATTAACACTTGCTAAGATTACTTATATATCAAACAGCATCTTAGTTTTGATTCAACAAATGTGAAGTGGAAGAGGTTATGACAATTATATTTGCTCTAGTTTACAGAGATATTATTTCATGTTGTGTACATTATTCCGTGAATAAATTTGTGATTCGAACTTGTGGAGTTCTCGATCTCGTGCTTTCTTAGCTAATCATGGACGTCTGTAAATGTGAATAAATAATATAAGCAATAACTACAAGTAACATCATCACCCTATGATCGTTGCAGTAACAATGGGCGTTGTCGTTAATTTATCATTTTCATCTTGCGGAACTAATATACCAGACACGTAAACATCATCCTCATCTAACCATTCAGCAATTCAAATAAAAGTATTGTCAGTGTGAGCAACAATTGCCATCAGCTCTCTCCGTCTCCTGATCGCTACTCGTATTGGTCGAATCCTTTTTTGTTGAGGAGGAGTGGTAATTTCTTATGCTCACGAGTGCATTTTCGGTGCTATTGAGCTAGCTTTTCAACATGATTTGTTATGCAAAATAGATGTTACAGATTTTGAAAATCCCTTTAAGCAGCGATGACGGGACTGCAGGACAATATGGATTATATGAAAGAATTTTGAATTTCTTGGTGAATCGAGGTAGCTTATTATCATATTTGATAGACTGATTGAAGAAAAAATATGGAAATCTGCAATTCACTCCCAGAAGCATATGGTGCATACATGCTTTCACTAGTTTGAAAGACTAGATTTGTTGGGGAAATAAATCTATTACACCCAATTTAAAAATAATAGCTTTGACTTGGCTGGCATAGTTTCTCATAACGACATTTCACAATTTGTAAAAAGTATTGACTTGTTTTAACACTATTAATAAAACAATCTTGATCTTTGTTAGTAAATCTTCCGCCACGAGTTCAGATAATTAAGGCGCAACATATTCAGCCACTGTTAGAGAACAAACGTTACTTTCATTAACAACTCTGACAATATTTTGCCAGCATATTGAAAATTTAATAAATTAAATTTTATAATTCTTCATTAGTTTTTCGACCTTGTGAGTCAAGGTGACTACCAAAATTCATAAGTTTTAAAAGTAAGCCTGAAATTTCTGTACTCAGTGGGGCTATCTGACGTTCTACTCGATTAAATGCACTTTAAATTTTTTGGACCTCTTTTGAATATCATGCTTAAGTCTACTTAAAAAAGCCTTTACATTGGCCTCAAATATCAACGGATGATAGTTGGTTTTTCCATTTCTTTTTGTATTAAAAAATGAAACTTTATAATGTCCTTCAACGCCTATTGAAAATCACCATATCGATAACCGATTGTTCAGTTATGTTTTGTAAAATGTGCGGCATAAATTAGGTGAGTGTCAAGTTGTTAGAATCCTTGAGCGCCTGTTTTGTGCCAGGCGAACTATAAGTTCTGGTATAGCGTAGGGATACAAAAGTAAAGGGGGTAGTTCGGTACCGTGTGCAGGTGGTCAGTTGGTCAGTAGAGCAGGGAGAGCGAGTGGGGTAGTCCACTGATCCCGTTAGTAGGAAGTCTTTTGGCTAAGTGTGTTAGCAAGACTTACCGTACTAATTGGATGTGTCATTATATTGATTGTGTGCTAATTGTATTATCTTAATAAAGTGTAAAGATTACCATTGAAGGTTTTATAGTCCAGTGTTTGTGTACTCTGGTGTACTGGTGTTTAGTGACAGTGTGTAGTAAATGATCATACCCCCCCCCCCTAGACAACGGAGTCGACAAAATCAAACACTATAGTAAAAGAAGAAATTCGTGACAGTGAGTGGGCAGATTTTATTTCCTTTTCCCCATCTCAGACCTAAAGCAAGTTTTACGGAAGCTTCTTTTTTGATTGCACGATTGTTACTCATTTAATTTCCTCTGATTCTCAAAATATCATATCCCTACTCTATCAATATCATTTATCTTGACTTCACATGACACTTGAACCTTGTACTTGTTCCACACCTACAACATGAGTGCAAACATATCGACCTCCAGACGCAAAAAATGACGAACAATGGAGGATAGTTTATCAGATAGTAGTTTCTACACCATTTCGGGGAAAGTCCTAAACTTAGCCCATTATTTACAATTTCAGGCCCCTTGGGAGTAAAAAAAAACATATCACATAATCACTTTGCACTTCTTTTGGACCAAAATCAAGAAATATGTGGTTGACTACTGCAGATCATGTCATACGTGTCAGGTGGTGGGGAAAGCAGCGCCTCTTTAACACATTCCGGGTTTAAAGAACCTTTCGTTTGCGTGAAAATAGAGTGCGTGGGACCTCTGCCGAAGACAACATCATGTCACCAATACTTGCTGACAATCAAGTGTACGTCAACAAGTTTTCCAGAAGTTATTCCTCTTCGCAATATCAAAGACTCCGAACATTGTGAAAGCTTTGTCGAATTTTTTTTTTTACATTGTTTTGTCTTCCGAGATCTTTACAGTCTGACCAAGGAACCGACTTCAAGGCTGGACTATTTACACAAGTGATGATCCAATTGGGCATAGAACACTTCTTGTCGAGTGCATATCATCCAGAGTCGTAGGGAGCACCACCCACTACTAGAAAACAGTTAATGAGATTTTTGGAATGGCAGGTTACTATAGAAAATTTTGCACAAATCAGTTATTTCTTCTCCCTTAAGTAATATGTTAAACAAAATGCACAATTTCATTGGTCTATGCTTGTCAGGAAGCATTCGAAAACATCAAAAATATACCAGTTAATGCTCCTGTTTAAATTGCACCAGACTTTAACAAACAGTTTAAATAAGCTGTAGATGCCAGGGACGTTGGCATTGCTGCAGCTCTTTTTCATTAAGATGGCCAAAGTGTATATAATCCTGTCTGTTATTTCTCAAAGAAATTTAATTCCCATCAAGAAAACTATTCCACAGTAGAATAAAAATATTAGGTGTAATTCTTGCTCTCAAACAATTTGACTTTTATGTCAGTTGTTCCATACATGCAGTTCTTGTTTTTACTCATCACAATTCATCAACATTTTTTGAATAAGATGGTTTCAGAAAATCAAAGATTGTTAGGATGGAGTCTACTTTTACAATAGAATAATTTGGACATTAAACATATTATAGGCAAAGAAAATGTGATTTCTGATACTTTGTCCAGAAATTAATTGTCTTTATACATATAACTGATGTGATTGTTTATAAGCTGTTAAGAAGCTTTTTGTTTTATATTTTGAAGATAAGAAAAGTATTTTCTTTAACTTTTTTACTGGAAAAAAATTCCATTTTAAAAAATGATTTTTTTTTCTTTTAAGAGGGAGTTGTTAAGTAGACGACGTGCTTACCTCATATTTCCCCATGCTTTGAACTTTAGCAGACAACAAGCAAGCTCAAAATGGTCTTTAAGTTGTGGCTAGATAAAAATAGTCTCCTGACCTAAATGAAATTAATATTATGTTCTATTAGAATTTGGTTGAAGAATCTGGAGTAAACTGGAAAGGAAAAAAAAATGCGTAAGGCGGTTCCATATGCATCAGACTATAAAACAGGGGACACGATAGATTTTTGGGGAGAGCCTTTATCACAATTTATATTTACTTTACGGGACGAAATGTGTGAGTTATTTTTAAAGTTATTCTTGATAGAGCTGTGTTTGCTTATATGTATGAATTCCTATTCAACTTTTTTTGGCGCATTGTATTATCAACTTTGTACCGGTGCAAGCAAAAGAGTACTCTGTAAGTTAATGATTATTAATTATATTTCTTTCTGACTTTTGTACTTAGTATTACCTTAATAAAACGTATCAATTGTAATTAGCCCTGTTTCGACTATCGTATTATTTCTTTGTTCTGTTTTTTTTATCATTTAGTATCGTTTTTTGCCTTGCACTGTTTTAGAACGAGCCATTTAATTAAATACGAGATTAAATTCTCCCTAGTGAAAACGAAACGTAACAGACATCATTACAGTTTTAAGAAATTTTTTCGGCTACATATTATTTGCCTATCCTAACCCGTTTCGCACCCCTAAACAACGTATTTTTTTCTACAAACATGACCTTAAATTACCAAATCTAAATGGTCAGTAATTATATCATTGTTGTCAATAAGGAGTTCAATTACAGATGATTTCTAAGCTAGAGAAATATTTAGATTGTTAAATATTGAGCCTACTCTTCCACTTTTTTTTTTCTAAACTATTGTAAAGAACTTAATCCTAAATTTAAAACAAAATCGTTATATACCATTTTAAATAAATTTGATATTAACGGAATGAGATATATTTATATCTTCATTAAAAATGTAACCAACTGTTGGCTTTGTTTTCTACTATGTTATGGGAAAATCAAAGAACTCCTTTATCTTAAGAATAATTTCATACCATATTTCACGTCTTTAACAGCACTGAGTGTCTTTGTTTTAAAGACATGTTATTAATCTCTTACCATCATAAATCCACCTTTAATTTTAGTAAAATAAAAAAAAAAATATTTGCATTTTTTAAAGTAAATCTTAAACAATCTCCATTTTTCAAAATTATATTTTCACTTGTGTAAATGATTGGGTTTTGATATTCGTAGATATACTAATGTAAATTTATCCAAGTTTTTTTAATGCTATTGATTTTCGTAATCGGTAACATACTTTTATTTGTCAAAAGAGAATGTAACATCTCTTTTTCACAAATGTAATATCATTGGGTTTTAATATAGTGACATTCACTTAAAAATGTACACATCCTATTTCCTACCCCAACTATGTATATACCTAAAAAAGTTAATTATTTATCACATTTATTACTTTATTCTGAGGTGTCTCTTGTGCTGCCTTGTGCAAACTTCTCGCAATGACGCCATTTCTGTGTTTGTTTAGAATAAATTATTTTAATTTTATTTCGCAAATCAACAACTCCCCAAAAAAAAAAAACCGCACCAAAAACAACATATTATCATGTTTCGCATATCCCCAAAAATAGGTTACCATGAAATGCTTAGATCATAATTTTTTAATTATTTTTTTATAGCATTAAAACTCGGATACAATGCTTAAAATAGAGTTATTGATGTTATTTTAAATGCATTTCTAATTTATGATAATAATAATTTAACATTTACTAAAATAAAGCGGATGTATTTTACTTTTTACGCATTTAAATTTATTCGATTTTCGACAAATAATAGAAAATCACTTTAAAAGGTTTTTAAGAATCCGAACGTATTAAAATAGCTTCGTTTCTTTGGCGTGATGGTTAGCCAAGATAATTCTTATATATATATATAAATATATATATTTTTGAATAATTTATAATAATTTATATAATTATAATTTTAAACGAGAATTTTTAGTTACTTAATTAATGATTTAGCAAATGCATTTTAAAACCACCCATCCCGTTGTTATCAAATCAATTATACCGGGTCGGTCAAACCAGCCATCTCGTAGTAATCAAACGAGCCATCCTGTAGTGATCTAACCATCCATCCCGTAGTAATCAAACCCGTAGTGACGCATGAATACAGCTAAATTAGTTTACTAAATAAAGGTCGATTACGTCATTTGTATAATTTTCAGAGTTGGCTTTAAACCGGAGAGTATTAATTTTTAGATTACATGTACAACTCTAATGTCATTTGAGAATTATGTGCATGCAGTTAAAAAGTCTGAACATAAAATAATTAACACATTTAAAATGTGAAATAATTGACAAATTAAAACTAAAGGCATTATTTTATTATTTAATATTTTACAATTCATACAACACAACTAGCTAAATGAACTAAATACATTTAACTACTAGGACATTTTGCCTTTGACGAATTAACATATAGACCCTCATATTTTATTTTAATGTCGTATGCGTTAAAGTTTTAGATAGGTATAAGATATAGATTATTACAAGTTAAAGAAAAATGATACGCATATTTTGTTATACTTAAATTACATTTCAGGAACCTCACAGAGGTAACCACGATTGTTAGGAACCACACCTTGATAGCATTTCAAATCAGTTGCTGTCCAATCAAAATCACTCCATAAACTGAGACAATTACTAGATCTTCCATCGCTTGGTTGTTGTGGTCCCCATTTGATGTACTTGACTGGTGTTTTGCTGTAGGTGTTGACCCAGTTATTCTCAAAGGCCTCATCATTCCCACCAGTATAAACTCCAGCATACCCTGTAGTAGTTTTCAAAAAGTTCTTGATGAATAGATACTCTCCTTCACTGTCAATTTCTGTTAGATATCCACCCAATAATTCACATTGTGATTCGGCTTCTTTAATCAAAACTATTCTTGACGCGGGAGACAGGTAATAACGACTACCATTGTGTGATTCAGAAATGTGATAGAAAGATTTAAGAGACTTGTTGAATCTCTCGCAACATAAACACCTTTCATTGACAGACAAGCCTATGAGTCGCAGATCTTCTTGCAGTTTTGTAAGCTGTAAGGATTGAGTCTCGAGAAAGTAAGTCTGTTGCTGTATAACATCTAACAAGTTTTCTACATCCGGCTTTGTTGCTTTGACATCCACCGTCTTTGTTATCGTTACTGTCTGTCCATGTAGATTTTCTCCATTAGCTTCACAGCTGTACATCCCTACTTTAGTCGATCTTGGATTGTTCCAAGTCAGTGTTATGTAAGATTCATGTCTGTTGTCTATAAGTCCCGAAACATCTCCAGAAATGTTATTGAGACCATCAAAGACATCAACGGAAGCCAGATAGGAAAAATGAAGATTGTTCGTCTCATTTGACCGCGTGATGACCAGAGAAATGAGTTTCACCATGTCTGTAATATCAGTACGAATAAAAGACTGAAAGTTGTCTGGTAAGGCTGACAATTATTTCGGGGGGTTTGACTTCCATCAGCAAATCTGAGAATAATGAGAATAGTGAGATTAATATTTCAAAAATACTTGAGAGTAATGTTTGAATTTGTATGACTCTGGTGATTAGAAAATGTATAAACATCCATGCATTAGGTATACTATCATATGTTTGAAGTTAAAAGATAGGTTAAATATATGTTTGTAAAATTTTACCCTTTAAGAAAAATACATTAAACATATTTTTTTATACTTTTGTCATCGAAGGTAATAATCAATGTCGAAAATGATTTTTTTAGAGGGTTAATTATGTGATGAATCTCTATAATCTAAGACATGGTTGATGATGGTCTGCGCTCATAATTTGTGTAATGTGTAATTTGTAGGCCATGGACTCGCACATATGTACAAACCTTAGTGGAGTTTTTCAGTTGGCAAGTGCCCAAAAGTAGGCGATCAATTTGAAGTTTGGGAGGAGGGATGGGTGAGAGTTTGAGGTTAATTTTTCTTTGAATGGGTATTAAATGACATCACCCTAAGGAACATTTTTTTTTAAAGCGAAGAAACGTAACAAGAAAAAAAGTAAAAACCAGTCTGATTTATAATTTTTAATCAGAGACGAGACTCTACTTTTCGGACTCATTCTTAACCCCCAACCGATAAACAATGTTGGATGCTTCTGGGTGCCATCCATGGCTAGACTAAGGTAAGTAGTTTTGGGGTACCGAGCTATAGAAGACCACTTTAATAATAAAAATAATATAAAATGAGTAGACAAATCTAAGTAATATCTATAAAAAATATATATATTTTTTTTTTAAATTGCCAAGTGGGGAGGGCTGTTGGAGAAAGATCTTATAATTATTAAACTTAGCCGAGACAATGCAACCAAGGTGCTTGTATGAAATAAGAATAATTTTAGAGGGCGCTCTATATATTGTTATGTAGTACACTTTTTCCCCGTGCGTGAACTTTCTTTGACCCCGCATTAGACTCCTAGCCGACGGTAATGTTTGTTGTGGGTGTGGTTAAATCTCTTTGATGTATCTTGTTTACTAACGGCTTCCAACTAAACATGGTTAGTAGGTCTACTAGTATCTTGTCGAAGGTTCTCGATTTTATTAGAAAAGTAAGGTCGTTTCTAGAAGCGTCGGTAGACCCACATATATAAGTGATTGACAGGCACAGAGAGAGACGGAGATTGATAGATATTTTTAACTGCACGAGATGTGTATTATTCTTCGTGTGCTCATGTGTTTATTTCGCATTCTTCAGTCATCATTATAAATTGGCACATTGTACTAATTGTGTACCGGTACAAGATTTTCCCCATACCCTTTAAGTTGATGATTTGTAATTATATTCCTTTTGCTTGTAATTGTATTATTACTAAATTAAATCTTATTAATTGTAATTGGTACTGTCTTGGGTGTCGTATATTTGTTATTGTATTTCTTTATGGTATCGTCCTTTTTAGGCACTGTTTGAACGAGCCATAAAATTAAAATAGGAGATTAAGTTCTCACAATAGAAGACAGTGTGTAACACTATCAACAAACAGTCGCTTGGAAAATTGTATTAACACCGGGTATCGCTCGATAGAACATGGCAAAGTTAAGGATGCATTAGTTCAATGGTCAAATAATAATATATATCATGTTTACTGCCAGCGTGTTAGTTTAGGTATTTAGGCCGTACACATATTTTTATAACAGAGCTATACTGTTTTACATTTCTTGAGAGGGGTGGACAAAGTCCATTCTGGAATTGTTATTATAGATCATTTGTCCCATTATTAATGTTTTTTTTTTCAAATCAAAATTAATAATGCTTTCTTTAAATGTTTATTTATGATAACTATTTTAATTGGATTTTTCTTTGAAATTCTTATTGCGACATTTATACAGAGTTTGAAAATTTATATAATTTACTTTATAAATTATTCTTGAATGAAATTTTTCTCCCCCGCTTAAAATAAATCAATTAAATTTAATAACTTTTCAAATTTCAAATTATAATTATAGTAATTTCTGAGAATAAAAATCAAATAAAAGTTGTCAACATCAACTTTATTTTGCATTAAAAAATTGAAATTGAAAGAAAACTAAAAAAAAAATAATAATTAATTAATTAATGACTAATTTCTTTAACTTCATCCAGACCTGCTTTTAGTGAAGAAAAGGCAGCCATGGATAGAAAAAGAAAGTACTTCATCACATACATTTTCATAATAGTAAGCAAGGGCTTATAGTCGTGTACGACTGCTCGTCTCGAAGGGAAACAATTTCTGTTAACGATCAAACTAAAATGTTTCTTATGGATTCTAACGCTCGTGGAACTGTCTAGTCATTGTGCAACAGGATGGTGGTCTCCTTTTCCTCATGCAACATTGGCGTGTCTTGCCTCCTGAAATGTCTGGTGCTAGTTAATTATTGTATATCTTTTACTTGGACATAATTGTATATAATGATCGTGAGAAAAATATGGAATGAAAACACGTTCTACAATTATTAATTACTATTATTTTTAAGAGAACACTTTTTGTAGCTCGAACACTCTCAATATTAGTCTTTGAAATAATTATGGCAATGTTGGCCGACTGGCCCGTTTGTTGTAAAAAAAAAAATCTTTTATTACGATGGTGTTGTTAAATACTTTGTTTAGGCTCTAAATAAAACTAAACATTCACTTGTAAAGCTGAACAAACAAGAAAATAATTTCACTATTTCATGGCATCCTGTTTCCTTCATCTTCCCCCTGATAACATCCTAAACGAGTCTATGTGTCAAGTTTCAGTTCGATAGTTTTACAGAAAATGGGTCAATTAGATGTCCGAATATTTTGCCAGTGACGAACAAAAATGAAGCTAATATAAAGGATTAAAAAAAAATCTTTATATCTTTAAATCCATATCTAATGTTTGTAACCAACACTCTCTGTTTCCCCATCTACTAAAATACTGTTCATGATGTTGTACTATGTATAATTTATATCCAAATATTACAAGACCTACGTATACAATGGCACTGTTGGTGATCAATGCAGAACGCACCAACGCAAGTGAATTAATGATAGCATTAATTCTTGATGATTTGATCAAGTCTTCTTGATCTCTCACATCTCTGCATGGCTTGTCGTTTCTTTAACATAAACCCTCGAACAATGCGATGTAAACATGACTAACATCTCGGTTTTAATTTAAAGGGAACAATACGTTAAAATCGAGAGGAAATATTTTTTTCTATATTCATTTATTATATTTATCTTGTGTTTGTTTGTGTGTGTGTAAGGGGGGGGGGGGGTTGGGGGGGGATCGCTTTTTTTTTTAAACGAAATCTTGTAGTTTCTAATGAGTTATACAATTTTGCAACAAGGGGCGCTTCATGAAAATTCTTATAAAGGAGACTCCTTTGCGAGATGACGTCACCGATGCAGCTGAAATATGGCGTCAGGAACGATGACTAAGATCTCGGTGTTAGTTTAAGGCGAAACAAAACGTTAAAGTAAACATTTTTATAATTTTATTATATTTATCTTTTGTGAGTGTGTGTTTAGGTGGGGTGGGAGGTGGGATCGCCAACTTTTTATACTTTCAAAAGTAGATGCGCATTTGATAAAAAGCTGATTATTTAAGGAATTATCCCTTGTTATTCAGTTTAAAGATTGCGGGAGAGGTTTCTAGTGAATAAAGGAATTTTAACACAAGGGGTGCTTCATGAAGCTTCACCTATAGGAGACTCACTTGTTAGATGATGTCATTGATACAGCTGACATTTGGCGTTAGGATAGAGTTATGGTAAATACAAATTTGATCGATGAAAAAAAAAGCTAAAGTTTTTATTAAAATTTGGATGTTTTTTTTTTAGGTAAATATTTTGATATTGCATGGTATTATATATTACTTTTAATTTCATAAAAAATACAAAAAAAAAAGATGTCTGTATCTCATTAAGGCGCTAAAAATGAAATTATTGAAAACACAGCATTTTCGTTAGCTTTATTTTAGCATATTATATATGATGATTAATTTGTATAATTATAATTGTAAACCAGAATTTGTATTTACTTATCAATGGTTTTGAAACGTATCTTGTATAAAACGTATAATCAAACCCCCTCTCCCGCAGTGATCAAACCCCCTCTCCCGCAGTGATCAAACCCCCTCTCCCGCAGTGATCAAACCC
>CAXITT010000023.1:11491-51337 GCA_964033795.1 Lymnaea stagnalis | reverse complement strand
CCCGTAGTGATCAACCCACCCATCCCTTTGTGATCAAACCACCCACCCGTAGTGATCAAACCACCCCTCCTTTGTGATCAAACCACCCATCCGTAGTAATCAAACCATCCCCCCCGTAGTGATCAAACCACCCCTCCCTTTGTGATCAAACCACCCATCCGTAGTAATCAAACCACCCCTCCCGTTGTTATCAAACCACCTTTCCCGCGGTGATCAAACCACCCATCCCTCAGTGATCAAAGCACACTCTCGTAGAGAGCAAACCACCCATCCCGTAGTGATCAAACCACCCATCCGTAGTGATCAAACCACTCATCCCGTAGTCATCAAACCATCCCACACGGAATGATCTAACCGTGCCTCTAGTAATATGCATGAGTACAGATCAATTAGTTTACCAAAGAACGTGAATTTAGTCATTTGTAGGATTTTCAGAGTTTGATTTATTCCGGAAAACATTTAAATGTTAGATTGCTGTGCACAACTCTAATGTCATGTTGACATAGAGTGCATGGAAGTAAAAAGCTTGTTCACAAAAAAATTGACACATAGAAAATTTGCATTAGAAATAATTTTATAAATTGAAACATTTAAAAACATATTAAAGGTAATACTAATAGGGTTTATTTCATTATTACTTTTTAAAAATAATAAAACACAACTATATGAACTACATAACTTCAATTAATAAGAAGTTTTACCATTGACAAATTAACAAAGAAAACCAAAAATATTCCCTTTCAAAATCGCATGCATTAAAGTATTGGATAGTTATAAGATGTAGAATACTTAAATTAAACAGTAATGATATTTACATAGCTTGTCAAACTTAAATTACGGTTCAGGAACTTCACAGAGGTAGCCACGGTTGTCAGAAGCCACACCTTGATAGCATTTCAAAGATACGGCCGTCCAGTCGTAATCTCTCCATAGGGCCAGGCAGTTGTTTGCCGTTCCACCATTTGGTTGCCCTTGACCCCACTTGATGTACTTGACCGGTGTCTTGCTGTAGGTGTTGACCCAGTTATTCTCGAAGGCGCCATCGTTGCCGCCCGTATAAACTGTAATGTACCCGGTGTTGTTCTTCAGGAAGCTCTTGACGAACAGGTACTCCTCTTCGCTGTCCATCTCCGTAAGGTACCCACCCATGAACTCACACTGTATCTCGGCTTCTTTCATTAAAAGTATCGTTGACGCGGGAGACAGATAATAGCGGCTGCCGTTGTGCAAAGCGGATATGTGATACAAAGATTTAAGAGACGCGTTCAGCCTGTCACAACATACACACTTTTCATTAACCGACGAGTCCATGTGGTCAAAATCGTATTGCAGTTTTGAAAGCTGTGACGCTTGAAGTTCAAATTTAGAGGCTTGAAGATCAAGTGCTGCAGATTGCCGCTCAAGAACGTCTAGCAGGTCTTCTATGGTTGGATTCGTTATTTTAACTTTGGCTGTTTTTGATAACGTCACCACCTGTCCACTGAGATTTTCCCCATTAGCTTGGCAGCTGTACCACCCAGTCAAGGTGGATCTTGGATTACTCCACGTCAGCGTTATGTAAGATTCATGTCTGTTGTCTATGAGTCCCGAGACAACTCCAGTGACGTTGTTGAGACCATCGAAGACATCCACGGAAGCCTGGTAGTAGAAATTCAGAGTGTCGGTCTCATTTGACCGCGTGATGACCAGAGAAATGAGTTTCACCATGTTTGTAATATCAGTTCGAATGAAGGAACAGTTGATGGAAAGTTGTCTTGTAAGCCCAATAATTATGTCCGGGGGTTTGATTTCCATCAGCAAATCTGAGAATAGTGAGATTATTATTTTAGAAATGTATCGTGTCATTTTCTATAGATTTAGTCGTTAATTGACAGTCAGTACGTTCTCCTAGCAAACCTAATTTTAAAACCACTCATTTTAGAAAAGAATATCGGTTATTTAAATTGTAATAATGTGATATAGAGAAAAATATACATATCGATAAAATATTTAGGTAATTTAAAAAAAAAATAAAATTTGTAACATTATAACATGTATTTGCAATATTTTCCTATCGTAAATTTATATTTAAGACACACAAAATGTGTCCTATAATTAAAAAAGGAAACATCAAAAGAAGGCAATAGCATGTTATTTAAGTTGATCTTTATTTCTATGTGTACAGGACAATACTGGCATTTCATACCGATGTCCTGGTTTGACATGAACTACATTTAGTACTGTTTAATACTACAAAACTCAATTTAAAAAAAAAAAAAAATTATAATCATTTTTTATATTTAAAGCGTTTGACTTCAAGCCTAAAATAAGTGGCACGTGTAATCACAAGTAGTTGTTTATATTTAGACACGAAAAATACCAACTAAATTATGTCTTTGCGTTTCAGGATTATAAGCAAGTGATCACTAGGTATCATAATATATAGTCCTAGTCCTACAAACCTGCTTTCAGTGAAGCAATCACAGCCATGGATAGAATAAGAAAACAATTCATTTCAATTAATACAGTCTGAGACGCGTCGAATACAAATGTTGCCCCTTTACAACCATGTAATGCCGTTGTGCTCCAGTTATATAGTCGATATTCTTTCAGTTGGTTGACAACATGTTGACTACTAGATTTAAAGTTTGGTGCAGAGGCGTAGTCATCTTACTGGAGGAAACCGGTAGTTTTTAATGCAGCCCTGGGGCGTAACCTTGGCTCTCAAAATGTCGTGAAGGTGGATATTTTCTAATGTGTATGTTTTAATATGAAATTTGTGTGATAGATTTAATACTAGCGTGTTATTTATGGTATTAACAGTTTGCAGAATGCTTTGTTGAAGACCTTAAATAGTAAAATTGTGCTTATTGTGTATTGTATTTATTGTTAATTTATAATGTCGACTTAAAAAAAAAAACACTTAAGAAATAAAAAAAATAGCTTGATCGAAAAGGAAGAATAAAAGAAACTACCTGTAGTCTATATAGACACCAGTGTACAAACACTTAAACAAGGTAAAGTAATGTATGGTAGGGCGCTACTGTTCTATTCATTTGCACAGTAGCCCACTCCATTCCCTTCGCTTTTGATTCTGTGGGTTAGTAGGGTGGGCCGTGGATCCCCAAAGTGTGGGGCGTGGATCCCCAAAAGGTGGGGCGTGAATCCCCAAATCGTGGGGCGTGGACCCCCAAAACATGGGGCCTGGATCCCCAAAAGGTGAGGCGTGGATCCCCAAACGGTGGGGCGTGGATCCCCAAAAGGTGGGGCGTGGATTCCCAAAAGGTGGGGCGTGGATCCCCAAACGGGTGGGTGGGGGGGCATGGATCCCCAAAGGGTGGGGCGTGGATCCCCAAAAGGTGGGGCGTGGATTCCCAAACGGTGGGGCGTGGATCCCCAAAAGGTGGGGCGTGGATTCCCAAAAGGTGGGGCGTGGATCCCCAAACGGTGGGGCTTAGATCGGCACCGGTCCGTGAGCCTCGCTCTGCTGGTCCGCACAGTATGAACATTTATAGTAAGGTTAAAAAAAAAAGAAAATATAATGAATAAATTTCTGCAACGGTCCAAATTTCAAATCTTGTCCACCTGTCCGCGAAACTTAACATTTCCGGAAGCGCTTCGTATGTGGATTGGAAAAGTTCAATTTGGACGGTGCAGTTTTGTCCATTTTAACCCCCCTCCCACCCCCCACCCCCGTTAATTATTCCCCCCACAGTCAGGTACAAACGCCCTTCTTGTAAACAATACCAAAACGTGCCTTTGGTCCTTGATGTCTTATTTTCTATTGACAATGGTATTATTTTTTAAACTTTTTTTGTGAGCTTAACGCCATCGTCATACATATATGTTCAGATTGTACACTCAAGTAATGTGAATTTTTATGGGACAGAACGCCCTCCGCCGCTGACAAGCTTTTTTAAGAGCTACCTCATATTTTAAACGGCCTATGTGATTGGAAAGAATCCTAATCCATATAAAATGCCCATATGTTAATAGATGCAATGAAATACAGTTGTTGTTTTCAAAGGTCATTATCTTAGATATTTTGTGCCCATTCTTTGACGCATGGAGATAGCATGCAAATGGGGCTTAAAACGCAGAAGAGCTATATCAAAAACAATATTTCTATTTTTTTCGCTGTGGACCAGCCTTGAGGTATAGACAATGCTTTCTTTATATATATTTACATCAGTAAAGTTCTCACGACCTCAGTTTGTTGAACCGATCCAACGTTACAGTAATAACATCTTGCAGAGACGCAGTATGGCATCGGCTTTTTCAGCAAAACCTCAAAGTTTAATTCAGCACAAGCGTAAAATCTCATAATGTTTAAGTGTAAAATCTCATAATGTTTAAGTGTAAAATCTCATGTTTAAGTGTAAAATCTCATAATGTTTAAGTGTAAATCTCATAATATTTAAGTATAAAATCTCATAATGTAACACTGAATGATCGCGCCTTCTATCCTCCCCCACCCCGAAGTTCACAGTATAACATCACAAAGTTAAAATCAACATCTGGTGAAGTTAAAAAATGGAAATTCATCTTGTGATCAAATGTACAAGTTTATTGCAGTCATAGAAAAATTATCTGCGAATTCTGAATAATGCTGTGTGAGAATAATTTCTGTGGCGTCTGTGGGAATAAAAATTCATAAAGGCTATTGTGAACTAATGTCAAGGTAATTTTTAACAATCATTAATACCGACTAACATAAAAACCAATATGACCAATTGTTCATTTTGGATTGGGGGGTATTCTGCTGTTCCCTTCAATGCTTTTTCCTCGGGTGTGAACAATAGAAATACGCTCCAAAGCGTTTTAATACAACACTGTAAGGAAATGAGTAAAACAAAGTAAGGGGTAAAACTGAAAAAAGGAACGCAACAAAACAACGAAAGTGTCGACAGGAAGCTTTCGCCAGCAAAAAAATAAACGAAAAAATAGAATTAATATTTTTTAAAAAATAGCAATTTGCGGAAAAGAAGTATCCGATAGCGCAGCACAGTATTGTGACAGAAAATAAGTATGTGAGAGATTAAATACAGGCAAAAGGGAAATAAAAGAGGAGAGGTAAGTCCTCTGCAATTTGTCGTGACGTGGAGGGGTGGAGCAAAGTCTTAACAAGTGAATGAAAACATGACGTTTATTTCATGTGAAATCAAGGTTCCACAAGTCTGGATCAGCTTGTTTTCCAAATTCTCCCGGCTGGGTGTATTTGTGCTAGGCACGATCGCATTAAAATGAAAGTTTTAATTGATTTTTCGACGCACGTTTTGTTCCCGTCCACACGATTTTTGATCGATTCCTTTTCCTTGGTCATCTAACTTTTGCAAAAGTTCCCAAGACACCGATTTCAAGATAGGTAACGACAGTGGTTCTTAAAGTTATTCGTTTTTCTTCGCCCTAGCGTAATTCATTTTAAGAAAGCCTTTGCGAACCAGAACATAATGAAATTAAAAAAGTTATGTAAAAATAAATAAAATACAAATGTTAAATTTCAAATCAATATCAAGTAAACTTTTGCAGAGCCTTGCGTCAATTTTTTTTATATTACAATGGGATTTATTATTATTATTATTAGTGGTTCTATATAGAGCGGTATACTAGCCTAGGGCTGGGTTCGCCGCGCTGTACATAAAACTTTTAGGAAAAAAGAGACATAATCGTTAAATTAAAATAAAATACATTTATATAATAAGTAACAGCTGTATAACAAAGCAAAAACAAATGTATATACACCCGACCCACCCCTGAACTTTTACATGTCACGCCATGGACGGCACACAGCAGCATCTTTTATTGATCAGAAGGGGGGGGGGGAATCAGTCGGGGTAGTAGAGTTTAAAGAGAGGTACATTGTTTGAGGGTGCAGAAAGAGAAAAAGCGTTCACCGCATGTTTTAGTGCGTGTCTTAGACATGGACAGAAAAAGCGTGTCTGCGGGGAAGCGAAGCTGTCAAAGGGTTGCATAGACACAAAGAAATTCGGTTAGATGGGAAGGGCAGGAGTCCGAGAAAAAGTTGTGACAGAGAACAGACAGCATGTAATTTACCTTTTTCTACAATATCTGCTTGATATCCCTTTCTTTCACATTGAATTAAAAACGGAATATAAGTAATGAAAATTGTGAAATATTTCATGGGGTAATGAGTGGGAGATAGTGCTATTTGGTTAGGTAGAAGAAAATAAAGTAGGGTAGCTCACGAATAAGAATGACGCAACAAAAGAACGAACGTGTCGACAAGAGGCCTTCTTCAGAGTAATAACAAAAGTGGAAAAAGTAAAAATATAAAATAGCAATAAACACTTAGCAGTAATGTAGAATCCGAGACGACATCAGGAGGAATGTAAAAGAATAGAAGTAGGTAAGAGAGTTGATACAGGCAAAAGGGGACGGAAGAGAGAAAAAGTAAGTCCACTGCCATTAGTCGTAACAAAAAGTATTGAGAAAAATTTCAAGAAGTGACGGCGAACATGACGTTTACGCCATGTTGTGTTATGGTTCCATAACTCTGAATCAGTTTCGTGGCAGCTCTGGGAGTGAGCCATATCTCCAAAGGTACTGTGACGCATTCTTTAGGGAACCCCTGGTTATAGAATTACAGTTACTATCATTATAATTATGTTTACATTGTTCCTTGACTTTACCGTGTAAAATCTAAGCCCGCTATACGCATGCGTAAACACAGTTATGTGGTAAAATGATTTACTGAAAGACCTTTACCAGAATGTCTGGTTTATCTCTGCTGATTATTTAGGCAGTGCTCATTGTGTAGAAGGGCGTTTTATATTTGACTCCGAAGAATTATTATTTTGCCCGTGCTGATTTAAATAAAATTTTTGATTAAACCATAATTTTTAACAAGAAATCGCATTTACGTAATCAATGATTCAACAGACATCTTTTTAAGCTAACTTGCCAGTAGTGATCAAAACATCCATACTGTAGTGATCAAGCCACACCCCCCCCCCCCCCCCCCAGTGATCAAAACATCCCTACCATAGTGACCAAGCCACCCCTCCAGTAGTAATCAAACCACCCCTCCCTTAGGGATGAAGCCACCCCCCCCCCCTTGTGGTGAATAAACCTCCCATCCTGTAGTGAAGCAAGAGTGCATTTCAATTAGTTTACCTAATAAAGATGAAGTCGGACATATTTTTTTTTAATTTTCAGAGTTGGATTTGAACGGAGAAGCATTTAAATGTTAGATTTGTGTGTAAAACTGTCACGTCATTTGGGAACAGTGAGCATGGAGGTAAAAAGTTTGATCACGAACACATTAACACAAAAAAATGTGCATTAAATATAGTCTTATAAATTAAAAACAAAATAAAACGAATAATTAGTTGTTTTAAAATATTTTTATTGACGTTTCATTCAGCACAAGTAATTATATAAATTAAATAACTATAATTACTTTGAGATTTTTATGTATCATTTTACCATGGACAAATTGACCCCCCCCCCCCCCAAAAAAAAAAAAAAAAAAAAAATCCATTATATTCCCTCTCAATATCAATTTATTCATCAAAAAGGTATAACATATGGAATACTTTAACTAAAAACAATAATATTGCATATTCTGTCAAGCTCGATTACGATTCAGGAACTTCACAGAGGTAGCCACGTCTGTCGGGGGTCACACCTTGATAGCAACTCAAATCTGCTGCTCTCCAGTCAAGATCCCGCCACAGCCCCAAACAATTGTTAGTCCTTCCGTCGTTCGGTTGCCCTTGATCCCATTTGATGTACTTGACTGGCGTCTTGCTGTAGAAGTTGACCCAGTTATTCTCGACGGCCTCGTCGTTCGCTCCAGTATAAACTGCACTGTGAGCAGAATTATTCCCCAAGAAGCTCTTGATGAACAGATACTCCACTTCGCTGTCCATCTCAATCAGATACCCACCCAGTAATTCACACTGCGCCTCGGCTTCTTTCATTAAAAGGACTGTTGACGCCGAAGAGAGATAATAGCGGCTGCCATTGTTTAAATTAGAAATGTCATACATAGATTTAAGAGACGTGTTCAATCTGTCACAACATATACACTTTTCAATTACAGATGAGCCAATTTGACCTAAATCTTGTTGCAGTTTTAAAAGCTGAGAGGATTGAAGTTCAAGTGCAAACGATTGTCGCTCGAGAACATCTAACAGGTCTTCTATCGTTGGATTAGTTATTTTAACTTTGGCTGTTTTTGATAACGTCACCACCTGTCCATGTAGATTTTCCCCATTAGCCTCGCAGCTGTACCACCCAGTCAAAGTGGATCTTGGACTTTTCCACGTCAGGGTTATATAAGATTCATGTCTGTTGTCTATAAGTCCCGAGACATCACCAGTGACGTTATTGAGACCATCAAAGACATCCACAGAAGCCAGGTAAGAAAAATGCAAGTTGTTGGTCTCATTTGACCGTGTGATGACCAGAGAAATTAGTTTCACCATGTTTGTAATATCAGTTCGAATGAAAGAACAGTTGATGGAAAGTTGTCTTGTCAGACCAACAATTATGTCCGGGGGTTTGACTTCCATCAGCAAATCTGAGTAAAGTGAGTTAATAGTTAGATTAATATTCCAGAAATAGATCGCTATACTTGGAACAAAGGAGTTTTATTTTAAGGCTAATGTCTGAACATTGTAATAGGCCACATTAATATAAAATACATAGGCTAAGCTATTGGTCGATACCAAATGTATCGAGTTAGTTTTCTAATTATATTGTAACAGCAAAGGGTGCCCAAGTGTCTAACTTGCATGGAACCCCCCCCCCCTTTTAACCCGGGTCAAAATTCAAAATTTTCTCTTAACAAGATACGTCAGATTAATTCATAATCAAATGGTAAAAGCCAAAGTGTTGATTAGCTTTCTATTTATCTATGTAAATTCCCGATTATCTCATTTTAAACAAAAAGATAACACAAATATGCGTACTTTCCCCATTAGTTTTCGACTTACGCATAGAATATGCGCGAACGATTTTCGAAATATCTACTTTCGCTTTCAGCCGAAAATCATTTTAGCTTTTGGTGTGTCCTTTAATCTAGTTATTATGATTTGTTCATGAACTAGTTTTTAAGATTTGTTCTTGGCCTATTTATTTTGATTTCGTCGTGGCCTAGTGATTATAATTTTGAAATACATAACTCAAATATTTATGGATCTCTTTATTAAAACAAACACTATTCAGACGATTGAGACTTGAATATTTTTACAAATTCATTCTTTTCCCAATACAATCTTTGCGTTTCACGAATTTAATTACTAGTAATTACTAGTATACTATCTTTTTTAAACAAACCTGCTTTCAGCGAGGCAATCACAGCCATGGATAGAATGAGACAATACTTCATTTCAATCACTAAAACTTGAGACCTGTTGTATACAAACGTTGTTCGCCAAAGCAATTTAATTCTGTAGTACTCCAGTTATATAGACAATATTTCTTTCAGTTTGTTGACAACATGCTTACTACTAGGTTGAAATTTGGGTGCAGAGGTGTGGTCGCTTAACGGAAGAACCTGTAGATTTTTTTTTTTTTAATGCACGCAGTTTGCAGAACGCTTTGACAAAAACTAATGAATATTTATTGCTAATTATTAATATTTAAGGCATCTAAGCACATCGAATTAGAATTTTAAAAAAATAAAAATAGTTCAATGAAAAATTGAGAAAAACTACATTTATGTGCACTATTTTGTATCGACAAAAAATAAATAATAATTTATGGTACCGCACTAATGTTCTATTAACTTGCCCGATGATGCTCTCCATTCCCCCTTTGCGTTTGATGGCTTGCCTGCGGCTTTCCCCAAAATGTGATGCGTGGAGGTCGTCCGACACCATGTCCGCGACCCTGACATGGACGGTTCTCAACACATGAATAGCTATGTTTAAATAATTTTAAAAGAAAAGAAAACAAAATCAATAAAGGTCTGCACTGGTCCCAGGTGTAATTTCGAAGACTTGTCCACCGGTCCGCTCAAGTTAAAAAGTTTTGCAAAAACATTTGGAGAAGTTATATTGGAACGATGAAATTTTGCGCATTTTAACAATGACATCAGAACGTACTTTTGGTCCTGGACGTCTTATTTAACATTGGTAATCTTATTATTTAACAATTTTAAAAGCATAACAGCATGGTCATATAGTATGCTTAGTTTGAGGTCTCAATGAAGAAGCATTATTATTTGAATGCATGCCCTCCGCCACTGAAGATATTGTACAAAATAAATTAAAATAATTCATTATTTGTTTTTCTAATTTTTAAAAAGAAAAAAAATTGGGGTGTGGGTTTGGGGGGGGGGGGGAAGCTTCTAGATGTAATGCAACACCAGGGTAATCCCTTCAAAATAGTTTCAATGACCTACTTAACTGTAAGTAATTTTAATCCATGTCTAATTTCCATATGCTCAGACAGAGCTGCAGTGTAATGAAGATGTTGTTTTCAAAGGTCATTAACTTAAATACGTTGTGTTCATTCTCTAAAAGCACGAGATAACATCCTTGTAAGTGGGGCAGTCAACAAGGGCGTAATAAGAAAGAATAGTTCTCTTGTTTGCAGCGGACCAGCCATGATCGTTGGATTGTGCTGGGTGTATAGACGTATGCATCGGAAGGGCAGATCCATGATCTCATATTTTTCAAACTTCTCCAAAGGTACGGTAGAAACAATCTCGCAAAGACGCGTCACATAACAACCATAAGGTAAAGAAGATTCACAATAATAATCACGAAAAGACGTGTCACAATAACAATCACGCAAAGACACGTTAATATAACATCAATCACACAAAGATGAGCCACAATAACAATCACGCAAAGACGTGCTACAATAACAACACTCACGCAAGGACACGTTACAATAACAACAATCACGCAAAGACACGTTTTAATAACAACACTCACTCTTTTGATACCAACGGATAGGTGATATTTCTTAATTTTATTTTTCTACTGTTTTTTTCTGTTGTTTTGTTCGCTGACGAAGGCTTTCTGCCGACACGTTCGTTGTTTTGTTGCGTTTCTTTTTTCAGGTTTAACCCTACTCTGTTTTACTCATTTTATATTGCGCTTAGCTGATTGCAGTCTCTCCCCTTATTACCCTAATATAGCATAAGGCTGATTTAGCAACTCATGATACATGTTTAGTCTTGTCATATGTCTACTTAATGGCGATGGAATGACACTGTTCATTTTAAAAGTAAGAGAAATAGAACTTTGATTATTTTAAATTGTGAGGTGAATATCCATTTGCTATTAAATAGATAAACGAGACAACTAAACATTGTTCAATCTGGCTCTCTCTAAAACTGCAGCGAAGTGAAATAAAAATGGAGAGTTTTCCGTTGTGGGTTGTATTGCTACCGATGTCATTTTTTGGTTTAAAAAAAAATAAATAAAAAAAAAATAAAAAAAATTATTCTTATTGAAGCTTTGAATTGAAAAAACCCCAATTAAAGCAGGGATTCTTTACCCAATAAACAAAGAACCTTTATGGGGTTAATTAAATTTTGTTGGGATTCAATTTAAGTAAAAAGGAACCATTATTTCAATCTTGTGGGAATTTCATCATTATATTTATATATATAATAAATGACCCGGTGTTATCGGGATAATAATGGTAGCTCAATTGCGATAAGTTCTACCTGCTATTGCAAACAAAAAAACTCATCACAATTCCTAACTTTACAAAGAAGAATCTATGCAATAATATTTACGTTTCAAAATTCATTAAGTTTTGAGAAATATTTATCTGCTATTCATTATACGCCTACCCTACTCCCTTTCACGCCCCTAAATTATTTTTTCCCCATCTAAATATGACCTTAAATTACCCAGTCTCAATTATCACTAATCATATCACTTTTTTTTTTTTAACTAAAGAAGTTAATTGAGGGACGATTTCTACTCTAGAGAAATAATTTAGATTTACCCCTTTTTGTGCCCTTGATTTACATTTTTTCTCCTGTAAAAATTGGAGGAGAAAAAACATAATATTATGATAAAAATATATTTAATATTAATGGAATTTGATATATTGATATCTTCATCAAAAATGTAAAACAAACGCTTGCTTTGTTTTTTAAATTATACATCATCAGAAAATCGTAAAACAAAGAATTCTTTTATCTAAAGAAGATTCTTGCAATCGTTTTTCAAGCCTGTAACAGACTAAGAGTGTCAATTTAAAAAAAAACAAAAAATGAATTGAAAATCTCATAAAGATATACACCTGGTTACTTTTTGCAAAGTAAAAACAAAAATATATTTTTTCATTTTTTGAAAGTAAATATTAATCCATCTCTATTTTTCAAAATTAATTTTTCAAGTGTGTAAAATGATTGGGTTTTGATATTCATGGGTAAACTTATACAAATGTACCCGCATTATGTTAACACCATTAAAATGTTTCTTAATTGTTAAACATTTGTTGAGTTGTAAAAAGAGAATGTAATATCTCTTTTTTTTTCAAAAAATTTAATACCTTATGCGTTAACTATATTGTCATCCATGTAAAAATGTACACATCTTATTTCCTACCCCCGATAGGTCTTTTACCCAAGAAAATTAAATATTTATCAAATTCATTCCTTTATTTTAAGAATATCGTGTGCTGCCTTTGGCAAAATAAACATATTTGTAAAAAGAGAATGTAACATCTTTTTTCAAAAATGTAATACCATAGGATTTAAATATATTGTCATCCACTTAAAAATGTACACACCCTTTTTCGTACCTCCGATATGTATGTACCCAAGATGGTTAATTATTTATCAAGTTCATTCCATTTTTTTTTTTTGAGACGTATCTTGTACTCCCTTGGACAAAATGAGCATACACATATTTGTAAAAAGAGAATGTAACATCTCTTTTTTTTTCACAAATTTAATACCATTAAATATATTCTCATCCACGTAAAAATGCACACATCCTATTTCCTTTCTCCGATATGTATGTACCCAAGAAGGTTAATTATGTATCAAAATCATTCCTTTATTTTGTGACGTATCTTGTGCTGCCTGGGGCAACGTGACCAACCCTTCTACACCCGGATTTAAATAAATTTAGAAAATCTTTCACTGGAATTTAGTCCCTTCCATACCCAAACTAACATATCTTGCACTTCATATGGCTCGTTCTTTTTTGTATGTGTTATAATTTGATTACTGAAGGCTATTTGGCTGTGTAGTTGCGCTACACTGAATGCCTTAAACGGCATTTTCTTATCAGAAGTTTATTTAAAGGTTAAGTTTTATTGCGTCATAAATTTAATAAAAGTATATTTTTGGAATTAAAAAAAGTAAAACGTTTTAAATGTCAAAAATGTTTGTTGTATTAACAATTTAAAGAGCAATCAGTTACATTTATAAATTTTGCTTTCAAGAAGGGGGAAATACTTTATCAGTTTTTTTAACGTGCGTTTATTAAATAAAAGAAACTTAAGAGTTTTGGCCAACATTGGCGATTCGCGCTATGACGCCGTTTGCGTGTTTATTAAGAAGAAATTAATTTTAATTTTATTTCAAAATATTAACAACGCACTAAAAAAACGATGATTACGATGTACTTTTTTTCTTCATAACTTTTAAACTCGGATAAACTGCTTAAAATAGTTCCTTAGTTGTTAATTAAAATGTATTTTTAATTTATAATAATAACATTTAAACTTTTACTAAAATAAAAGCCAATATATAAAATATATTTTGCGCATTTAAATTTATTCGATTTTCGTAAAATAATAGAAAATAACTATGATTGTTTTTAGGAATCTGAATGGACTTAAATCGTATCGGCTATTTGGCGTTATGTCACCCTAGCTCATTCTCATATATNTATATATATATATATATATATATATATATATATATGTATGTATATATATACATGAGAATTTCATCGGGGTCTTCCATCTATGTATACTATTTTATAACTTTCTTAATCAAAGGAATCAGGTGGTCCTCTGTATTTAAGGCGTGTGTAGTCTGTATTTTAGACCGTAAATGTTATGAAAATATGTCGATGCTTAGCGTTAAAACAAAATGACGATTTTATAATTTTATTATTTTTGGGTGAGGGTGGGGGGCAGGGTGGGGCTTCTCATTCTTTTGCTTTGTTTTACATTGTCCCCACATAACTGAAAGGAAATGTGTGCTTGAAATATAGTTGATGAGGTCACGAGTGCGTGGGCGTCGAACTCTCTTCAGTTACTATACTGATTAGCGTGTGACGATCAAAACAAAATCTAAAACTGGTTGAACACGAGAAGATCCAATTAAAAAACACACGAAGATAAGACACCTCAAAATGAGTCATGTTCTTTCCGACCCCTTGTTTATCCCTGGTCGTCTGAGATCGTTGGAGTGGGGCGGGAAGGAGTGGGACTGCCTTGTGTTTGCTCATTTTCTTTCCTTTTGTACGATTAAAAAAAAAAAAAATTCGATGTATAATGAAAAAATAAATCTTATGTTTACATCCAATAGATTTCAAACCATAAAGAGATTTGCGTGAAACACGATCCTTTTCAAATCGTTAAGTTATAGCTAAAACAGCTGCTGAATTTAAAGTATTATGGAAAAGAACATAATATGTGTCAAAAGTGACCTTGACCTTAATTCACTTCTAGCCTGTTAAAAATAATTTTAAAAAATATACATGAAAAACAAAAATTGTTATATTTAAAATCACAAAAAATATGGAATCGAATATGGTAACTGTAAAAGTCATATAATGGTAAATATCCCTTTAAAAAAAAATCCTTTAATGTTATCAGTTAAAATAAATAAATAAATAAATCTGATTTGACCATTATTTTATGTAAACGTGATTACTTCTATGCTGGTTTCTTTTGCTGTAGAGTTTGATAATCTCTAAAAAAAAAAAATAAAAAAAAATGATTAACCCTCATCTCCTTCTCATAATTAAAGTCACGAGCAAACTTATTGTCTTATCACGCCAAATATCAGAAGGGATATTTTCTTTTTCTTCTTTTCGTAAAAAGCCTTGCCCATGCACTTTAACCTTGACACTACTGAGTCCAGTTTGGGACGCACCGCTCTGAACGCCCCCCTCCCCCCCCCTCCCCGGTTGTTGACATGACCATGCAATCTCTGTACTTCGGCCTCGAGCGTTAAGCTACTGACCTAGTGTCTGTCACAGGTTTTTTGAAGTAGTGAAAACGTGAATGTTTTGTTTAAAAAAAAAAAAATCCATTGCCACAGATGTTGAGCCGGTCGCCTTGACATTGCTTTGTACTTCAAGCAAAAACGGGGTTTTCAGTTGTACTCGCGCTTCGTCTTTATAAATCATGGTAAGCTACATACTTATGGATACACTTAAATGGTTTAGTATGAGCTTTTTAAAATATAAAATAACTATTTTAAGATGTGGCACAAATCATTCAAGAAGCGCATCACCAGATCGACACATTTCCAGAAAAATATACTTGATCATTTAAAAAACCAGTCGGGCAATACACGAATCAAAATAGTAAATTCTATTATATTTAAAAAAAAAACAAAATCTCAAGCATTTTTTTAAAATAATACAAAAAGATTTTTTGACAATAAGAGGAATATATATTATCCCACAAAGATTTACCTGCAATAAAGACTAGGAGCATTATGTTATGTTAAGCTATTCATTTATATGACGATATACTATAAAATCATGTGAGGATATATCATAATTTTATTTGATGTTGTGCTATGAAGCAATGTGAGGATGTACCGCCAAAACTGTGGTTCTACGATTGCTTGATTGTATACTGTGTAATTCTGTGATGCTAAACTCTTCAATTAATCGATGTCATGGCTGTGACACCCTTTGAGATAAAAAAAAAACAACTCAGATCGTGCCTGAACTTCTGTGGCTTACATTTTTGTAATGAATACATCCATGCAATCTAATATTAAGGGTAATCTCATACTCAAGGTCGGTCAAAGGAAATATTTGTTTTTTGGCATAGTTCTTAATGAATTCACCTATATAAATGTTATGTTGCACTGTTAAAAAAAGACACATCTAAGGTAAGCATCCTTGAAAACAACATCTTTATTTCTTTGAGGCGATGACATATGAAACCGAGTGACGAAGATTTATTTTTTAAAATCATAATAATTATGTAGGTCATTAAACGAACAGGTTAACTTTTCCAACGCCCCTCAGGGGCGGAGCTTTCTTTCAAATAATGCAACTTACCCGAGCACACAAGCTAAGCATAGTATACATCAATTTCAGTAGGCTAAAGAAGGCTTTAAATATTTAAAAAGTTATTATTAAAGTCCGTTCTCTGGACTTTCAATAGAAAATAAGTATGTAAAGGAAGTATGGACTGGAAACTAGTGTTAAAAAGGACAAGACTTAACGTTAAAATGGACAAGACATTACTTTAAAAAAGACAATACATGACGTTGAAATTAGCAAGCTTTGACGTTAAAATCGACAAGACGGCGTTAAAAGGACAAGTCATGACATTAAAATGGACAAGACGGCGTTAAAAGGACAGGTCATGACATTAAAATGGACATGACGGCGTTAAAAGGACAAGTCATGACATTAAAATGGACAAGACGGCGTTAAAAGGATAAGACTTAACGTTAAAATGGACAAGACATGATTTTAAAATGGACAAGGCATGACGTTGAAAAGGACAAGACTTGACGTTAAATTGGACCAGATAAAACTGTCAATTTAACTAATAAACTCACTCCCGGCCATGCACATTTTGGGGAAATTGAAGGTGTCTGCCCGTGGCGCGGGCCTTCGGGGTCATTAATTGATCAGTCACTCAGTTTAACGAAACAGTTTTGGTTGTTTGATAAAAAATTATCTTTAAATACATAATTTTTTAAAGAAATCTTGATTCTCAAACTGACGCTTGTAAGCGTCTTTTAGTGAAATGCCTCACCTAAAAAGGAGCTAAAAATACACAAATTTAGCAACATTTTACTCTCTAAGGTCTTGTTAAAGGGTTCAAGCAAAATGTCTCCTATCCTACAATATTAAAACTGTCATTAAAATGTTACGTTAAAAGAAATCTAAAACGCAGATATCTGCCATGGCTTTACCAAGAGAGGCAAGTTCACCCCCCCCCCCGGTGTACAATACAAACTACATGTGCTCCATTAAACAACCACGCCCCTGATTTCACATTTACATCTAATTGCAGGCATGTTATCAACAAAGGGAAAGNTTCACATTTGAATCTAATTGCAGGCATGTTGTCAACAAAGGGAAAGTCAATGGACTATATAACCGAATCACAGCAGGGCATTTCAAAGGCGGGGTTATTTGTGAATGCGACGCATTTCTGAATTCATCGAAATGAAATATTTTCTTATCCTGTCGGTGGCTGTCATTGCTTCACTGAAAGCAGGTTGGTTCTAAATTTAAAATAAAAAAAAATTAATTAATGACACTAGTACTTACTTCAAGAAAGGCACCGATCTTATTTTTTTTTTTAAAGTGTGTTTTTTTTTTTAAATTCAAAAAGAAAGCTGTGTACACAATTTTTTTCAACTCATTCGTTTTAAAAGAAGATCATTACAAGTAAAAACAAAACAGCAATACATCTGTGAAATTTTTATCTACATAAGTATATGTTTGTGAAAGATGTGATCCCATGATATTAATTTGAAGAAAATTACTTATTTATATCTAAAATTGTGCAGTGATACAGCTAAATTTATGTTGAAATATGTAAATTTGTAAGTTTCTATCAGCCTCGTGATTTCGTAAACCAGAGCTTTAGAAACTGGGTGTTGCTACACAATTATGCATCGCGACACACTAGTGTGTCGCGCTGAGCAGAAAGGTAAATCTATGAGTCTATGGAATATAGCTACTAGCTCATTAGCAATTTATTATTATTATTTGGACAGAATTTGTATTTGTTAGATATTCACTTTTAGTAAAAAAAAAATATGTACAAATTATTTACTTAAATACAATTCAAGTTTTATAATATATATATATATATATATATATATATATATATATATATAAATGAATATTATTCAGATATTTACCAGACTTTACATCATTACAATTCATGTAACCCTTGTCTCCTTCTAAATGGGTCTGCAATAAAAACGGCCTGACAGTGTCCTATAACGACTTATGCCTACGACATTTTTCACCATCACAAAAAGTTTCAGAAATCCAAGCCTCAACCTGGGGCAACCTTGCGCGCACTCGACCGTGAAGGACGGGGTTCACCAGTATTTAGATCTTGAGAATTTTAGACATTTTAATGGTGAGGGGATATAAAAGAAGCTTTTTTTTCATGTTTGAATTTTCATTTAACATTTTAACATTATTTACAACGTTCGGACTAGCTTTTTAAAAAAATTCTTACATCCTTCTGACTTAATTTAAGCGACGTAAGCTTAATCAGACGGGCCCTGATTCATTCAGCACATGTCATGGTTATTTGATATCATTATTTAGACAGTTTCTTTTCTTGTTTTATGCATGTTAGGGATGAAATATATTTTACCAATAATATTTAGTTAAAATTTTTTAGAACATTATTGACTATTCAATAACAATATTTATAACAAGCTGTTAAAGTGTTGCTATCAGCTCCATAACTCTTCATATATGAAGATACATTTAAAAGGTAGGCCTGTAATTGTTTTTTTTTTTGGTTCTTATTATTACTATTTCGGATTGGAGTTCAGTTCCCAGTCTAAACCATACGGAAAATTGACTTTTTTTTTTTTTCTGCAAATAAAAATTTCGTAAAAAAATTTATTTTTTAAACTTTTCCTTTTTTTTTACATTAATTTTTTTACCTTAAGAAATTCAAAATACGATATTTATAACAAGCTGTTAAAGTGTTGCTATCAGCTCCATAACTCTTCATATATGAAGATACATTTAAAAGGTAGGCCTGTAATTGTTTTTTTTTTGGTTCTTATTATTACTATTTCGGATTGGAGTTCAGTTCCCAGTCTAAACCATACGGAAAATTGACTTTTTTTTTTTTCCTGCAAATAAAAATTGCGTAAAAAAATTGATTGTTTAAACTTTTCCTTTTTTTTGACATTAATTTTGTTACCTGAAGAAATTCAAAAGCAGGCAGTGGGGATATTATCTCCCTCTTACTAAGATTGGAAGAAGCTGCTTCCTTTCCCCTCTATGTGTAGAGGCCCATGCTACACGCTTCTTACCCTTTTTCTTATTCCCCCCCACCCCAAACCCCTTTACAATAACAGTACAACATCTATTTTTTATCTACAATAATAGTCACCTGCCCAACTTACTACCTTCTCAACATCTATTTCTCAGAGGTTCGCCGCAACTTGACAAATGTTATAAAGAGCTCGCGGCACTGAAAAGATTAAGAACAGCTGGACTAGGATAACGTTTTAAATCTATTAGTGTTTCGAGTACGTCGACTTTGATACCTTCGTTATGGCCACAGGTTCTATACAGGCACTCTTCAATTATCCCCTATGGGTGGAACACATTATACAAAATGAGAAGATAACACTCTATTGTTATTTTTTTTTTTGTAACACCCGAACACGGACTCTGACCCATTGGGTATTGTAACAACATACCCGGAATTTAACCGGGCGTAGAAAACGCCCCCCCCCCCGGCCCAGCCCTACATGGAAGACAAACAAAAATGACACAGATTATTCCAGCAAAAAACGACTTACAGATTAGAGGTTACATAGTTTAACACTATCTAAAAGTAAGGTTACCACACACACCCCAACTCTTTTCAAGATTAAAACATTCATTTAAAAGTATCTGAATTTTTCGTCTTTCTATTCCCAAATAAAAAAACGTAACATAAAAAAATAAACAATTTGATCGGACCTAAATAGAGAGATTAGAATGGGAACCAAACAAATCCGACTCCACTTTTCTAACAAATACCCCCCTCCCCCCCCCCCCCCCTGTAAACATCTCATACCCCGCTTTTCATGTACGCTACACATTGGGAAATTAAGCACTGTGCCTTACATAGGGGCAATTTAATGACATAATATATAGAGAGTATATACAAAGGTAATATATAGTGGTTAAATACAGAAGTAATATATATCAATGATGTTTTCTCATGTACATAAAGTTAACTATTTCACACTATTATCAATGTTTAAAAACAACAACTTTAAAGTCACATCTTCTGAAATATTTTGCTCACTTTTCTCAGATTTGCTGATGGAAGTCAAGCCCCCGGACATAATTGCTGGGCTTACAAGACAACTTTCCGTCAACTGTTCTTTCACACGAACTGATATTACAAACATGGTGAAACTCTTTTCTCTGGTCATCACCCAGTCAAATGATACCGAAAATCTGAATTTTTACTACCAGGCTTCCGTGGATGAATTGGACGGTCTCAACAACGTCACTGGTAATGTCTCTGGACATTTAGACAACAGACATGAATCTTACATAGCAATGAAGTGGGACACTCCTAGATCTTCACTGACAGGGTGGTACAGCTGCGAAGCGAATGGAGAAAGTCTAAATGGACAGGTGGTGAAAATAACTAAAACGGTAAAAGTTCAAATATCTAATCCGACCATAGAAGACCTGCTAGACGTCCTTGAGCACCAGTCTTCCATTCTAGAGCATCAGTCCTCGTTACTGGAACTTCAATTTTCTACAATTGAGCTTCATTCCTCTAAAATTGAGACTCAATCCTCTAAAATTGATCTGCAATCCTCTAAAATTGAGAATCAATTCTCTGTAATTAATCTTCAATCCTCTAAAATTGAGAACCAATCCTCTCTAATAGAGCTCCAGTCCTCACAGATTTCAAAACTTCAACAAGATCTCGATCAAATTGGCTCGTCTGTCATTGAAAATTGCATATGTTGTGAGAGATTCAACGAGTCTCTTAAATCTTTGTATCGCATTTCTGCCTTACACAATGGCAGTCGTTACTATCTGTCTCCGTCGTCAAAAATACTTTTAGTGAAAGAAGCCGAGGCGCAGTGTGAGTTAATGGGGGGCTATCTTACAGAGATGGACAGCGAGCAAGAGTATCTCTTCGTCAAGAGCTTCGTGAAGAACACAACCGGGTATGATTTTATTTTCATCGGGGGAAACGATGAAGTTTCAGAGAACGCCTGGGTCAACACCTACAGCAAAACTCCCGTGAAGTACATCAAATGGGGACCACAGCAGCCAGACCAGGGACGGGCGGCCAATTGTCTGTCTTTATGGGAGTACAGCGATTGGACAGTCGCAGATGATATTTGCTATCAGGGAGCAACAACAGTAAGAACGGCTTACCTCTGCGAAGTTCCTGAATAAACATTTTTTTTTTTTTTTTTTTTTTTTTAAATTTTTTTCATTTTTTTTTTTAAATTTTTGAATTTACACGATTAAAAGCCCATACGTTCAAAGTTTGTTTCGTTTCATTTTTTTTTTCTTTTTTAAAATTTTAATTTTTTTCAGGGAGCAACAACAGTAAGAACGGCTTACCTCTGCGAAGTTCCTGAATAAACATTTTTTTTTTTTTTTTTTATATTAAATTTTTTGCATTATTTATTTTAAATGTTCGAATTCACACGATTAAAAGCCCATACGTTCAAAGTTTGTTTCGTTTCATGTTTTTTTACTTTTTTAAAATTTTAATTATTTAAATGTGTTATAGAATGTTAGATTACACATGTTGTAAAAATAGTTAGGTATATTTCAAAAAAATATTATGTACACATTTTAATTAAGTATATTCAACAAAACGTTGCGATGTACATTTTTGAGAGGCGTAATTTATGAAATTTATTTTTATTACAACATTCGTTTATATCTATTCCGAATCGCAAATTTATGGCCATGATGAACCTGACACATACAAACTTAGCTAAAATAAGGTGATTCCAATTGATATAATTTTAATTTTCATAAATGTAACATGCATCCATTAAACCGTACGGACCAACTCGACCGAAGTAATCAGCCCTCTGTGATCCTTTTGAGGAACTATTTAGAATTCTTTGCATATTTTAATTAAATTTTGTTTCGTGCGGGTGGGAATTATGAAGAGCAAACTCTCTATCTACGCCACTGACAAAAACACCAAAATGTATAAAGAAATTTAGAAAAAAAGTCATACTGCCTTAAACAGAATATTCAGCATAAGCAGTGGTAAACCACTTACTGTATCAGTGTGTCAAAAACATGGCAGATAAAGTAGTAGAATAAGGTGCTGATGTGACCAACCCTCCCCCGCCCACTGGATCAGCTATTGTTAGTTCAGTATTTGACAAAGGTAATTCAAAGCGAAAATGACCCCCCCCCCCAAACCCTGCCTTTTAGGGATTGGTGGGGAAGAGATTGGATTTCAATGGAGTTGGTAAGTGGTTTGGGGGAGGGGGGGATGAATTATTGTATGTACGTCAAAAAGAAATAGACCGGATGAACCAGATGTAAAGAGAACTCGAGTTAAATAGACATAGTTTACATAGACATAGTTGACATAGACATAGTTTACATAGACATAGTTGACATAGACATAGTTTACATAGACATAGTTGATATAGACATAGTTTATATAGACGTAGTTTAAGTAGACATAGCTTACATAGACATAGTTGACATAGACATAGTTGACATAGACATAGTTGACATAGACATAGCTTACATAGACATAGTTGACATATACATGGTTGACATAGACATAGTTGACTTAGACATAGCTTACACAGACATAGTTGACATAGACATAGTTGACATAGACATAGTTTAAGTAGACATAGCTTACATAGACATAGTTGATATAGACATAGTTTAAGTAGACATAGACATAGTTTAAGTAGACATAGCTTACATAGACATAGTTGACATAGACATAGTTTAAGTAGACATAGCTAACATAGACATAGTTGACATAGACATAGTTTAAGTAGACATAGCTTACATAGACATAGTTGACATAGACATAGTTTAAGTAGACATAGCTTACATAGACATAGTTTACACAGACATAGTTTAGCCTATGAACGTCCAAAGAGAATGAGACTTGTTGACAGGTTACAAACTGGGATATAAACACAACAGCCGGTGGGCAATAGAACTCATCAAGCGATTGTATTGTTTCACTCCATTTCAGTACCGCTATCACTTCTGTACTAGACTCATTATTTCTGGACTATTCTTTAACACATTTCTAGACACTTAATAGCTAGCCATAAACAGACAATTTAATACATCTTGTTTTTTTTTTACAATAGGCCGCGTAATTACTACTGTTAGAGAGGCGGAACCCACGCTCAACAACGAACCATTACTTTGTTTCAATATAAGAATTTTTATGAAAATTCATCATTCATCAAATTTTCAGAAAAAAATTTACAATGGTCACATCATAGGAGTTGACTATGTAAATGTTTTTCATCAATCATGTTTATTAAAAATTCGTTAAGTACGTGAAAACGCCCCTGCCATTTATCATTTCCCTCATAAAATGACAGCTAAACCTTAGCTTCAGTCCATTGTTTAACTTGGTTCTGTCATTGGGGCTCACCACGGCGACGGACGTTAAACATGTTGGAAAAAGCTTTGAAAGCGTTAATTACAGCATCCATCTTAGTAAAAGGTAACTATTGCCATTTTAATTTTGATTTACCAAATTTCGTGTAATTTCGTGCAAACTAATGTATGTAAGTTAGTTTAGCAATTTTTCTTTTTTCTCCTTCGTTTTTACTGGTGAGGCACCGTGAAGAGACTTTTATAGTTGACAGAAAGCCGCAACGTTTGAAGCCTTCTAAAAGTTCATGTTGTGGATTTTTAGGGTGATCTTAAGCCAGTCAATCTACAGACGGCATTTCATTTCTCTTATCCTGAAGCTGATGTACCTGCTATTGCATGCTTGCATTGCATGTGAGACATTGACAGAAAATCTGACCAGGGGTCCAAACCAAATTTTTTTAGCCATGTAGCTGCTGATTGGGATGGTACCTCCATGTGTTTTTTCCTTGTTCAGGATGGCATCCTTTCTTGTTTCACCAGCTGCTCTCCTTAAACATCTCATTTCGCATAGTAACATTTTTATTTGGGGACCTTTATTTAGAGCCAATTTTTGATCATGGTAAGTAAGCTTTGAAATGATTCTTTGAATACATTTTATAATTTGATAACATGCCAACTACATGAAGGTAAAATATTTAATCGACTATTGCTAAAAATGAAAAGTTAAAGTAAAAACATTCATTAGAAAAAAAAAACATGTATAAACATGGGGAAAATAATTTTAAAACGAATAATAAACTAACTAATTTATTAATGACTTTGGGCATTTCAGTGACAGCTCAAGTTCTTGAAGTAGAACCCAAAATCCTACTCCCATCAACAAAATCTCTCGTTGTCAACTGTTCACTGCCACATGCAAGTTTTCCTAGACTGGCCAGTTTGATTTCTTTGATTATATCTCGCGGTAATGCAGAAAGGGGCGTAACTAAATACGAGTCTCTTGCAGTGATTAATGCAGTTACTGGTAATATACTTGTGCAGAGTGGACAAGCGGCGGGCAATGGCGTTATAAACAACAAGGGAGATTCATTTATAAGCTTATCTTTCAAGTATCCGACGGCAGCTATGTCAGGGGACTACTCGTGCGAGGCCAATGGTATGGACTTATCCTGGCGACCTATAACACTAATGAAAACCTCAAAAGTACCATCTGTCAATTTCACGGTTGACATGCTAGCCGAACAATTAAGAAATCTGAATATTAAATTCGACGAAAAGAGTAAGGAATTTCAGAGCAATTTGGAAAACTCCAACCAAAGTCTTTCCGAGTTTATTGACGACTGGAAGAGAAGGATTGAAGAATCCAGGCGTTGGTTCTTTAAGATATCGAACGTCTATCAAGGAAGACGCTACTACCTCTCTCAACAAGACCCAATCACGAGATCAGAGTCTGCTATGGCCACCTGCGTCATGTATGGTGGATACTTGGCCGAGATCGACGACGTAGGTGAACGTGATTTTGTCAAACGTTTCATAAGAGAGCTTTCTGGTTTCAGATTAGTTCTAATAGGAGGCACGGATGAAGCCCAAGAGGAAGTCTGGGTGTACAGACACAGCAAGAAATTAGTCCCTAGTTGGCTTGTAAAAAGTAGGCGATATGGGAACCTAAGAAATTGCCTGTTTTTGTACGATATTGATGGTTGGGATGCTATCGATGAAGCTTGTTACTATACTACTCCTTCGTACATAACTCGTTTTCTTTGTGAAATTCCAGACGTGAAATGACATTTAACAGACCAAAAACAAATGTAAAAATTAAAATATTTATTGAAACCTTGTACATTTTAGCTTAATTGTACCGAAGAAACCTAACGCACTCTGCTCTGAAACACAGAGACGTTATACATGCTTTAGGTTAGTTAAGATTAGCCTTAACCATGTACGAAAAACTCTATAGCAATAATAGGAGAGACAACTATAAAAAAAAATCTTCGAAACACAGTTAAAAAATTGAATTATTTTGTTTTCTATGATGCACGCCTGCGAAATTGATGTGCCTGCATGGGGACGTTGCGTGGAATGCAAGTGAAAAAAAGTGGTATACAATCACGAATTTACAACGCGTTTTCTTAGTGACATTCCAAAATATATATGGGCTAAACTGTTTTAAGTTAATTTTTTTTTTTCAATTTGCACAATGTTGATAAAATTTCGACTTAAAAAAAAAAATAACTGTGAAAACATAAATATTATTAGTAGATCTTATATGTCATTCTACCTCCCAACATATTCGTATTAACTATCATAGAAAGGACACCAATAAAAAGTTACTATAAAAATAGAATCATGTTAATTTTCCTTTGTTTGAAAAGGTTTCTTCTATTTTCGCTTTAATTTCTTATTAAAATAATGCAACGTTTTGAGGACAAAACTGCTCTGATGCCAGCAGACGACTTTTATATTAGAAAACTGTAACTTTTTTCTTTGAAATCTTTATATATTTTCTTATGTTAAAAAGTAATACTTAATGTGTGTTAAGACTTTTGTAAATATATCCAAAATCAGGTGTTTATTCACAACCATTTTAACAATTCATATGAATTGCGTTATTTCTAGGCATATTTTGTCAACTTTTCAGGCCCACCCCACTGCTCGATATTACATTTTAAAAAGGATTTCTGTGAAACTAATAGTGTTTAAGGGTTGTTTAATTAATTACTTTATATTAACCTCGTTTTTGTTTGTGGCTGGCTAACTGGCTGGGTGGAAAAATCTCTTATGCTCCCAACCTTCTCTTTAGAGACTCAATGTAAAAAAAATAATAATTTCTGATATTCTTTGTAGGCGAAGCTAAGAAAGAATAAAATGCAATAGACTTTAGGCAAATTATTGTGCAGTGTTGCATAAAATTGTCCGGATTTTTGCCATTAATTCTAATCATATACTTTGACGGATGTGAGGTTTGTATTGCAATTACCGTATCTGTGCATGGCTTGCTGAGGTTACATTGGTTTAGGGTGAGTGGGAGGGAGACATAATGGAGAGGGTGAGGGTTAGGGAGGTAAGTTGTCATTGTACGTTAGGTAGGGTATTTTCGGACTGTTACGTTGGTAGATGAGGATGGATTTTGCATGTCGGGTATGGTATTTTGAAAAGGGTGCGTTAGGTAGGGTATGTCATAATGGTATCTTGTGTAGGTGAATGGGGCAGGGAATGTCGGATATGGCAAGCTGAGACTAACGGTATATGAATTCAGGGACATGCAGGAGGTGAGACCTGATGGAAGAGTCAGGGATGTATGTGGATGGCCGGGGGGGGGAGACATGATGGGAGAGTGAGGGTATGGACGGTAGATTGGGTTGGGTGCTGCTGACAAGCAGGTGAAGATGTAGGGGCGATATTTTTAAGTGACTCTCGTAATTCAGATACTACTTCCGCCCCTTGCTGATACAAGATGTTCTCTTCTGAGATGAATATACGATTTCGAAAACGTATTATGGCGTCGAAAAAGTTTATTAAAAATAATTTAAAAAAAAATAATAATGAGGAAGGCTGGGTTGGGTGTAGCTGACAAGCAGGGAGGGATGTAAGGGTGGTATGTTTTAAAGGATTTATTTTTCAAATGTCATCCGGTGTAAAAAGACTGCACTAGTACATATAAATATGCAAACGAATGTAAGTCAGAAATACGCGTGTCATTTGTAAATATCGTTTTAAAATTAAAAAAAAATGGATTATAAGGGTTTTGGACTAGCTGATGTAACAGCTACCTAATAAAGTTTGTCGAATGAGCCATATGTCATTCTCTGGGCCAGTTGCATGAGCTCCACAATTTAGTCTTCAATATTTTTAGAGTTAAGAAAACCAAGCACTAGAACAGAGATCGCATCACCATAAAATATTTAAAAAGAGTTTAAGAAGACGCAGAAATGGCATTATCTGGGCGTTTTTTGTTCTGCGCAATGATTGCTGTGATCATTTCTGGTGGGTATTCAGTATATGAAGTGTGTTGGGTGATGTTTGTAGCATTCAAGAGGATGTCACATGTAAAAAAAAAAAAAAATCAAAATTGAAAATACTTTAAAATAAATATATTTCATAATAGTGTGTATAAGATTTCTCTTGGGTAGGATCTTCTCAGCCCGCCATTCACGAATGAGGCGTTATAAAGTTCAACTGTTCAAGTTAAATTTTGTGATAATATAATACGGGTCATTGTTTTTCTTCAAAAGTTCATACTACACAACTCAAACAAACTTTGACCCTTTTCCTCCAAAAATCCTTTCAACTTTCTTCTTTATGTTTGTGAAATCTTTCCCCCTGTGTCTAAGTTTCCAACCCCAGGTGCTCTAAACTTACTTTAAAAAAAAAAAAAATATGAACAATAAAAACACCTGCGATGCTCCATTTCTGTCAAAGCTGGGATCTATCTTACGCCACAGATGCTAGCAAACAATATACCAATTATTGCCTAGTGTTGCATGAAATTGTCGGGATTTTTCATTAATTCCAAACCAAACACTTTGACAGATGGTGAGATTTGCCATTATGGAGAGTTGGGTAAGGCTTGCTGAGATTACATTTTTCAGTAATTTTTTTAAAGAGGAGTCATCATGTGGCATTGTGAGATGTAGTTTGAGGAGTGTATGCTGGGTAGGTTACGTCTGGGTGTGTATTTTTGGCAGCGTAGGCAGGGTAGGGTATGCTAGGAAGTGTAAATTGCGTACGGCATGCTGGGGAGGGTATGTTGGTTTTGTATATTGAGAAAGGTAATTTGGGTAAGGCATGCTGGGATTACATTATATCAGGAAATGTGGATGGGGGGGGGGAGACATGATGGGAGAGTGAGGGTATGGATGGTAGTTTGGCTTGGGTGCTGCTGGCTAGCTGGTGAAGATGTAGGGGCGATATTTTTAAGTGACTCTCGTAATTCAGATACTACTTCCGCCCCTTGCTGATACAATATTTTCTCTTCTGAGATGAATGTACGATTTCGAAAACGTATTATGGCGTCGAAAAAGTTTATTAAAAATAATTTCAAAAATAATTTAATTTCAGTTTTTAAACATCGGTGAAAGGATTCGCAGCCACAATGAAACATTCAACAGATAACAAACAGTATCTGGTATGTTATTTAAATAGAGTGCTTAGTATTGTGATGACGCCGACCAAAGGGAAACATGTGATTTAAAACAAATGCTGATTAAAAAAATAATTAAATAAAACGAATATTATCCCCAAAGAAACACAGTCATCCACATTAATCTTTAGACGGGTGTAGATCAGAAATACGCCTATGATTTGTAAATATCTTTTTAAACATTAAAAAAAAAAGAATTATAAAGGTGTCGGATTTTCTAATGTAGCAACTACCAAATGAAGTATGTTCAATGAACCACACGTCAATTGTCTGGGCCAGCTGTATTAAGCTCCAGAATTTATTCTCCTAACATTTTGAGCTTTAGAATCACAGACGGCTGGGCCAGAGATCGCAATCGGCATATAATCTTAAAACAGTGTTTCAAAAGGCGCAGAAATGACATTATTTTGGTTTTCGTTTTGCGCAATGATTACTGTGATCAGTGCTGGTAAGTATCATTCAATTCATAAAAATCTTTGTTTTGTAGTGATGTATTTCTGGTATTCAAAAATATGTCCCATAGGAAAAAAAATGAACACCAAAATTTCATTTTCATTTTCTTTACTTTAAAACGCTTGTAACCCTTTTTGAAATTCAAATGAACATTGATCCTGATTTGTGTAACGGACTATGTTTTCACATGAAAACAGAGAGGTAGCATGAGTGAACAGTGAATTGTGTTGACCATGTTTTTTCCACGGGGAGAGACAATCAATGGATTGTATTTTGAGATGCAAATGTGAACTCCACGTTTTTGGAGAGTAAAATTATGTTTTTGTCAGAGCGGTTGTTTTCCACGCTTTGCTGGTAATAAAGTATGAGTTGACTGAGATAAGAGAGCTGAGCGCAGGGCAGTAGAGAACAGTAGAGATAGGAGAGTTGTGTGATTAGACAGTTGAGCTGAGTTATAGTAGTTTGAGGACGTGTCTTTCTGAGTGATGGAATATTATATGGATATATGTGAAATGATTACATTCATGCAAGGATTATTATTAATAGTATCTGTGTAAACTGTGATTCAATAAAGTACTGTAAGTTTAACCAGGATTCAGTATTCTTATTTGCGTGCCTGGATAGCAAGAGGAAGTCTTAGCCGGCATTCTGAATTACTAACTTAAACCAAGTAACCATGCTACTGACATAACACACAGCATAAGAAATAACATCCCACGCCATGTCAGAGTAGATGTGTGTTACACTTTGTTAAATAAATGCTATTTCAATGATTAAAAAAGCATTTTAGTTGTATCTTTTCAACTTAAATACCGAAAGCTAATATTATTTTATTTCTTTACCAGGACAGAAATTTGTAGCAAGTCCGACAATTCTAGAAATTGGTTTGATCACACGATTACAACTTAAATGCACGGCCACCAAAGACAGCACAATCGCGTTGACTAAACAAATCCGAATCCTCTTCTCTAACAGTACAGACCGGCCAGTGTTTCGACTTCTTGGATCTGTCGACTCCGTCTTTGGCATTTATAACTCGTCAGGAGCTGTAAAGGCGGGTGAGATTGTTGACAATGGCACGTCCGAGCTGAGGCTCACGTGGAACTATCCAAAACCTGACAGAGCTGGTGTGTACAAATGTGAGGTCAGAGGGAAAGACATCAACGGTGTTCAGAAAACAAAGTCTCTAACTGTTGAGGTCACCGCTGTCGTACCGGATCAAGTGACCATCTTAGATTATATTCAAAAAATGTCAAGTGACTTGGACGAATTGAAGTTGACTTCGGCGGAGGGAAAACTGCAACTTTCAAATCTTAACGACCGACTCGACCGAGGAAAGTCAAAGTTCTTCCGTGTTTCTGATGTGTTTCAAGGACGGCGTTACTACCTATCAGCAGATTCCAACATTCAGGTGATGGGAGACGCAGAAGCCATGTGTGAAATATACGGAGGCTACCTTGTTGAGATGGACAGTGCTGAAGAACATCAGTTCATTGTTACATTTTAAGCAACTTTTCTCAATATCAGCTTGTCCTTACCGGTGGGAGTGATGAGGTGTTGGAAAACAACTGGGTTAACACCTACAGCAAGACACCGGTGAAATACATCAATTGGGGTTCCGGAGAACCTAATGGTGGACGTGGCGAAAACTGTCTTTACTTTTATAGAGATTTTGTTTGGAAAATAGTTGATCATAAATGTTATAACGGGCTAACAGATTGTATTGTTGGTTATCTGTGTGAGATACCAGAGTAAGGAAACTATTATCTGTTTCTTAATGATGCTGTTTTTTAATGTATTATTTTTATCACATTTAAAAAAATACCACATTCTCGGTACACAGTTTTAAAAGGAATTTCCTCTCATTTGCACACCAAACTGAAAAAAAAAATCGATCAATTAACAAATATGTAGTCATTCTTTTCTAATCTTTAAAAAAATAAAATACCAAATTTTAACACATGAAATGGACTTTAACGATTTGTTGTTAAAAGAGTTTTCAACAAAATATATATTTGTTTTCCTTATAAAGGTAACCTTCTACAAACAAAATTGACACTATTGCCTCATTCTAATGTAAGTTTCGTTTCTAGGATATCTAGCAAAAATCCCTCCCGGCCGTAATAGCTACCTTCTTATTTAAGGCGAGGATTTGTAAACCACAAGATAAGAAATTCTAGAAATTTCATCTTCCGTTATTATTTCTTAAATAAAATTAAAACGTAAACAACATTACCCGATAAAGTGAAGGTTTGCAAATAGTTGCAGCACAGATAAAGTGAAGGTTTGCAAATAGTTGCAGCACAGATAAAGTGAAGGTTTGGAAATAGTTGCAGCGCAGATAAAGTGAAGGTTTGGAAATAGTTGCAGCGCAGATAAAGTGAAGGTTTGCAAATAGTTGCAGCGCAGATAAAGTGAAGGTTTGGAAATAGTTGCAGCGCAGATAAAGTGAAGGTTTGGAAATAGTTGCAGCGCAGATAAAGTGAAGGTTTGCAAATAGTTGCAGCACAGATAAAGTGAAGGTTTGGAAATAGTTGCAGCGCAGATAAAGTGAAGGTTTGGAAATAGTTGCAGCGCAGATAAAGTGAAGGTTTGCAAATAGTTGCAGCGCAGATAAAGTGCATGTTTGGAAATAGTTGCAGCGCAGATAAAGTGAAGGTTTGGAAATAGTTGCAGCGCAGATAAAGTGAAGGTTTGCAAATAGTTGCAGCGCAGATAAAGTGAAGGTTTGGAAATAGTTGCAGCGCAGATTAAACAAATAATGGTGCATTAAAAAAAAAAATGAACAAATCTTTTTTTTTTTTTTTAACCTGGGATTAACATGCAAAAATAAAATCTACGTCAATGTTGAGGAAAAACAACATTCACCCGAAAGTTGTGATGACGCTAAACAAAGCCTTGCAATCGGTTTGAAATATGCGAATTTTATTTTTAAAAAAGTAAAAATAAATATTTAGAATCGTTAAGATACACTATAACAGCCCTGCACAACATACGGCCTGCGGGCCGCATGTCGCCCGCCAGCACCCCCGTTTGCGGTCCGCGAAGTAACGAAATATTTTTTATTCTTCTTATTTTCTTAATAGCTTACCCCATGACCTATATTCTTTTTGCCCGGCAGAAGTCCTGTCCTAATTTCGGATGGCCCGCTTTAAGTTTTTCTTAAAGTATTACAGCCCGCCTAACATTTTGAGTTGTGCAGGCCTGAACTCTAGCATTTTTTTAAACGAATGTAGTTTAGAAATACGCCTATGGTTTGAAATGCGTTTTTTTTTTTTTGTATATAAAAAAATGTTCATTAAAATCTGATATTATATCAATAAAGCAATGCACGTCCATCAACCGGCGAGGCCGGACACTGTACTCATATTTAACGCCACTTTTCTTTATGTTTAGGACCACAACTCCCCGTGGAGACCACAGATCAACATAGCAACATCTAAAATTTTGAATCAAGTGCTGTCTACAACGAAACCGAAATGGCATCAGCCGGGCTTACATTAGCTGTAATGTTTTTATGCGCAGCGACTCCAGTTGTTACTGCAAGTAAGTTTATTTAAAATCGTGAAAACTCCATCATCTTTTTACTAGTATTTCAAAATGTGTCAAACATTTTTTTTTCCAAAATATTTGATTTGTTGCTGATTAAAAAAAAATTATATAGAACAAACTTTAAAAGAATAATAATAGAAAAAAAATATCTTAAATCACATCAATGACGATAACGGTTCAAGCACGTCATTGACGCATACGTTACTAGGACGCCTGTGGCGTACGCCTTACAAGCTCATCAGTTATTTTAATTCAAGCATTTATTATGTGATTGTTTTATAGGTCTTCTCAGTTTGAATAATTGAATTTAACTAGAAATAACCTACAAAAACCTGTGAATTTAAAATCAAATTAATTTACTTGGCAAAACGCACCTTCAAGTAAAGCAATTGATATTTCAAAAAATACTGCGAATTTCAGGCAATTTTGTTTTTGCCCTCCCATGGGACCATGGTGAAGCGAATTCTATTGGTAGGTAGATAGGTGGATAACCCTTGTATGGGCTGATCGCCTGCTCGTGTCTAGGGCTTTTATGTTTGGTCGAATTCATTTACCAAATCATAATTATAATCATTTTTACCACTTACGTACTCATTGAACGATGACCACAAAAGGGGAGTAACTGATACAAAAAAAATAAACACGAGATGCTCTAGCAAGGTATTCTAAATATATTACTGTATTGGAATTTGAATGACTTGTGAGATTTCATGACAGGACAAAGCGTTACAGTCATACATACACAAATAACTTAGAACACACCTCCCAGTAACGGTTGTTGCCTTGCGTGAATGTTTCATCTACTTAGCTGCGAAATGTATAATATATATATATATATATATATATATATATATATATATTATATTTCCATATACACATTTTATAATAATACCAAGAGTGGTTACTCCTCGGAATGTTATTGAACACAGTGTGACAGCCATACGTCCTTATCTAGAGAATATTTTTTTTGGAAATTATTATTTGTGAATTTCATTTCATTAGAGTATACAAGACTAGCAGGTATAATCAGATTTGTGGGCACATTTTAGCTTTTATAATACTAACTCACATATTCACACATTTTAAGTACGTGCATTGCTGATATACATAGCTTACACCAAAGGCTTCCGACAGTGCAAATTGTGGGCACATTGAAGCAAAAACATGGTACTCAAACACTAGTGGCTCTCGTAGCAGCCCCTTAATCTAAAATATATTTGATAATTTTAATCTTTATTATGTTTGAGCTTGAGATCCAAACACTACTAGATTTTAATCTTAATTAAACTGTAAAAAGATTTTTAACATTCAAATTTTTTAGTAAAAAATATCCTATTCATTTAAAGATCATCTCCACATTCAGTAACACAAATTAATGATTAGATATAATTTAAAAAGTGATAACAAAATGTATGCCGGTTTGTTAAATATACAAATATGTTTGCAAAATTATTGTTTTTTAAATACCATTGCGTCGAAGTAAAAGTATTCTAATTTTTATTCTTACTTTTACTAGTACAGCAATTTTTACCCAGTACTGATGCTATAGAAATTGGCTTGACGAGATCCTTACATATTGAATGTACCTTCACCAAGGACAGCACCATAGCGATGACGTCAAACTTGACCATTCTCTTCTCCAGCATAACGGACAAGCCAGTGTTTTACCCAATTGCATCAGTCAGCCATGCTGGCATTGATAATTCGTCAGGAGCTGTAGAGTCAGGCGTGATAGCTAGCATCGGAACGTCCAAACTGAGTCTTACTTGGAACTATCCCAGCGTCGACCTAGCTGGTGTCTACCAATGTGAGGCTAGAGGAAAAACTAACGGTGTTGAGAAAACAAAGTATCTCTCCTTTGAGATCACTGCTGCCCTTCCGAGTGAAGAAACTTTCTTACAATACTTTCAACAAATGACGAAAGACTTCGAGGCTCTGAAGGCGTCTTCGGACGATGTAATCTTGTTGCAGTCGGAACTGAACGACCGGTTGAACCGAGGAAAATCGTCGTTCTTCCGTGCTTCTGATGCTGCCTATCAAGGACGGCGTTACTACCTGTCAGCGGATTCCAACGTTCAGGTGACGGCAGACGCAGAAGCCATGTGTGAAATTTTCGGAGGCTACCTTGTTGAGATTGACAGTGCTGAAGAACATCAGTTCATTGTTACATTTTTAAACAACTTTTCCCAAGATCTGCTTGTCCTTACCGGTGGGAGTGATGAGGTGTTGGAAAACATCTGGGTTAACACCTACAGCAAGACACCTGTGAAATACATCAATTGGGCTGCCGGAGAACCTAATGGTGGACGTGGCCAAAACTGTCTTTTCTTTTATAGACCTTTTGGTTGGAAAATAGTTGATCATAAATGTTATAACGGAATAACAGATTATATGGCTGGTTATTTGTGTGAGATACCAGAGTAAGGAAACTATTCTCTGTTTCTTAATGATGCGTATTTTTTATTTATTATTTTTATCATATTTCAAAAATACCACATTCTCGGTACAAAGATTTAGAAAGGAATTTCCTCTCATTTGCACACCAAATTGAAAAAAAAATCGATCAATTCACAAATATGTATTCTTTCTTTTCTTATCTTTAAAAAAATAAAATACCAACTTTTATCACATGAAATGGACTTGAACGATTTGTTGTTAAAAGAGTTTTCAACAAAGTATATATTTGTTTTCCTTATAAAGGTTTCCTTCTACGAACAAAATTGACACTATTGCCTCATTCTAATGTAAGTTTCGTTTCTAGGATATCTGGCACAAATGCCTCCCGGCCGTAACAGCTACCTTCTTATTTAAGGCGAGGATTTGTAAACCACAAGATAAGAAATTCTAGAAATTTCATCTTCCGTTATTATTCTTTAAATAAAATTAAAACGTAAACAACATTATCCCGATAAAGTGAAGGTTTGCAAATAGTTGCAGCACAGATAAAGTGAAGGTTTGGAAATAGTTGCAACGCAGATAAAGTGAAGGTTTGGAAATAGTTGCAGCGAAGATAAAGTGAAGGTTTGCAAATAGTTGCAGCGCTTTACATTTAACGGTGAAATTTAAGCAAAAAAAAAAAAAAGGAGATAAGTGGTAACTTCTTGAAAAAAAAATGCACCAATGCGAACATCACTATCATCTACAACTAATTTAAACTGTTTATTAAATTCCGGTGCAATGAGAACAGGGGCATTGGCTCGTACTAGTACATTGTCCATTTTTTCGAATTTTTCTTGACAAGCATCCGAACACTGAAATTTTACAATATGCATTAATAAATTTGTAAAGGGAAAAGCAATAAATGAAACGATTTTTCACAATGATTGTCTATTAAAACACGTCCATGCCCTCAAATATCTCATGAGTCGTTTCCTAGTTGTGTGAGTAGGAAGGAATAATATAGCATTTATCTTGGCTTGAACAGGCTTTGCGAGACCTTGACTCTTAGTTTGATCTAAATATTCGAAAGATTCGTGACGAAATTCAAGCTTTCTTAAGTTTACAGTAACATTTTCCTGCAAACAATTCTTAAACAAAGATCTTAGTTGGGCTATATGACTATATGACTTGAAAAATCGGTAAATATTGACATGTCAATTGTAGGCGCTGCAATTTTCCTGGTCAGCAATAATGGTATTAACCAGACATTGGAATGTAGCTGGGGCCTTTTTATATTTTTTTCATTTCAAACGGCCTCACTTTATATTGGTATAAATCAGCAGTTCTCAACCTGTGGGTCGTGACTCCTTTGGGGGTTGCGCGACCCTTTCCAAGGGGTCGCATAAGACCATCTGAAAACACATATAATCTACAGTATCTACTCTACAGTTATAAAGTATCACCGAAAATAATGTTTGTGGTTGGGGTCGCCACATTATGAGGAACTGTATTAAAGGGTCACGGCATTAAATTGGCTGACAACCACTCGTATAAACCATCTGGAAAAAAGAAAGAGACTTCTTTTGCTTTGCCAGATAGTGGAGCCTGCCAATAACCAGATAATAGGTCTGTTTTGCATATATGCCACCTCCTACTCCTACTCGATCAAGGAGATCGTCTATCCTTGAAATAGGAAAGGAATCAGTCTTTGTAACATAATTCTTGAAACTGTAAAACCTGTAACTTTGGTCAGCCTTTGGCACATGGAGAGCTGCAATGACTACTGCTTGGTTCTACGATGTCATTGTCAAGCTTGTTCTAAATTGCAGCCCGGATTGTTTCAAGTTTTGCAGGGTTGACCTTACAGGGTGTTGATTAACCGGATATGCATTGCCAATATCAGCATCGTGCACATCAATGGTTGGTCTCTCCGGTTCATCAGGAAAAAAAAGTGAAACAAAACCTAAAATAACAGATTCAATTAAAAAAAAAAATTCTGATCATAATGAATGTCCTTATCTATGTCTTATCTATGTTTGCCAGTATTTCTGATTTTTTTTTAAGTTCGTAAAAGTCAACTTTTTCTGGGACACTATCAAAAGCAACAGTAACATTAGGTTCTGCTGTTACAGCTGAGATGACGTCAGCGTTATTATCTTGGGATGGACAATTATCTTTAACATGCTAGTGGGACATATATGTTTCTTTCTTTTGTGGTCTGGTGTGCAAAAAATCTTTTGGCCGGTCAAGAGCGGCCGCTTCTGCAGTTGTTTGTCGAGTGTGCAACAAAATTAGTGCCACCCATCGGTTATGGTTTACTATTTCCATAAACTTGTATATCCCAATATATACCCTCGAGGGACAGCATAGAATTCTCTGTGAATTTCTACGATTTATTTAATACCCTAAACGAAACTCGTGAAAAAAAATGACTCATATACTTATATTTTTTTTCAAATACAAAAATGTCTACACAAATGGCATAACTACAAACATTTTTTCAGTTAAGTTCAACAACGGTGGCGTGTTTTAGTATTGAATAAGATGGCGTGTCTTGTAAAAATCATTCAATGGATAATGGAATACAAATTTAAAAGTTGCCACATTAAAATCGGTTTCAAAATGCAGAAGAATTAGTCTATCAAATTATTATTAGTTTCATATCGACCATGGAGGTTTCAAGGCTTAAAAGCATTGACGGGTTAACGAATAAGCTTAAGCTCATGGCCTCAAATCTGCTTGGACCTCACAATATTCCGTGGGGCTCAGAGTATTCTGGATCCTTACAGTCTGCCGGGGCCTCACATTATTCTGGAGCCTTATAGTCTGCCCGGGCCTCACAGTCGGCATTGGCCTCACACTATTCCGGGGGCTCACACTCTTCCTGGCCTTAAACACATTATTTTAATTATCTTTTTCCTATGTTTTTCCCTTGACATTTTTTTTCTCTGTTTTTCTTTCACCTGTAATGCGTGTATCACATTATACATTTGTTATAACATACAAGCAAAGCCGTCCAAAGGTCACACGATGTCCCGCATGATACAAGCGAATGATCCTAGAGTAAAATTTCGTGAAGGGTATAGATTGAATTATACAGAAACTTGTGTCGATACGGTATATAGATATATCTGCTATTCTGATAAAATAAACAACCAAAGATATAAAAATTATTCCGTACCGACTTAATGAAAAAAAGAGAAACAACGTTGTCCCAAAATCCATCAGATTTTTTTGGCCAGCAGTGATATTTATAAAATTATTTGAAGTGATGTAACGAACACTATCTTAGATGAAACATAGAGCGAGAAATTGTGTTGACCAATTACTAACTGACACCCCTTGGAATAGAAATTATCTGAAACATGACTGTGCATGCATGAGGATCCAATTTTTTCCACTAAGTTTTGTCAACACTGGGCACCAACCGCAACTATGTACACATCAGCGTATGCAGTGTGGCGTGAACACGTTCCGGTGTTTCATTATTTCTGATCAGATGGCGAAGTTAGCAATCAAGGTGTGTTGGATTGGGAAAGCTGGGTAGGGTATAATGGGTAGTGTATATTGTGTAGGGTATCTTTAGAATGTTACTTTGGACAGAGTATGTTCGGTAAGATGTATTGAGAAGGGTATGTTGGTTATAGTATGTTGGGTAGGGTATGTTGAGTAGGCCTTGTTGGGTAATGTATGTTATGTAGGTTATGTTGGGTCAGGTATGTTGGATATTATATGTTAAGAAGGATTACATTTGCTGGAGCATGTTGCATAGCGCCTTATGAGATTACTTTTTTTCAGGGGACATATGGCAAGGAAACAGCATTTCAGAATGAGGGATTTAAAAGATTAGTTTCGATTAGAGGAATGGTGCGGCCGACAAGTAGTTGAGGATGATGGTTAAGATCTTAACATTTAAGGTCGCAATTAAGACACTACGACCGCCCTTGATGGCATAACCTCTGCTATTACGGTGCGAATAAAGCCTGTTAAGCGATGATCGGTTATCGATTTCCACAAGGACAGCAAGTGACCTACAAAAAAAAAAAACTACACCAAAAACTGACCATTCTGTTTGTAAGCGCGATAAACATGCCAAAATATAATTATGTAAATGTTGACGGAAACGTTCAACAGAAAATCGCGATGTCGCTGATAAAATCATGAAATTCATTTCAAAACATGGACAAAGCTCGAAAACGTGATACAAAATAAGTTTATACTTAAGATACACTAAAACATTATTTTAGGTTCACACGAATATATAACAGAAATACGCCCAAGATCATAATAATTTTTTATTAATTTTCCATAATTAAACATGGATTATAAATGTGTTTGACATATTAGCAGATGTTATATCCATTACGCCATGTGCCATTCAATTTGCGAGGTAGTCACTGTACATATTTTTAGAGCAAATATTTTGAGTGAATGAAATCAAATCCTGGTGTAGCCCTAGCATAAACACAAAATATTGAAAACGTTCATAAAGTACTGCATACAGCGACACAGAATTGACATCATCAGGATACACATTGCCGGTATTCTTGTTGTGCGCATTCATTCCAATTATTGCTGCATGTAAGTTTACTTGAATCACAAGATTTGTTGAGTATTATAAAAAAAAACAACAAATACACACATTTTTTTTTTTTTTGAGTGTTTTGTTTTAGAATTAAACATTTTTAAGACTGTCAAATATTCTAGTTGTTGAATATTTGGCTCGTTGTTTAGGTTTATGATTCTCGCTTTGGTTTAATCTCTTGTGAATCTTGTCACACAACAGACTAGGTTGATTCACCAAAACAATACGCTTCAAGGTACATAAGACATTTATTTGCTGACAGCATTACTAGATTAATGTGTCTCAAAGTTTCGTGAACATGAATCCAAAGT
>CAXITT010000023.1:0-10737 GCA_964033795.1 Lymnaea stagnalis | reverse complement strand
GGCTCCCATAAGGTAATACCTGAGTTTCTGGATTCCCCAAATAATGGCTAGACATTCTCTTTCTATGGTCGAATATCTAGTCTCCCTGGGTAGTAGTTTTCGACTGACATATTTTACCGGGTGTAATATAGACTGTTTGTACTGGAATAAACAAGCCCCTATACCAGTGACTGAGGCGTCCGTCCTTACAAGAAAAGCTTTATTATTATCTGGAAGGATTAGTATGGGATCATGTGTCAAGAAAGTTTGTATTTTCTCTAGGGCTTTACTGCATTCCTGAGACCATGTAATTTTATTGGGTTTCCCCTTCTTAGTTAGATCAGATAATGGCGTTGTTAGAGTAGAGAAGTTTGGGATAAATTTATTATAATATGATATTACCCCGATTAACCCTCTAACTTGTTTTTTCGTTGTTGGTACTTCTATGTTAAGTATCTTGTCCACATTGTTTTTATTCGGTTTAATGGCTCCGTTGCCAATGGTGTGTCCTAGAAATTCTATGGATTGTCTCCCTAATTCTAATTTCGATGGTTTTATAGTCAACCCTGCTCTTTTTAGAATTGACAACACCTCTCTGATACTTTTTACATGCGTTTCCCAGTTATCTGTAAATATACAGATATCATCAAAGTAGCTTACTACGTTAGTAACCCCTTCAAATAGTTTTCTTATTATTTTATTGAACGTCACTGGTGCAGTTGCCAGCCCAAATGGCATGTAGTTGTATTGATATAGTCCCGTGGGTCCTCTGAATGCAGTGTATTCCTTACTTTCCTTCTCTAAAGGGATCTGCCAATATCCTTTAGTTAAATCAAGTTTAGTAAAATAGGTAGCTTTATTGAGTTTTGCTAGTATTTGTTCCTGGTTAGGTATAACTTCTGCCACCATCTTGGTAACTGCGTTTAATTTCCTATAGTCCACGCATGTTCTGATGGAGCCATCCTTCTTTTTTACTAGTAATAGAGGTGAAGAGTACGGGGATTGTGACTCTTCTATGATTCCTAGTTCTAACATCATACGTAATTCTTCTTCCAACTTTCCCTGCATATTGAATGGTATTATGTATGGACGAATTGTTATAGGTTTTTGGTCTGTTAACTCTATTTTGTGTGACCCCACTGTTGTTTTACCCGGTACGTTCGATATTACCTCTTTAAATTCTTGTAGGATACTGTTTATTTCTTTTTTCTGCTCATGCGTTAGATTGTTATCTATCTTTATCTCTTTGTTGTCACTGTTACGGGAAAGTGTAGGTAATTCTAATTCCTGTACAGATATGTCGTCCTGAGTGTCTTCGGTTATTACTGACGCTCCATGAACAATATTTGTTTCGTTCGGTGTGATAATGTTCAGATCTTCGTTTCTTTCATAATATTTACTCACTCTATTTAAGTGGTAAATTTTATATTTATTACCCTTTTTTATTTCTATATTGTATGGGGAGATAATCCTGGTGACTACATATGGCCCTTCTGAGTATAGCAGTAGTTTGTTACCTTTCTTTGGTTTTAAGACCAACACATATTCGCCTACGGTAAGTTTCTTCTGTACTGTTCCTCTATCAAAATATACCTTATTCTTCTTTGCTTGTACCTCGGTATTGAGTACTGCTACATCAAGTGCAGTTTTTAATCTATTTTTCAGGTCTATGATATATTCATACACTGGTTTGATGTCTGTAGTCAGGTTTTCATTAGTGAGTAGATTTCTCAAAATTTTCATAGGACCTCTTGGTTTCCTGCCGAACATGAGTTCGTAGGGTGAGAACATAGTTGTTTCATTGGGTACTTCTCTATACGCAAATAGTACTGCGGGTAAATATATGTCCCAGTTGTTGGGTTCTTGGCTAGCTACCTTTCTTAGCATTCCCTTAATTGTTCCATTAAGTCTTTCCACCGCGCCATTGGATTGGGGGTGATAAATAGACGATTTTGTTGCCTTTATATTTAAAAGTTTACAAACTTCCTGATACTGTTCAGCCTTAAATTGTGGACCATTGTCGGATAATATTATTTCCGGAAAGCCCATTCGACAAAAGATTGTCCATAATGCTTCTTGAATATCTACTGACCTAATCGACCTAAGCGGGATTGCCTCTGGCCATCTAGTAGCTAAGTCTATTAGTGTCAGAATATATCTATTCTTATGTGATGTCGTTTGTAACGGTCCTACAATATCTATAGCTACCTTCTGAAATGGAATTCCTATAGTTTCTGTTTGTCCTAGTGGTATCTGTTTGACATTTCCCGGAGATCGAGCTTTCTGACAAATTGGGCATGATTTAACATATTGAGTAATATCCTTATTAATATTTGGCCAGAAAAATTCCGAGGTTATCCTATTTTTTGTTCTTCGCACGGACATGTGTCCGGCTAGAGGGGTGGCGTGGGCAGTTTCCAAAATAATTTTGCGCTTTTTCTCCGGTATCACCAATTTTTTTTCGATTTTATACGGCGTGTTATGGTGCCTAAAAATTCTGTACAATATTTTATCTTTAATTTCAAAACTAATCTCCCCTTGTTTAGTAACCTCAATATGTTGTTTCTTGGCTTTTAGCCAAAGTTTATCGAGACTTTTGTCTTCCTGTTGTTCCCCCGCTATATTTAGGTCCGCTTCTAAATTCGGTAGTATTTGTTTTGATTGTCCTGGTTTTGAGTCATCTGTTAACACTTTCCTTGCTTGTTCACGGGTGACTGCTGATGCATGTATTGTTTGAGTCCTTGTTGGCGTAACATTTCCAATTATCAGATCAGCAACTGGATTGTCAATAAGTGCGGCTAAATAAGTACCGGTCAGATACGGTGTCTCTATATCTATCAGAGCGGTCTTGACGGTTCTCCTTGATCCCTCTATCAGTCTCAGACTGTAAGTCTGCCTTGTTATCTTATCTTTTGGTACTAAACTACTTCTACACACAACTATGGTACATCCTGTGTCCCTAAGAATTTGTATATCTTTCCCAAAAAGTTTTCCGCGCTCTATCTTTAAAGTTCCCACTGAGTTATTACAAATATTCTCAAAGCTATTCACCTTTTGCACTTCAAAATTGTGTGAATCCCTTTTCCTGAACTGTTTTCTTTTGTCTGACTTTGTAATATTTTTTAGTCACCATTGGGTTGGTCTCTGTCTTGTATTGAAAAAGTTCCTATTGGTGTATCTGTCAGGTTGCACTCTTTGGTTGTATCCACGCCTTATCTGACCACTACTCCTATTTGGACAGTAATTGGGTGCATGCTTTTCTCCACAGTTTTGGCAGATTGGGAAGTTAACTTCATAACTATTTCTACTTCTATTCCCGTTTATATTGTCCACCTTCGCAGCACCTCCTTCAACGTAAGGTGTTGGTTGGGATTTAGATATAGTGATAGAGCCCTGAGTGTTTATTTTTAAAGTGTCTATATGTTTAAGAATGTCTTCACAGTTATTAGGTTTTATTAGCAAGACAGATTGTCTGCTTGCACTATTCAGATGTGTTAAAATCTGATTCTGGCACATAAGGTCGCATAACCCCTCATAAGTTCTCTCCGTTTCACTGAATTTTACCCAATTCTCTAAGTTTCTGTTGAGGTCTGAGTGAAATTGTCTAAAATTCTCGCTGTTTGGGGTTAAAGTGTTCCATCTATTTCTGTACTGCTCACTGTGGAATCCCGCTTGTGTTAGCAACTTTCTTTTCACTGTCTCATAATCAGTTTCTATGCTCCTAATACTGTCTGTCGTCAGGAACTCATGTAGGGAGGGGGTCATTTTTAATCGCAGTTCCTGAACCCATTCCCTAATTGGGATACCACATTTGTTTGCTACATCTTGAAATGAGATAAGGTAACTGTTTAAATCGATTATCCCATCATAGTTTTGTAAGTTTTTGTTTAGTTGTTGATATTTGTGACCCCTATCACTGTCCTGAGCAGGACGAGTCCTCCCCTCTGTTTCTACTCTAATTCTTTCGGTTCTCTCCTGTGATTCTCTATCTAATTGTTCCTTAATAGTTAATCTCTCTCTCTCTGCTGCTCTTTCCTCCCTTTCTGCTGCTCTTTCCTCCCTTTCTGCTTTTTCTTTCTTATCTAATCTCTCTCTCTCTGCTGCTCTTTCCTCCCTTTCTGCTTTTTCTTTCTTATCTAATCTCTCTCTCTCTCTCTCTGCTGCTCTTTCCTCCCTTTCTGCTTTTTCTTTCTTATCTAATCTCTCTCTCTCTCTCTCTGCTGCTCTTTCCTCCCTTTCTGCTTTTTCTTTCTTATCTAATCTCTCTCTCTCTCTCTCTGCTGCTCTTTCCTCCCTTTCTGCTTTTTCTTTCTTATCTAATCTCTCTCTCTCTCTCTCTGCTGCTCTTTCCTCCCTTTCTGCTTTTTCTTTCTTATCTAATCTCTCTCTCTCTCTCTCTGCTGCTCTTTCCTCCCTTTCTGCTTTTTCTTTCTTATCTAATCTCTCTCTCTCTCTCTCTGCTGCTCTTTCCTCCCTTTCTGCTTTTTCTTTCTTATCTAATCTCTCTCTCTCTCTCTCTGCTGCTCTTTCCTCCCTTTCTGCTTTTTCTTTCTTATCTAATCTCTCTCTCTCTCTCTCTGCTGCTCTTTCCTCCCTTTCTGCTTTTTCTTTCTTATCTAATCTCTCTCTCTCTCTCTCTGCTGCTCTTTCCTCCCTTTCTGCTTTTTCTTTCTTATCTAATCTCTCTCTCTCTCTCTCTGCTGCTCTTTCCTCCCTTTCTGCTTGTTCTTTCTTATCTAATCTCTCTCTCTCTCTCTCTGCTGCTCTTTCCTCCCTTTCTGCTTTTTCTTTCTTTTCTTCTCTTTCTGCTACTCTCTCTTCCCTTTCTAGTCTATCTAATTTGTCTATGGCATACTTTATAACCTCTTTCCCTTCTAATCCTAACGCTATCGCCTCCTGCTGAATTTCTTCTATTGTCTTCATTTTCCCGTTTCTATTCCTATCGTAACAACCCCACGTTCAATAAGTACACGTCACACCACTAATCTAACTGTACAATTGCGTGTTACAAATTGATCATCATGTGACAACACACTTATTTACTAATTTAATTACCCGGTCTTGTCTGTAGTTGACTTGTTCTGGACAGCGGTAAGGCGACCAACAGGGTATGGTAGCCAGCAGGATAAGGCAACCACACAAGATACGGCAACGCAACAGGATACGGCAACGCCACAGGATACAGCAACGCCACAGGATACGGCAAGCCACAGGATACAGTAACGCCACAGGATACGGCAAGCCACAGGATACGGCAAGCCACAGGATACGGCAAGCCACAGGATACGGCAAGCCACTGGATACGGCAACGCCACAGGATACGGAAAACCACAGGATACGGCAAGCCACACAGGAAACGTCCGGTACACAGGAACAGAATAGTCGAGAGGTCCACGATTCAGCTCCAACGACGGGCCCCCATGTCAAATATTCTAGTTGTTGAATATTTGGCTCGTTGTTTAGGTTTATGATTCTCGCTTTGGTTTAATCTCTTGTGAATCTTGTCACACAACAGACTAGGTTGATTCATCAAAACAATACGCTTCAAGGTACATAAGACATTTATTTGCTGACAGCATTACTAGATTAATGTGTCTCAAAGTTTCGTGAACATGAATCCAAAGTATATGGCAATATTCCAATCAGCAAAACATATCATGACAAAATCCACTATCTCCAAAAAGACGTCTCGCTGTCGCGAGTCCTATCTCTCGTCTAACCTCTGTTAACGTACTCCCCGTGACATAATAATTCTTCTCCTCTCACTCCCCCTTTCATTCAATCGTTCACTCCAACATCGTTCACCAGTACATGAAAATAGTTCACTCTCGCTCCTAAGCCCTGTTCATCCCCACTTCCCACTCAAACACACCACGCCTGATTTCATGATCTTGACAAAGACCTTTATTGAAATAACCCATTATTAAATCGTGTTTTATGCAACGGTAATGAATTGGACCTTAGCAGCTGTTGAAAAAACTAAAACGTTCTTGACATGAAACGAAACAAATTTTAGGTATCATAGCTTACAAGAACACTACATGACACATACGTTACAAGAGCAGTACATGACACATACGTTAACAGAACATTAAAAGAGGCATACGTTACAAGAACATTAAATGACAGATACCTTAACAGAATATTAAATGACACATACGTTACAAGAACATTACATCACACATAAATTAAAAGAACAATACATGTCACAGTCGCTACAAGAAAATTACACGACACATACTGTATAAGAACACTACATGAAACATAAGTTATAAGAACATAACATGACACACACTTTACAAGAACATTAAATGACAGATACGTTAACAGAACATTAAATGACACATACTTTACAAGAACATTAAATAACACAGGTATTTCGTTTTAAAGTTGAGAAAATCAAAGAATAAACAAGAAATTAATATTTTTCAGTAGAATCTGTTATAGTTACAATTAAAGTTACAGTTACAGTTATTGTTACAGTTTACTTTTGTATGTTTCCTACATGATCTATTTTTGTAAAGTATTTATAACTATAAATAACCTGCGCCACATTCCCATTGAATTAATTTAATTGACAAAACTTGCATTCAAGTTATGCACGTTTTAATCATAAAAAAATTAGTGCAAACTTCTAGGAATTTTCTTTTCCGCCCGTATTGATCACATCGTTACATCCACACACTATCGGGGGACTAAAAAAAAAAAAAACTAATTGGAAAGTGATACATAAATATTTATGTTAGTAATTTTTTTTTTTTTTCTAAAATTCATTTTGCAAAATTATTTGCTAAAAGATAATAAATTACGTACACGTTTAAGAATGGTGCTTTCTTTTACCTGTACAGCAATTTATAGCCAGTCCGACTACTATAGACATTGGCTTGATGAGATCCTTACAGATTGAATGTACCTTTACCAAGGACAGCACCATCGCGTTGACTTCAACTATTCGCATTCTCTTCTAGAACAAAACGCCCCAGCCAGTATTTTACCAACTTGCATTAGTCGACACTGTTTCTGGCAGAGACAATTCGTCGGGAGCCGTCGATTCAGGCGTCATAGTTGGCAACAGAACATCCAAGCTGAGTCTCACTTGGAACTATCCGGAACCCGACAGAGCTGGTGTCTACAGATGTGAGGTCAGAGGGAAACACATCAACGGGGTCCAGAAAACACAATCTCTAGCCATTGAGGTCACTGCTGCCGCGCCAGATCTAGACATTTTTTCAGAATACTTGAACAAAATTGACAAGTGACTTCGAAGATCTCAAGGCGTCTTCGGCAGGTGTAATGCTGTCGCAGTCTGAACTAAACGACCGACTCGACCGACGAAAATCAAAGCTCTTCCGCGTTTCTAATGCCTTTCGGGGACGGCGTTACTACCTGTCGGCAGATTCCAACATTCTGGTGACGGGAGACGCAGAAGCCATCTGCGAAATCTTCGGAAGCTACCTTGTTGAGATAGACAGCGAAGAGGAATATCAGTTCATTGTAGCATATTTGAGTAAATTTTCGAAATACACATTTATTCTGACTGGAGGAAAGGACGAGCTGTTGGAAAACAACTGGGTCAACCCTTACAGTCAGACTCCGGTGAAATACATCAACTGGGTTCAGGGGGAGCCCAACTGGGGTCGGGGAGAAAATTGTCTTACTTCTGCAGGGAGTGCTGGTGGGCCATGATTGATGCTGCATGTTATAATGGGCTCGCTAGTGCCATTGTGGGATACATGTGTGAGATTCCAGTGAAGGGAAAACCGTTTTGTGGCCTTTAATAATTAAGTTTGCATTTTATCAATACTGTATCATAATTAAAATCGATTTTATAATTTTTTTTTAAAATGTTGAGTTTCTTAAATAAAGAAAAAAATATTTATAAGCATTGTTGAAAGTTTAATTTTGTTCTTTAAATGTAAATATTATACAAATTTAAATTTGAATTACGAATAAATATCCTGAAGAAAGTTATTAAAACAATCAAACATATTAACATAGTCTTTGTAGTTTATCCTTTAAATCCTTGTCTCAATCTCCCTATAACGACATGAAAGGAAAGACTTGTTATCCTAACCATGTAACACATGTATACAAAAATATAACATTTGTATAATGACATAATTTTATTTAAAAATATAGTTATATATGTTTATATATAAATCTATATATATATATCAATGAGCTAAGTTATTGATATAATGCTAAAAAATGAATCCATTTAAATATGTTTGGATTCTTAAACAGAAAAATTTCGATGTTCTGTCATTTTACGGAAATTGAATCAATTAAAGTAGTATAAAAATAAATGATGTATGTTTATATTTAAACATATGTTTAAGTATTATAATTATAAATAAGAAATACATGTTGTCATCTGCACCGAGCCCATGTGCCAAGTTCCAGCTCGGTAGATTGACGGGAAATGGGTCAGTTAGCCTTCCGAAGATTTTAGCCAGCCAGCCACCTACGAACAAAATCGAAGTTAACATAAAAGATTTTTAAAAAATAAAAGAAATGAGATAGATATATTTAATAATAATAATAATAAAGTTCATTTAAAAAAACACGCTTCATCCCCAAAGGCTCGAAGCGCGGTACAAAGTCAACAAAAAAACATATCTATAATTCACCACATTTAAAACAAACACAACACTACAAAAACTAATTACAAGCATACAATATCAAAGTCTTTCTAGCCATTTCAACCCGGAGCAACACAGCAACACATGGAAAATAAGGTAGACAATCATCCCAGAAGGTATTTGCGAAATAGATGTGTCTTTAGATCTGTTTTAAAGGACTCCAGTGTCTGGTTGTTTCTAAGATCGACAGGAAGGGCGTTCCAAATTGTTGGACCAGCAAATGCGAAAGTGCGCTTTCCGTAAGTCTCAAGGCAAACACGTGGTGTCGAGAGTTTGCCACTATCGGATGAGCGGAGCTCTCTACTGGGTACATAAGGCGTCAGCAGCTCTTTCAGATAGGACGGCGCCAGGTCATGTAAGCAGCGGTAGCACAAAGTTGCGATTTTGTACTCTATGCGAGCACGCACCGGCAGCCAATGCAACTCTCTCAGAAGTGTTTTTGCATGGTCGAATTTGCGTTTGCGGAGAACTATGCGAGCCGCATTATTCTGTGCTATTTGAATTTTATCCAGGAGCGTAGCTGGAAGACCCACCATGAGAGCATTGCAATAGTCCATGCGTGATAGCACAAATGCAGACATCAGCCTCTTTGTTGTATCAATTGTTAGGAAGGGCCTGATTTGACTAATCCTGCGCAGCTCCAGAAAAATCGCCCTGCATAGCATGTTAATATGACTTTCAAAAGTTAGTCTTCTATCTAGGTAGACACCCAGGTACCGCACTGTTTGAGCTAACTCAATACGCACACCTGAGAGAGTAATGGATGTCATGTTATGTGCAGATTTCTGCTTCTGAGCGGTCGCAATGGGGAGCAGCTCAGTCTTATCATCATTTAATTTGAGCTTGTTAATGGTCATCCAGTGCTTTACCGACTCCATTGTCTTCTGTGTAATACTGAGCAGCTGAGGGAACTGAGAAGTGATCACGGATTGATGAAGTTGTGTATCGTCCGCGAACATGTGATACAACATGTCAAACTGCCTGATCTCTGCACCCAGGGGCTGAATGTACATCGTGAAAAGCATCGGGCCTAGGACCGAGCCCTGGGGTACTCCGAATTCGATATTAGATTTCTTCGAGGTCAAGCCGTTTGAAATAACCGACTGGACCCGATTAGTCAGATACGATCGGAACCAACACAGGACGGTATCAGTGAGACCGAACGTTTGTTGCAGACGCTGGAGCAGTATGTACCAGTAGCTAAGGACTGATTTATGATATAAGTGATGATGGGGACTATTTCATCCAGACATTCATACAAGAGCCCTGCTGGAAGAGGGTCAAGCGAACATGACTTTCTTGGGGTATTAGCGAGGATTTTCCTCACATTCGATTCACTGACCTCAACAAATTCAGCCATAGAAGAGCCGTTGAATAGTGAGAATTCTGGAGCAGTATCGATGTAACTGTCAATTTTCGCTCTGATCCTCTTAACTTTGGTAATAAAGTAGTCATTTAGTGCGTCTGGCAGCTCTTCTACAGCAATGTTATTTGGCAGAGATGTAGCCTTGTTTTTACCGGTCAGCTGACCCACAATGCGAAATAAGTCCTTGCTTGAGCCGCTGTCTGTAATCTGATGACTAACATACTCAGTCCTAGCTGCAAGGACCAACCTCTTGGTTCTTTCCCTGTGGTCAACAAAGATTTGACGGTGCACAGTCAAGCCCGACTTCCGCCATTGGCGTTCTACACGTCGCTGCTTCTGCTTAGCGTCCTTAATTTCGGGCGTGAGCCATGGGGCGGAAGGGCGGTCCGTAACTCGCCGTTTGGACAGTGGTGCATGTTTGTCTAAGATAACTCTGAGGCCACTGTTGTAGTCTGTAGCAGGGTCATCTACACCGCACTCAAGGGCTGCGACATCACTTCTAAAGGCCGCTAGATCTATCTGTCGGAGATCACGGGATGTTACTGATCGCAGAAGGCGTCCTGGCTTCCTCAAGTCAAAGTCGAAGGCGACCGGGAAGTGATCAGAAATAAGTTTGTCCTCAATAATGAGGTTTTGGATCATAGCTGCCCGGTCCTCTCTGACAACCAGCCAATCTAGGATATGACCTCGCTTCTGCGTCGGGACACTGACAAGCTGAGTCATTCCGTGCGTGTCGAGAGCTGATTTTAG
>CAXITT010000022.1:2794324-2811724 GCA_964033795.1 Lymnaea stagnalis | reverse complement strand
GAAGAAACACTTCAATAATAACTTAGATCCTACTATATATCCTCTTGTAATAATTTAGAACTTTCTGGAGCTTTCTACATTAAATTTAACAACGTTCTCTAATCATTTTTTGAATACGATAAAAAAAATACTTAGACAATTGTCATGATTACAATTCTTTTTTCTTTTAAGAACCCATAAAGGTGCCCCGGGTCGGGGGATATTCCATAACTATACCGATTTAGTTATGCCTGAGATAGTGGGCGTTATAAAAATCAGACGGAAAAACAACACTGTTAAAATTTAAAATTTGTCACATTTAAAAAATCGCATAAAGATGCCATATATATGGCTTCTTTAGCTGATCGAACTTTATAGAAAATTCTAGTCGGCACTACGTAGAACCTACAGTTTTTTCTAGGCATATTGATAACTATATAGCTTGATTAGAAAAAAAATGATGCCCCCGGATATTATGAGTTGAGAACCCATCACTATTTGAATATGGACAATAAACTGTATGTGTACTTTGGTCAAGATCCATCTTTTTATGTAGGAGTATGAATCCTGTTGTTCAAACAGTGCGAAACCTTGGTATCTACTTAGCCAGAGAATAACTGTGGAAAATCACATTAACATGCTTTGCAATGCGTTTTGCAATGCGATTTTTCTAGAGTTGTGCAGAAATATTCAAATCAGACATTTCTTTTGGATTAATGCATCAAAGAGGCCGATGTCTGTATTTCTGTTATCTTGCATTGACTACTGCAAGGCTCTCATGGTGGGTCTTCCAGCTACGTTCCTGGATGAAATACAAAAAGCACAAAATAATGGGGCTCGCATTGTTCTTAGTAAACACCAATTCGACCATGCGAAAACACTTCTAAGAGTGCTCAGATAGAGTACAAAATTGCAGTTCCTGCAACCGCTGCTTGCATGACCTGGAGCCGTCCTATCACAAAGCGCTGATAACGCCTTATTTACCCAGTAGACAACTCTGCGCATCCAAGAGTGGCAAACTCTCGATACCGAGTAATCGACTAACGGAAGGCGCACTTACGAAATTGCTGGCAAAACAATAGGGAAAACCCTTCCTAACGTCTTCAGAAAAAAAACACTTCAATAATCACTTAGATCCTACTATATATCCTCTTGTAATAATTTAGAACTTTCTGGAGCTTTCTAGATTAAATTTAACAACGTTCTCTAATCATTTTTTGAATACGATAAAAAAATACTTAGACAATTGTCATGATTACAATCCTTTTTCTTTTAAGTACCGATAAAGGTGCCCCGGGTCAGGGGATATTCCATAACTATACTGATTTAGTTATGCCTGAGATAGTGGGCGTTATAAAAATCAGACGGAAAAACAACACTGTTAAAATTTAAAATTTGTCACATTTAAAAAATCGCATAAAGATGCCATATATATGGCTTCTTTAGCTGATCGAACTTTATAGAAAATTCTAGTCGGCACTACGTAGAACCTACAGTTTTTTCTAGGCATATTGATAACTATATAGCTTGATTAGAAAAAAAATGATGCCCCCGGATATTATGAGTTGAGAACCCATCACTATTTGAATATGGACAATAAACTGTATGTGTACTTTGGTCAAGATCCATCTTTTTATGTAGGAGTATGAATCCTGTTGTTCAAACAGTGCGAAACCTTGGTATCTACTTAGCCAGAGAATAACTGTGGAAAATCACATTAACATGCTTTGCAATGCGTTTTGCAATGCGATTTTTCTAGAGTTGTGCAGAAATATTCAAATCAGACATTTCTTTTGGATTAATGCATCAAAGAGGCCGATGTCTGTATTTCTGTTATCTTGCATTGACTACTGCAAGGCTCTCATTGTGGGTCTTCCAGATACGTTCCTGGATAAAATACAAATCACAAAATAATGGGGCTCGCATTGTTCTTAGTAAACACCAATTCGACCATACGAAAACACTTCTGAGAGTGCTCAGATAGAGTACAAAATTGCAGTTCCTGCAACCGCTGCTTGCATGACCTGGAGACGTCCTATCACAAAGCGCTCATAACGCCTTATTTACCCAGTAGACAACTCCGCGCATCCGAGAGTGGCAAACTCTCGATACCGCGTAATCGACTAACTGAAGGCGCACTTACAAAATTGCTGGCAAAACAATAGGGAAAACCCTTCCTAACGTCTTCAGAAACAAACACTTCAATAATCACTTAGATCCTACTATATATCCTCTTGTAATAATTTATAACTTTCTGGAGCTTTCTAGATTAAATTTAACAACGTTCTCTTATCATTTTTTGAATACGATAAAAAAATACTTAGACAATTGTCATGATTACAATCCTTTTTCTTTTAAGAACCCATAAAGGTGCCCCGGGTCGGGGGCTATTCCATAACTATACCAATTTAGTTATGCCTGAGATAGTGGGCGTTATAAAATTCAGACGGAAAAACAACACTGTTAAAATTTAAATTTTGTCACATTTAAAAAATCGCATAAAGATGCCATATATATGGCTTCTTTAGCTGATCGAACTTTATAGAAAATTCTAGTCGGCACTACGTAGAACCTACAGTTTTGTCTACGCATATTGATAACAATATAGCTTTATTAGAAAAAAAATGATGCTCCCGGATATTATGAGTTGAGAACACATCGCTATTTGAATGTGGACAATAAACTGTATGTGTACTTGGTTAAGATCCATCTTTTTATGTAGGAGTATAAATACTGTTGTTCAAACAGTGCGAAACCTTGGTATCTACTTAGCCAGAGAATAACTGTGGAAAATCACATTAACATGCTTTGCAATGCGATTTTTCTAGAGTTGTGCAGAAATATTCAAATCAGACATTTCTTTTGGATTAATGCATCAAAGAGGCCGATGTCTGTATTTCTGTTATCTTGCATTGACTACTGCAAGGCTCTCATTGTGGGTCTACCAGCTACGTTCCTGGATGAAATACAAAAAGCACAAAATAATGGGTCTCGCATTGTTCTAAGTAAACACCAATTCGACCATGCGAAAACACTTCTAAGAGTGCTCAGATAGAGTACAAAATTGCAGTTCCTGCAACCGCTGCTTGCATGACCTGGAGCCGTCCTATCACAAAGCGCTCATAACGCCTTATTTACCCAGTAGACAACTCCGCGCATCCGAGAGTGGCAAACTCTCGATACCGAGTAATCGACTAACTGAAGGCGCACTTTCGAATTTGCTGGCAAAACAATTGGGAACACCCTTCCTAACGTCTTCAAGAAGAAACACTTCAATAATAACTTAGATCCTACTATATATCCTCTTGTAATAATTTAGAACTTTCTGGAGCTTTCTACATTAAATTTAACAACGTTCTCTAATCATTTTTTGAATACGATAAAAAAATACTTAGACAATTGTCATGATTACAATCCTTTTTCTTTTAAGAACCCATAAAGGTGCCCCGGGTCGGGGGCTATTCCATAACTATACCGATTTAGTTATGCCTGAGATAGTGGGCCTTATAAAAATCAGACGGAAAAACAACACTGTTAAAATTTAAAATTTGTCACATTTAAAAAATCGCATAAAGATGCCATATATATGGCTTCTTTAGCTGATCGAACTTTATAGAAAATTCTAGTCGGCACTGCGTAGAACCTACAGTTTTGTCTAGGCATATTGATAATTATATAGCTTGATTAGAAAAAAAATGATGCCCCCGGATATTATGAGTTGAGAACCCATCGCTATTTGAATATGGACAATAAACTGTATGTGTACTTTGGTCAAGATCCATCTTTTTATGTAGGAGTATGAATCCTGTTGTTCAAACAGTGCGAAACCTTGGTATCTACTTAGCCAGAGAATAACTGTGGAAAATCACATTAACATGCTTTGCAATGCGATTTTTCTAGAGTTGTGCAGAAATATTCAAATCAGACATTTCTTTTGGATTAATGCATCAAAGAGGCCGATGTCTGTATTTCTGTTATCTTGCATTGACTACTGCAAGGCTCTCATGGTGGGTCTTCCAGCTACGTTCCTGGATAAAATACAAAAAGCACAAAATAATGTGGCTCGCATTGTTCTTAGTAAACACCAATTCGACCATGCGAAAACACTTCTGAGAGTGCTCAGATAGAGTACAAAATTGCAGTTCCTGCAACCGCTGCTTGCATCACCTGGAGCCGTCCTATCACAAAGCGCTCATAACGCCTTATTTACCCAGTAGACAACTCCGCGCATCCGAGAGTGGGAAACCCTCGATACCGCGTAATCGACTAACGGAAGGCGCACTTTCGAATTTGCTAGCAATAAAATAGGGAACACCCTTCCTAACGTCTTCAGAAAGAAACACTTCAATAATCACTTAGATCCTACTATATATCCTCTTGTAATAATTTAGAACTTTCTGGAGCTTTCTAGATTAAATTTAACAACGTTCTCTTATCATTTTTTAAATACGATAAAAAAAATACTTAGACAATTGTCATGATTACAATCCGTTTTCTTTTAAGAACCCATAAAGGTGCCCCGTGTCGGGGGATATTCCATAACTATACCGATTTTGTTATGCCTGAGATAGTGGGCGTTATAAAAATCAGAAGAGAAGGAAAAACAACACTGTTAAAATTTAAAATTTGTCACATTTAAAAAATCGCATAAAGATGCCATATATATGACTTCTTTAGATGATCGAACTTTATAGAAAATTCTAGTCGGCACTGCGCAGAACCTACAGTTTTGTCTAGGCATATTGATAATTATATAGCTTGATTAGGAAAAAAAATGATGCCCCCGGATATTATGAGTTGAGAACCCATCGCTATTTGTATATGGACAATAAACTGTACGTGTACTTTGGTCACGATCCATCTTTTTATGTAGGAGTATGAATCCTGTTGTTCAAACAGTGCGAAACCTTGGTATCTATTTAGCCAGAGAATAACTGTGGAAAATCACATTAACATGCTTTGCAATGCGATTTTTCTAGAGTTGTGCAGAAATATTCAAATCAGACATTTCTTTTGGATTAATGCATCAAAGAGGCCGATGTCTGTATTTCTGTTATCTTGCATTGACTACTGCAAGGCTCTCATGGTGGGTCTTCCAGCTACGTTCCTGGATAAAATACAAAAAGCACAAAATAATGTGGCTCGCATTGTTCTTAGTAAACACCAATTCGACCATGCGAAAACACTTCTGAGAGTGCTCAGATAGAGTACAAAATTGCAGTTCCTGCAACCGCTGCTTGCATCACCTGGAGCCGTCCTATCACAAAGCGCTCATAACGCCTTATTTACCCAGTAGACAACTCCGCGCATCCGAGAGTGGCAAACCCTCGATACCGCGTAATCGACTAACGGAAGGCGCACTTTCGAATTTGCTGGCAAAACAATAGGGAACACCCTTCCTAACGTCTTCAGAAACAAACACTTCAATAATCACTTAGATCCTACTATATATCCTCTTGTAATAATTTAGAACTTTCTGGAGCTTTCTAGATTAAATTTAACAACGTTCTCTTATCATTTTTTGAATACGATAAAAAAATACTTAGACAATTGTCATGATTACAATCCTTTTTCTTTTAAGAACCTATAAAGGTGCCCCGGGTCGGGGGCTATTCCATAACTATACCGATTTAGTTATGCCTGAGATAGTGGGCCTTATAAAAATCAGACGGAAAAACAACACTGTTAAAATTTAAAATTTGTCACATTTAAAAAATCGCATAAAGATGCCATATATATAGCTCTTTTAGATTATCGAACTTTATAGAAAATTCTAGTCGGCACTGCATAGAACCTACAGTTTTGTCTTCGCATATTGATAATTATATAGCTTGATAAGAAAAAATAAAAAGTGCCCCCGGTTATTATGATTTCAGAACCCATCGCTATTTGAATATGGATAATAAACTGTATGTGTACTAAGTTTGGTCAAGATCCATCTATTCATATAGAAGTATGAATCCTGTTGATCAAATAGTGCGAAACCTTGGTATCTACTTAGACAGAAGAATAACTATGGAAAATCACATTAACATGCTTTGCAATGCAATTTTTCTAGAGTTGCGCAGAAATATTCATATAAGACATTTCTTATCACTTAAATGCATCAAAGAGGCCGATGTCTGTATTTCTGTTATCTCGCATTGACTACTGCAAGGCTTTTATGGTGGGTCTTCCAGCTACCTATTTAGTTTCTTCTAGGGTTGGGCATTGTATAAAAGGGTCTGATCCTCCCTGTGGGATTTGATAATCTTCCTCTTGTCTATTGTCTGCATTCAGTATGTCCTCAAAATATTCACCTCACCTCTCCAATACTTTACTATTTTCCGTGATTAATTCTCCATTGTGGCTCTCACACGTCTGCGGTATGGCTAGGTATCCATTCTTTTCATCTTTTATCTTCATGTACATTCCTCTTATATTTCCCTTCCTTGATAAATCTTCTATTTCCTTTAGTTTATCCTTTTCCCATTCCCTCTTTTTCTTCCTAAACATTTTTATTGCTTTCCTTCTGGCTTCCTTGTATGTTTGTGTTGCCTTTCTGGTTCCATTTGTAACATGATCATTCGTGTTTTGTTTCTTTCTTCCACAGTCTCTCTGCATTCATTGTCGTACCAGCCTACTCTATTGTTGGCTTGTTGAAATCCCACTACTTTTTCTGCTGATCTTTTAATGGCATTTTTTTTATCCTGTCCCACTGATCATTTATGTTTTCCCAGTTTACCTCCTCGTGCGATACTTGTAATTGTGCTTCTACTTCATTCTGGTAAGCTTTTGTCGTAAATGGGTCTTTGGTCAGCTTTTTCTAATCGTATCTTTTCTCTCTTTGATTACGACCATTGTGAACTAAGCTTATCCTCTGCCAATATTTCACCCTTACAAGTAGATGGTCCGAGCCGGTATCTGCTCCTCTAAGGCTTCTCACATCAAATATATCTGATCAATGTCTTCGATCTATTAAAACATGATCGATTTGATTGCGGGTGATTCCATCTGGTGAGTTCCACGTAGCTTTATGTATATTTTTGTGCGTATAGCTTGGTGCTGCTAACTGACATCCTTTTCCTACCGCGAAGTCTATGAGGCGGATCCCATTGTCATTGGATTCTTCGTGCAGACTTTCCTTGCCAATAGTTGGCATGAACACCTTTTCTTTTCCTATTTAGGCATTGAAGTCTCCATTCACTATTTTAATATCATGTCGTGATGCCTCTTCGTAGATCTTTTCCAGTGTCTCATAAAAGGATTTTTTTATCCTGATCTTCCGTGTCTTCCGTTGGAGCATGTACATTTATTAATGTTATATTATATTGAACATTTTTCCTCGCACACGCAAAGAACACAATCTTTCGTTTTCTGGTTTGAAGCCTTTGACTGCAATGACCGCTTCATTTTTCACGGGCAATCCTGTTCCTAGTGTGTTGGATAAAATATGGTGTATTCTTTTGTCTTGAGGATATCTGAATTTTTCCATCGAATTTCTTGCAATGCAGCAATAGATATTTTATATTTGACCAGCTGATTTACACGGTTGACTAAGGCTCCTGCTCTAAAGAGGCTTAGTATATTCCAAGTCACATTCCAAAAATCATGTCCATATCCATGCATAGGTCAATTTCCATTGGTTTTGTTCTGTTGCTTGGCTTTCGTAAAGTTGATTTTTTTTACGTGGCTGGGTTGTTAACTCTGCGCACAACCGTCTGGGGGGTTGCCCCTTACAGCTGTCTGGATAGCTGCCTTAGTTTTTGGGTAATATTCCCTAGCCTTTGTGGATCCCTCCACTTCCTACAAGGCAGTAGGTTCTGATTTTGTTCCGCCCCAGGTATTTTAATTCCCTGGTACCCTCCATATCTGGTGGGCTTTCCCCTATTCGCCACCTGGGGAGGCGCTCGATGGAAGATCAGTATCTCCGTACAAGTCGGAAATAGCCAGACACTGGAAGTCTTCAAAAACAAATCTATTTCGCAAAAATCTGTTGGGGTAATGTTGTCTACATCTTTTCCAGCTAGCTATTATCTCTTAGATGTATGTAGGCTTGTGTTGTTTATAGGTGAAAGGGATGACGGTTTTTGTATTGTTGCGTTTTGTGTTTTAATGAAGTAAAATTTAAATTGTTAATTTCTTGTTTAATATGGTTGATACCGCACTTCGAGCCTTTGGGGATGAAGCGTAATTTAAAAAAACAACAACTTTATTTGTATTATTATATAGCTTAAATTAGAAAAAATGGAACAAGCCCCCGACCCTATAGTGATAAATATTATAAGTTGATTACCCTTCGGTATATGAATATTGATAATCAAGTGTATGTGTACTAATTTTGGCCCAGATCCATTTATTCATGTAGGCGTATTTCTTGTTAATTTTATTTTTATTGCTCATATCAGAAAAAAAAACAAAGTCGGTGCTATCGATGTTATAAAAAGTGAATAAGTGAATAAACCCTTTGGAGTGCTTTCCATACAATGATGGATCTATGTGCCAAGTTTGGTCAAGATCCATCGATCCGTGTAAAAACGTATGATGAACGTATGATGAACAAATCCAGGAACAAAGAAGCATATATTCACTTTTATATATCTATATAGTAGCCTAAATACCCGGTGTGGCCCGGGATTACATTAGTGACCCATACTGGTGTGAACCCCGTTCCCATTGGGACCCCAATCCCATTTTGACAACGATCTCGGCGCAGTCTCGTTTACCGGTGTGATCCCAAAACCCGGTGGATCCATTCCGGTTTAAGATCCCAATCCTGTTGGGATCAAGATTATGATGTGATCCTGACATTTGGAATCCTGTATGAAAAAATTCTTCAGTGGTACGAGAGAACAGTTCACTTCGGGGCAGAATAGAAATGAATAGTACTAACACTTTAATAATCCAATAGATCCCACTATTTATCCTCTCGTAATAATTTATAACTTTTTGGAGTATTCCAGTTTCAATTTAAAAAACCTGCTCGAAAGGTGTAAAAACTATTTTTCTAATCATTTTTTGAATACCATAACATAATCCTTTTTCTTTTAAGATAATAAAAAGGTCCCGGGGGTGGGGGGTGGGGGGTGGGGCTATTCCATAACCGCACCGATTTAGCTATGCCTGTGATAAGGGGCCCTATAAATATCAATCGGATAAATAATTTGTCCCATAAAAATCTACTTAAAAATGCCACAGATATAGCTTTTGTAAAATTATCGAGTTTTCTGGAAAGTTCTAGATTGGATTAGTTTTCAATCATCGCATTTCAACACAAACTAAGAAGCCGAATGATCAATGCTAGGCTTAGATCCATAAATTCACATACAATCATACCGTTGTCTAACCCTATATATATTAAAATGAACAGGGGCCCCCGGCCTCAGAGAAATGGATATTATTAGTTCAGTACGTATCTATATTTGAATATGGATAATAAAGTGCATATGTACTAAATTTGGTCAAGATCCATTTACTCATGTAGAATTATTTAATTCTAATTATTTTTATAAAGCTCATATAAGGAAAAAACAAATTCAGGCCCCGGCCCCAAACGGAATGTTATGAAAATTTCATAACACCTTAAGAGTTCCTTCAGGATCATGATGGATATATGTGTCAAGTTTGGTCAAGATCCATCAATAAATGTAAAAACGTATGTGGAACAAATACAGCCACAAACAAACATTCACTTTTATATATTTACTACCCTATATACCCAGCGTGGCCCGGGATTACATTTGGACCCCATCCTGGTGGGACCCCTGATCCCATTGGGACCCCCATCCCATACTGACACTGATCTCGGTGTAGTCCCATTCCCCGGTGTGATCTCAATCCCGGTGGATTCATTCAAAGTGAGGATCCCGATCACGGTGGATCCCGTTTTCTGGTAGGATCCTGATGGATATACGCCAGCGTTGTTCATTACGCTTCTTAATCCGTATTGAAATATCATTGGATTTAAAATTAATAATATCCAATCTAGAATTTTGCAGAAACTTCCATAATTTTAAAAAGCTACATTTATGGCATTTTTAAGTAGATTTTTTAGGGGAAACATTTTAAATTTTAGCTTTATTATTTAGATGTCTAATTTTATAGGGCTCCCTAGCTCAGGTATACCTATATCGGTAGAGTTTTGTAATGATCAACTAAAAAGAAAAAGTATTATAATTATGACATTTGTTCAAGATTTTTATCGTATTTGAAAAATAACTAGATAAGTACTTTTTACATATGTCTCGGGCAGGTTATAAAATTTAATCTAGAATATTCCAGAAAGTTCTAAATTGTTCCAACGGGACATTTAGTGGGATCTAAGAGAATATTGAAATGTTAGGTCTTTTAATTTCTATACTGTTCCAGAGTTTACTTTTCTCTCAGTAACATTGAGTAATTTTTTTTATATTCGGAATAGAAACAAAGGGGTCGGGATCCCATCATAATCTTTATCCCAATGTATCCCAAGCTAAATCGGTATAGTTATGAAATGCCACCCCCCCCGGGCCCCATGATTAACTTAAAAGAAAAAGGATTACAATTATCGTATTTGTTGAAGATTTTTATCGTATTCGAAAAATGATTAGAACAGTAGTTTCCCACATGTTTCCAGCAGGTTATTAAATTTAATCTAGAATGTTCCAGAAAGTTCTAAATTGTTCACGAGGATAAATAGTGGGTTTTAAGGGATAATGAAATTTTAGTTAGTTCTATTCATTTCTATATTGTCCCGGAGAATATTATTCTCTCAATAAAACTCATTAATTTTTTTACAGGATCCCAAAGGGGTCGGGATCCCATCATAATCTTTATCCCAACGGGATCAGGAAAATGGGATCCCACTGGAATGGATCCACTGGGATTGTGATAACACCGGGAAACGGGACTGCGTAGGGATCGGTGTCAGAATGGGATCAGGGTCACACCAGGATTGGGGTCCTAATGAAATCCCGTGCAAAGCCGGGTATATTGACTAGTACGGTATATATAATATATAAAAGTGAAATTGTGTTTGTATGTTCCACAAATGCTTTTATATGGATTGATGGATCTTGACCAAACTTGGCACATATATCCATCATGATCCAAAAAGAAATCTTAAGGGTTATGAACTTTTTATTACATTCCGTTTGGGGCTGGGGCCCAGAATTCGTTTTTTTCCCCCTTATATGAGCTATATAAATTAAATTAACAACAAATACTCCTACATGAGAAGATAAATCTTGACCAAACTTAGTACACATATACTTAATTATCCATCTTCAAATACCGAAGGGTACTGAACTCATAATAGCAATTTCTCTGGCGCCGGAGTATAAAAATATCAATAGACTTAGACAAAACTATAGTTTCTATGTGAATTGATGGATATAGGCCTAGCGTTGTAGCAATACCATTCATTGGCTGTATTGAAATATCCGTGGATTTAAAACTAATAATATTCAATCTAGAATTATCCAGACACTTCCATAATTTTAAAAAGCTATATCTATGGCATTTTTAAGTAGATTTTAATGGGGCAAATTCAAAATTTTAACTCTATTATTAATGCGTCCGATATCTGTAGGGCCCCACATCTCAGACGTAACTAAAAATATACTTTATTAAATGCCCCCCCCGCCCCCCCCCCCACCGGGGCCCCTATTTAATTTAAATGAACTATAGTTATAGTAGTGCAAATTAGTTGTATTTGTATATTATTTCATAATTTTAAAAATAATTAATTAGAAAAGTAATTTAAGGATATTAAATTTAATCTAGAATGTTCCAGAAGGTTCTTTAACGTTCTACAGTGATATATGATGGAATTTAAAAACTTATTTGAACAAAATTGCAGTGAACATGGTCCCAAAGAGGAATAGGATCCTAATGGGGATCGAGATTTAACAGTAAACTGGAACCCATCAGTTAAGCCTAAGTTAAGCCAAGCGATCCCATCGTGATCCCATCGGGTAACCGGGATCGGGATCCTATCGGAAAAAGAGACAACATCGGAAAAGACAGTGCCTAGGTGGAACGGGATCCAACAGTGTACGGTATCCTAACTGGATCGGTAGTCCATCGGGATCCACCGACATCGGGATCCCACTGGGATCAAGACACCGCCGGGATCGGGATCCCACCGTGTTACGCACTGCCTTCTCTTGTGAGAAATTAATCTCCTATTTTAAATTTATGGCTCGTTCAAACAGTGCCTAACAAAGGACGATACCATAGACATACAATAACAAAAATACGACACCGCAAACAGTACCAATTAAATTAATAAGATTTAATTTAGTACTAATACAATTACAAAACAAATATAATTACAAATCATCAACTTACAGTAAGGTAGATCTTGTACCGGTACACAGTTAATACAGTTAGTACAATGTGAATGTGCAAATTAATAATGATGAATAAAGAATGCGAATAAACACATAAGTACTAAGTACACATCTCGTGAAGTTAAAAATATCTCTCGTCGGTTCTGCATCTACTTTAGTAATTTTGTTGAGTTCCCTGTAGTCGCAGCAAATTCTAATTTTTCCTGAATTTTTCTTAACAATTACCATAGGCGATACCATTGATGAATTTGACCTCAGAATTTTATTTGTTTCTAAAAGATGATCTAGTGCCTTCCTTACCGCTTCTCGATAACCATATGGCACTGAGTGAATATTGTTTTTGTTTTAATTTGGCTTCTGAGGTGTTTATTTCTATATTTTGTTCTAGGGTTGATGTGTGCAAATGTGATAACATCCTTGAATTGAGACACTACTTCATTAAATTTTTTATGGTATTTGATTGATGGGGTTTCAATACTGTTTTACTGTTTTCATCTGGCATGTGCAGTACAGTAACAACTACTTGATTTTCCAAACCTTCAGGGATTGTGTTAAATGTAGGCTATCAGCTATTTCTGTAATATTTTCAGGGCAGTTGTCATATTGCCTTAAGAGGTCTATTATGTAAGACTTTACGTTCACCATTTGTCATCAATTGTTTCTACTGTAATAATTGTGTTAATCTGTTCTAGTTCTTTCTTTCTTTGTTGTCTTGTTGTGACAGCATTAATGGTTTCTATGTTGAGACCTTTTTGTTGTATCCAATTTAAAAACAGTGCCTGTGACTGTGAATTATCTGGTATGCCAGGGTAATTTCCTATGAGTAGAGGACAGATTGGGTTATCCATTACAATTGCTGTTACTGTTGCAGTTATCCATGGACAGTCTATGCCAATCCTTAGCCTTTTTGCATTCAAATTCCACATTGTTAGCAAGGGTTACTTTTGTTGTTCATTAATGTAATTACATGGCTTCACATATTTATTTATTTAGGCATTTTTATATAGCGCTTACCTTAAAGCTCTAAGCGCTTTACAATTATTAAAAACATGTAAACTAACTAAAATAAAAATGAGATATTAGGATAGTAACTACTATACAGAGAGATTTCACTGCTGCCTATCAAGCATATTTAGAGTCGACCACAATTGTTGTGCAGCCTGTGTCTCTAAGACATTGTACAAGGTTGTTATCTATATAAGCTGGAAAAAATTCTACTTTTCCTTCCCTATGGCTCGCCGCTGCTATAGTTTCTCCCGGTCTATTTGTATTTTGTCTTGTGTAGTTATTCTGTTGTCTAGTTTGGTATCTAATTGTTGTTTCTTTGTCTGTCTGTGCTTCTGAATTGATGGTGGTATGGTTCTCTAAAGTTGCCTCTATTTGGACTGCTATTTGGTGAGATTCTATGTGTTCTAAAGTTACTTCTGTTGTAGTTCATTTCCCTTAGTAATTTTCTACATTCTGATTTCCTGTGTTTAACTTGCCACAATAGAAACAAGCATTGTGGGATGCATAATTGTTTCTATGAAAATTAGCAGGTAGGCTATTAAATCTATTACTTTGATTCCTCCAAGATTGTTTACTCTAGGGGTGTGCCGGATCCGTTTTTTCCACCCGGATCCGGATCCGGATTTTCTTATGCGAAATCCGCCGGATCCGGATTCCGGTTTCTCCTGGATTCCGGATTTTGGTACTATTGGTAGATACTTCGGTAAGTCAAGGTGGACTACTACTTTTTGTGTATGGGAATTCGCAATCGGCGCCAAAAAATCCGAGTTTTTAATTTTCCGATGTGTGTGTCTATTTATTATTAAATTAGTACTTTCGATATATATTTGAGTTCCGTTCCATTTGGATAAGTGTCTTACGAGAGACGCCATGTTTCTACGCGTTCGCAGCAGGTTATGCAGCTCGCTCAACCTAATTTCGCCATGGGGTTGGCCACGCCCCCCTTTTTAATGGCGGAAGTTGACGATACTTAGGAAATATTAATTTATTATCACTATTTACATCAAAATAATTGATAACTTGTGTTTCAGAATGCATTTAAAGACATTTAAACTGGAATGTTTTAATTTGAGCTTTAACAACCCGGTAGAATCCATATTATAAATGATCAGAATTTACCGTGTGCAACACGTTGTCATTGGCAACCATTCACAGCCACTTGCATAACTGTATCGTAGTACTACCTCAGAGTTTCATTCATAAGAGTTTGCCGTGTGCAAAAACTATTAAACCATTGGTCAGGGAAAGCTTTAATTAATTATTCATGTGCCAAAGTTGAAAGTTTAAACTAAGTCTAAACAGTATTTTAGTGATAAGGCAGGGAATGCGTTGCCTTATATAAACTATATAGTCATTGCGCATGACGGGATTGGTGGAATGAGATCACAGAATGTGGAGATGCAGTCCATGTTAAAAAATGACAAACCAAGTCGTACTTTAAAAATTCATAACTTTAAAACTACAACAGCTAAAAATATGATTTTGGTGTTATAATTCTTTAAAAAATTACATCTTTTCAACTATGCCATTGGTTTATTTTTACAAAAAGTTTAAATTTTCTTATCAAAGTCCCTACACTATTGGCCACTATTAGCGGTGCTGACTCTAGCCTCTGGTATGTACGGAATATTAAACATTAAACAAGCTCAACGCTCGAAACAATCGATTAATGTATCGTGATCGTGTGAAATTCGGGAAAGAGAATTACTTTTATTTCAGATTATGATCCGGTGAGTCACAAAATCTGGCAAATTCCGAAATCCGGTATATTCCGGATTCCGGAATCCGGTTGTTCCGGATACATGTAAATCCGGCGGAACCGGATTTCACCGGATAGTGCAAAATCCGGCGGAACCGGATTCCGGACCGGGGTCCGGCACACCCCTAGTTTACTCTATTTGGTTTCTATAGCTACTGCAGCTATAGGTCTTCTATCAAGTACTTCATTGGGGTGTGCATCTTTAAATGTGCATATGGAATCTTCCAAGTCTTTTTCAGTTTTAATTTTGCTTTCTTTTAAAAATGTAAATAACGGTTCAGATGAATGTCTTAGAAACTTATCCACCAGAAACATGTCCAATAGTGCTTTGGGGTTGGTTATATCGATTTCAGCTAGTTCCAACCATTTCATTAAATTGTCTTTTATATTAAAAAGTGTAGTATGGGGATCTGAAGTTCTATCTATCCTGATTGAATGGAATAATTTCCTGTAATCATTCTCTGAACGACCAAAGTATTTAAGTAGGGCAGCCTTGATAGATTCATAATTTTTCTTATGTTCCTCTGATAAAGAGCTAATTATATTGAGGCATTTTCCACTAAGTTTGCTTAATAGTATATCTGGCCATAAATTTTCAGTATATTTGTGAGTCTTTAAAATGCCTTCAAATTGAGTCTGGTAGCTTGTAATATCTTCCTTTACGGAAAAGTCTCTGAATTTCGGTTTGTATGTGTTTGAGTGTTCCCTATCTCTGTTTGTTTCATTTCCAGCCTGTAGTCTGGCAGTTTTTAATTCTATCTGTAATCTTCTAAATTCTAATTGTGCCTCTCTTTCTTGTCTTCTCTCAGCTGCTTCTCTTTCTTGTCTTTTATCAGCTGCTTCACTTTCTTGTTCCTCTTTTAATGCATTTCTAGCGGCTAATCTATCTTCTCTTTGCTTGTCTAATTCTTTAGTGACAAACTCTCCATGCTTTTCTTGACTAATTCCTAACTGCTCTGCTACCTTTAGTAATTCTATATATTCTGCCATCTTTTAATATTATGTATTCGTTTCTCTTATACTTTTAAATAATTTATTTAGTTATTTTGATATATTGGCATAATGATATAATTGTTATCAACTTTTTTCAATATTACAATTACAATGTTTTTACAATGATAACACAATCAATAATATGTTTTAATAATGAAAAGTATATACTCACAGTGTCCCACTGAAATCAATGTTATAACATATATCAATCTTATAGTAATCAAGAGAAGTTATATATTCTTAACAGTAATAATAAGGAGAAAAAAACCCTTAAAATTTGTAATTCAATGTTGATTAATGAATAAGATTACAAACAAAACACCATTAATACAAATATTAAGACTGTTATATTTATACAAACAAGAAAAAACAAGTGATGCTTTCAATGAGACCACAGATAGAAGAAAATTTTAAGACAGGAGAATACAATATATATATAACAATGAGGATACTTACAATAATACAATGATATTTATAAACAGTTAACAATGAATAATACAATTTACAAACAGAACTCAACACCTAATATTAATTATTTGACAAAATTATAAATTGGGCTATGAAATGCAGATATGATATCACTAAAGTCCTCTATAAGAGTGACACCCCAATAAATAATAATGCAAAACAGCCTAAAAGAACACCAATAAAATGATCTCAGTGTCAACAGAAAAAAATCTATTAATAATATTAATGTCTTAATCAAATTAAGTTGACTAAGAACAATTTATGGTTCTGCCTCCCTTCCACTCTTGATTACAAATTAAATAGTAATATATATTATACAAATAACAGATATTCAAAAATTGTGAAGTGATATAGGCCTAATATTGAATAATTATAATTAAGATTATAACTTCTTCTTCTTTTTTTTTTTTCTAAGTTCTTTTTTTAGTTTAAGCCATTTTCGTAGATCAATTATTTTTTTTAAAAAATCTAGTAATGATGATGATTTAGATACATTTATTGTTTTCATTTGAATTTTAGAAAAGTAATAATATTAATTTTTTATTAAAATTAAATCCTTTATTTAAGATTATTTATGTTTATTGTTTAAGTTCAAAGATTTAATCATGCAGTACTTTATGCATTAATTAGGTATTCTAAATAATGAAAATTTCATTCAGAATTAATTTCAACTATTCCTCTAGAGAGCTTGGCTTAGTCAGAACAAAACCACCAATTTTAAACCTTTTCCTTGGCACTGGGAGTCATACATGCGGACACTGACTGTTTTTCCTGATATCTTGAATCTCCTTTCAACAACCTTTCTCATTTGACTTGACCTAATTCACAAGGTAGTTGCAATGAACATCTTAAAGTTAAAGGATGCCATTGTATAAAGTATGA
>CAXITT010000022.1:2770076-2788372 GCA_964033795.1 Lymnaea stagnalis | reverse complement strand
AACATTAAAAATATACTTGCTAATGCTCCTGTTCTCATTGCACCAGACTTTAACAAACAGTTTAAATTAGCTGTAGATGCCAGTGATGTTGGCATTGGTGCAGTTCTTTTTCAAGAAGATGACCACAATGTAGATCACCCTGTCTCTGATTTCTCAAAGAAATTTAACTCACATCAGAAAAACTATTCCACTGTAGAAAAAGAATGTTTAGGGTTAATTCTTGCTCTCCAACAATTTGATTTTTATGTCAGTTGTTCTTTACATTCAGTACTTGTTTTTACTGATCACAATCCTTTAACATTTTTGAATAAGATGGTCTCCAAAAATCAAAGATTGTTAAGATGGAGCCTATTTTTACAAGAATATAATTTGGACATCAAACACATTAAAGGCAAAGCTAATGTCATTGCAGATACTTTGTCCAGAAATTAATTTTCACTTATGTTATTGTTTATAAGCTGTTAAGAAGTTTTTGTCTTATATTTTGAGAGTAAGAAATGTACTTTCTTAATTTTAATGGAAAAAGAATTCCATTTTTGAACAATGAAATTTTTTTTCTTTTAAGAGGGGAGGTGTTATAGAGAGCTTGTTTACATCATATTTCTCGTGCGTGCCCTCTGATTGACCCCGCATGAGACTCTGTGTTCACAAAGGGGTGTGGCTTAGGTCTTTGATGTATTTCTTGTTTACGCCGCCAACGAATAAAAATAATTAATCTGTTCCAAAATAGTGTTTTGTAGAATGATTTTGATTTTTCTAGAAATTTCTCGAAGGCAGGGCTTGGGCGTCGGTAGACCCACCTATATAAGGGATTGACAGGCACGGACGAGGACAGAGATTTTCTTATAGATTCTCTTAACATTACGAGGCGTGTTTTATTCTTTGTGTATTTGTGTGCTCCTTCTTATATGTGTTTATTTCGTATTATTTATTGGCATCATTATTTCTAATTGTATTAACTGTGTACCGGTACGACATCTGCCATACTGTAAGTTGAAGATTGTAATTTAATTTTATTTTATTTTGTAATTATCTTAAGACATAATAAATCTTAATTAATTGTAACTAGAAACTGTTTTGGGTCGTATCCTTAATATTGTTGATTATATGGTATCGTCCTTTGTTAGGCACTGTTTACAACGAGCCAATTAAAATTAAAATAGGAGATTAATTTCTCCCAATACAAGTCAGTGCGTAACAGCAATAAATATTGTGATTCTGTCGAATCATTGATAAATATGTACATATGAATGATACATTCTATGAAAAAATTGTGATTCTGTTGAATCATGCCTTTGTATAATAAATATTATGCAAATTAAAAATATTGTGATTCTGTTGAATCATGCAATTGTCATAAAATGTGATGAATACATTTATATAAAAACCAATCCCTCTTTTGTTATCTCTTTGATGTTTATAATAATAATAATTAATAATAATAAAGTTCATTTCAAAAACACGATTCATCCCCAAAGGCTCGAAGCGCGGTACAAAGTCAACAAAAAACAAATCTATAATTTACCACATTTAAAACAAACGCAACACTACAAAAGCTAATTACAAGCATACAATGTCAAAGTCTTTCTAGCCATTTCAACCCCAAGCAACACAGCCATTATGCATTAACTGGAAAATAAGGCAGACAATCATTCCAGAAGGTGTTTGCGAAATAGATGTGTCTTTAAATTTAAAATAATTACAAATCAATAATTATAGGCATGCACAAAATAATTAATCAATCAAAATAATATAATTAATATCAAAGTACAAATCAGAGGGAGGTAACTTTTGTAAGCCAATTTAAAAAAGTAATTATCGGGTTATTCCCCCCTTGTAGGGTTGACCCTGTAAAAAAACCTTGAAAATAATAAGCGTTTTCTACATTATCTACTACTACCACATCCTGGTTGGACCCCCAATTCCATTTCTGACACTGATCTCGGCGCAGTCCCATTTGCCGGTGTGATCCCGATCCTTGTGAATCCAATCAATGATAGGATCCAGATCTCAGTGAGATCCCATTTTCTAGTGGGATCCTGATCCCATTGGGACAAAGATGATGATGGGATCCCCACCCCTTTGTTTCTATTCCGAATATAAAAATTACTCAGTGTTACAGAGAGAAAAGTAAACGCCGGGATAGTATGGAAATGAATAGAACTAACTAACATTTCAATATGCCATTTGATTCCACTATATATCGCTATGGAACAATTGCGAACTTTCTGGAACATTCTAGATTTAATTTAATAACCAGTTCGAAACATGTGTAAAAATTACTTATCTAATTATTGTTCAAATACGATAAAAATCTTCAACAAATGCAAATATTTTAATTCTTTTTCTTTTAAGTTATTCAAGGGGCCCCCTGGACAAGGGGCCATTCCATAACAGTACCGATATAGTTATACCTGAGCTAGGGTCCCTATATAATCCTACAGATAAATAATAAAGTTAAAATTTAAAATTTGTCCCATTAAAATCTACTTAAAAAATGCCATAGATATAGCTTTTTTAAATTATCTAAATTTCTGGAAAATTCTAGATTGGATATTATTATTTTTAGATCCACCGATATATCAATACAGCCAATGAAGGGTATTGCTACAACGCTAGTCCTATACCACAATTCCCATAGAAACTATAGTGTTGTCTAAGTCTATTGATATTTATTTAGCATATAGAAGGGAAAATGAACTGGGCCCCCGGCCCCAGAGAAATGGATATTATGAGTTCAGTACCCTTCGGTATTTAAATATGGATAATAAAGTATATGTGTACTAAGTTTGGTCAAGATCCATCTACTCATGGTTGATTATTCGTTTCTAATTATTTTAATATAGCTCATATTAGGGGGAAAAAAACGAATTCGGGGCCCCCGGCCCCTAACGGAATGTTATAAAAAGTTCATAACCCCTTAAGATTTCCTTCTGGATCATGATGGATATATGTGCCAAGTTTGGTCAAGATCCATCAATCCATGTAAAAGCCTTTGTGGAACAAATAAATCCCGCCACAAATAAACATTCACTTTAATATATACTAGAAAAATACCCGCGCTTCGCAGCGGTTAGCCTTTTTAAAGAAACAAAAAGTACGAACTTATCAAGTGCTCGCTTATTCTGGAGATTATACAATGCATTCCCTTGCGAAAATTAAACCTGCCTCAAATCAATGCCAACTTTTTGTAGGGTCTGTCCTTGGAACCCCGATCCTGGTAAGACCCCAATTCTAATGAGTCCCTTATTCATTCTGAACCCAATCCCGGTGCAATCCCTTTTATCCGGTTTTATCCCGCTCCCGGTGGAATTCTATTTCTTTGTGGCTCCGGATCCAGGGGGATCCAGACCCCGTTGGGATCCTGATCCCGTCGCTGTCTTGATCCCAGTGAGATCCTGATCTCATTTGATCCCATTGCGTTAACGATCCCGTTAGGATACCGTTCATTGAGGGACTAAATTTCCGATGTAATCCCTTTTCCTGATGGGATCCTTATCCCGGTTTGAGCCCGTTATCGGATGGGATCTCGATGGTATTCTGTTCCCCGATGAAAACGCGTAACCGATGTATCCCATTAGGATCCTGTTTCTTTTTGGGATCATGCTCAGTGCGATTTTGTTTGAATAAGCTTTGATATTTAATTATATATAGAAAAATATAGTCCATTCTAGATTAAAATTAATATCCTCCAAGAAACGTGTAAAAATTACATTTCTACGTAATCATTTCTCGAATGCGAAATATTATACAACTAAATTGTGATACTAACTATAATACATTTAAGTTGATATGGGGGCCCCGTTGGGGGGGGGGGTCCTATTTAATAAAGTACCATTTTATTTTATGTCTGATATGGGAAGGGCCTATAAAAATCATTGAAATAAATTATACATTTTAAGCTTGTCCTATTAAAAGTGGTTTACAAATACCATAGACATAGCTCTTTAAACTATCGAAGATTCTAGAAAATTCTAAATCAGCTTTGAATGGATTGGATATTAAATCAAACGATATTTTAAAACGGAATAAGAAGTGTATTGCTACAAAGCTAGGCCTAAATCCACCTAATCTCATAGAACCTATGGTGTTGTCTAACCCTACTGATATTTATATAGCTTATAATAGGAAAAAAATGAAATGGAGCCCCCGGCCCCAGAGGTATGGATATTTTGAGTTCAGTACCCTTCGATATTTGAGCATGGATAATCAAGATTATGTGTTTAAGTTTGGTCAAGATCCATCTATTCATGTAGAAGTACTAAGCCTATCGCTTATATAAGGAAAAAGGGAAATGGGGCCCTAGGCCCCAGAGGAATGGATATTATGTGTTAAAAAGCTTTCCCTATTTGAATATGGATAATCAAATGTATGTAAATTAAGTTTGGTCAAGATCCAGATATTCATGTAGCAGTATTTGTAGTTAATTTTATTAATATATATCATATAAGAAAAAAACGAGTTTCGAAATGAAACATGATTAACTTTTGTAAGTAATCCCTAAGGAATATGTCTGCCCAATTTCAGGCTTCTATCTACATGGGAAGTTGGAGAACACAGGTCATAAAATAAAAATATGTATAAGGTTTATATAAGGAAAAATGAAATGGGCCCCCGGCCCCACAGGGATGGATAGTATGTGTTAATTACTCTTCGGTATTTGAGTATGGATAATCAAATATATATATATTAAGTTTGTTCAAGATACAGCTATTCATGTAGCAGTATTTGTTTATCATTGTATTTATAAAGTTCATATTGGAAAAAAATGACATTTTGGGCCCCCTGGCCGCAACCGGTATAGCGTTTCGAAATGAATGCTTAACATGCTTAACTCTTGTAAGTAAGCCGTAAGGAATAAGTCTGCTAAAGTTCAGGCTTCTATCTACAGGGGAAGTTGGAGAATTAGTGATGAGTGAGTGATTGAGGGCTTTGCCTTTTATTAGTATAGATATGATATGACTAGCCAATATACCCGGCGTTGCACGGGATTGCATTAGTACCCCGATCCTTGTAAGTCCCCAATCTCAATGGGACACCAATCCCATTCTGACCACGATCCCCCCGCAATTCCTGTGGGATCCCGATCTCGGTGTTTTGATCTCAGTGTAATCCTGTTCCACCCAGTGACTCTCTTTTTCGATAGTATCCCTTTTCCCGATAAGATCCTGATCCCGGTTTGATCGCGTTACCCGATGGGATCCCGATGGGATCGCGTAATCGATGGGTTCCACTTTACAGTTGGATCTCGTACCCCATTAGGATCCTGTTCCTCTATGGCAGCGGTTCTTAACCCTTGGGTCGCGACCCCTTTTGTGGGTCGTGCGACCCTTTCCCAGGGTTCGCCTAAGACCCTCTGAAAACACATATCCTTACAGCTATGAAGTAGCAACGAAAATACGTGTGTGGCTGGGGGTCGCCACAACACGATAAACTGTATTAAAAGGTCACGGCATTAGGAAGGTTAAGAGCCACTGCTCTATGGGATCATGCTCTGAGCGATTTTTTCCAAATGAGCTTTTAGATCCAATTATATATCCCCGTAGAACAATAAAGAACCTTCTGGAACATTCTAGATTAAAATGAATATCCTCCATGAAAGGGGTAAAAATTACTTTTGTACGTAGTTTTTTCTTGACTGCGAAATATCATACAACTTAATGCCACTACTATAAGTATTGTGCATTTAAAATTAAATGGGGCCCCAGTGGGGCCCATTTAATAAAGTACCGTTTAAGATATGTCAGAGATGGTTGGGGGGCCTATAAAATGTATCCCATTCAAATGTATGTAAATATCCCGTAGCTATAGCTTTTTAAAATTATCGAACATTCAGGAAAATTCTAGATTGGAAATTATTTGTTTTTAATCCACCGATATTTCAATACGGACACTGAAGGGTACTGCTACCAAGCTAGGCAGAGATCCATCAATTCACATAGAAACTATAGTGTTGTCTAAGCCTGTTGCTATTTATATATAAAGCTTAAATTAGGGAAAAAATGAACTGGGGCCCAAGGCCCAAGAGAAATTAATATTATAAGTTCAGTACTCTTCGTTATTTGAAAATAGATAATCAAGTGTATGTGTAATAAGTTTGCTCAAGATACATCTTTTCAATTAGGAGTGTTGAGCATATGAGTATTTATATAGCTTATAAAAGAAAAAAATGAAATGGGGGCCCCCAGCCCTAGAGGTATGGATATTATGAGTTCATTACCGTTCGGTATTTGAATATGGATAATCAAGAGTATGTGTACTAAGTTTGGTCAAGATCTATCTATTCATTTAGGAGTACAAAACCTATTGATATTTATAAGCTTATATTAGAAGAAATTAAATGGAAACCCTGCCCAAGAGAGATGAATAGAATGTTTTAAGAACCCTTCGTTATTTGAGTATGGATAATCAAATGTATGTATATTAAGTTTGGTCAATATCAATCTATTTATGTAGAAGTATTTGTTTCTAATTATTTTTAAATAGCTCATATAGGAAAAAAAAACCGACCCCATACGGAATGTAATAAAAATTTCATAGCTCTTCCTTCCGGATAATGATGGATATATGTGCCAAGTTTGGTCAAGATCCATCAATCCATGTAAAATTTTTTGTGGAACAAACAAACCCACAAACTTTCACTTTTATATATATATATATATATATGATATGATACATAATATGACTAGTGGATATGCTCAGCGTGGCCCGGGATTGCATTAGGACCCCAATCCTGGTGGGATCCCGATCCCAATGGGACCCAAATCCAATTCTTACCCTGATCCCGGCACAATCCCATTTCCCGGTGTGATCCCGATCTCGAGGGATCCCATTATCTAGTGGCTCAAGATCCAGGGGTTGGGGGGGATCCAGATCACGTTGGAATCCCCATCCCATTTATCCCTATTCCGGGGATCCCGATCTCGATGGAAACCGATCGGCTACCGATCCCGTTAGGAGACCGATCTCTATGAGATCCCGTTTCACCTAGGGACCCTCTTTTCCGATTTTATCCCGTTTTCTAAAAGAATCCCGATTCCGGTTTGATCGTTTGACCCGATGGGATCGCGTTATTGATGGGTTTCAGTATACTATTGGATCGCGCTCCCCATTAGGATCTCATTTCTCTATGGGATCATGCTCAGTGCAATTGTGTTCGAATAAGCTTTTAGATCACGTTTTATAACCCCTTATAACAATATAGAACCTTCTGGAAGATTCTAGATTAACTTTAATATCCTCCATGAAACCTGTAAAAAAATACCTTTCTACGTAACTATTTTTCAAATACGAAATATTATCCAACTAATTTGAACAACTATAACAAGAGTACATTAAAATTAAAATAGGGGCCCAAGTGGGGGCCCATTTAATCAAGTATCGTTTTATTTATGGCTGAGATGGGGGAAGGGGGAGCGCTATAAAATCATTCAGATATAATATAGAGTTAAATTTAAATATAACCCATTAAAATCGGTTTAAATGCCATAGATATTGTTTTTTTTAAATTATCGCTATAGAACTTTCTGGAACATTCTAAAAGGAATGTTAAATCCTCCCCGAAACGTGTAAAATGTCTTTTGTCAGAAATTATTCTTCGAATACGAAAAATTATACAACCAAATGCCTTATTTGAATCCTAGTACATTTAAGTTGAATGACGGGCCCCTTGGACCCACATGAAGGGCCCCTTGGGCCCATTCCACGATTGTAGCGAATTAGTCTTGCCTATAACAATCATTCCAATAAGTTAAAATTTAAAATTTGTCCCATTCAAATATATTCATAATGAAATAGAATCGATTTAAAAATGGAAAATTCTAGATTGAATATTATTAGTTTACTACGGACTTAGAAGCGTAATGAATAAAGCTAGGCTTAGATCCATAAATTCACACAGAACCTATTCCGTTGTCTAACCATATTGATATTCATGTAGCTTATATAAGGAAAATGAACTGAGGCCCCCGGCCCCCAAGAGAAATTGGTATTATGAGTTCAGTACCCTTCGGTATTTGAATATGGTTGACCATGTGTATGTGTAATAAGTTTGGTCAAGATCCATCCATTTATGTAGGAGTATTTAGCCAAATTGATATTTATATACCTCATATAATGAAAAATAAAATGGGGCCTCCGGCCCCAGAAGGAGGGATATTATGAGTTCAGTACCCTTTGTTATTTAAAAATGGATAATACAGTATATGAGTTCTAAGTTTGGTCAAAATCCAATTCATGTAGGAGAATTAAGCCTATTGATATTTAAATAGCCAATAAAAGAACAAATTAAACGGGGCCCCCGGCCCCAGAGGAATGAATATTATGAGGTCAGTACCCTTCGGTTTTTTAGTATGGATAATCAAGTGCATATATTATGATATGATATAGAAATGATGATATGATAAAGTTTAAATATTGATTTATTAAATTCAAAATATCAGGTATAGAATAACAACTAAAATATAATTGCATAAATATTTTAAATTGATTTTTTAAAAGGCCTGAATTAAATAGATATGTTGCAAATTTAAAGTTGGGCTTTTTTTAAATCTATAATTTCATAATTATGTAATTTTTTTTTTTTTTTACAAGTATATACCAAGAGGGGTTACCCAGAAAAAGAATATTTAAAGGAATATATTTTAAGTCCCTTTCTCCGGCAGAGAACAATTTTACAAGTATATCAAAATTAAATAGGAAATAACTGGTAAACTTAAGATTTTAAAAGAAAATACGCGATAGCCTCCCATGGACTGAAAAAGAATTAGAAAAGGTGACTTCAGTCTGTCGGTTTGGTAAATTTTAAAATTAAAATAATTTTTTCTTACCCCTAAATTTTATTGCCTATTTGCAAAATATACTGAACAGGTAAATGAAAGTTTTAACTTATTATTGCTTAGAGTCTGTATCAGTTGAGGTGAATAAGACAATGTTCATTGCATAAAAAGTTTTTGTACTAAATCAATGACACTTTGTAATTGATGAAAACCAGGGGAAATCGAAAAAAGGCATTAAGCAATAAAGTTTAAAAAAAACGTATATTTAATTAAATTTATATGCATATACAGTAGATAGGTGTTTTGCAATGAACATATTCTGATATGTTAAAATGACAACATATATTGTTTTGTTTAAAATGACAAATCTATAGAATACCACATAAATTGGAAATTAAATTGCGTATGCTGTAAATTTTCAAGCCTAACACCATTGTGTTTCCTTTAAAGAAAACCTACAAAATTCTGGAGGAAGGTGGCTGGGGAGTTTAAATAAAGGAGGGCATACAAAAAAGCAGACCCGATAAACTCCACAAAGGTGACAACAAAGATGAGAACAAAGATGACAACAAAGGTGACAACAAAGATGACAACAAAGATGACTCACAGCAGGCAACGCACAACGTACGGACCGCGAAGAAACGAAATATTCTGTTTTATAATTATTTTCTTATCAGCATTGCACCCTGTCTTGTTTTCTTTTGACACGTACAAGTTTTTCATGAGGTATAAAGGCCCGCCTTACATTTTGAGTTGTGCAGGCCTGGTCTACCTAACAGTTAGCGCAACAAAAACCCTAGTCTGCGCCCTTGTTCTCTCTCGTCTTGACTATTGTAACACTTTTCTGTCAGGTTCACCAAAAAACTTCTTAGAAAAATTACAAAAGGTTCAAAACTGAGCCACAAGGCTAATTCTAAAGGTAAAATACGTGATCACGTCACACCACTACTCCATTCACTTCATTGGCTCCCTGTACAAGCACGGATTGACTACAAACTTTCTGTTCTCTGCCACAACTTTTTATCGAATTCCTGCCCTTCCTATCTAACCGAAAATCTCTGTGTCTACTGACCCCTTCGACAGCTTCGCTCCTCCGCAGACTCGCATATTCTTTCTGTCCCCAAGACTCGCACAAAAACAAAGGGTAAACGATCGTTCTCTTTTCTGTGCCACAAAACAGTGGAATTCTCTTCCACTATACATTCGAAATATACCGACTATCACAGCCTTCAAAACTGCACTAAAAACTCATCTCTTTAAACTCTACTATCCTGACTGATCCCACCCTCCCTCTCTCACCAATAAACGATGCTGCTGGGTAGGCGTCCATGGCTGGACATGTAAATAATTGTTGAATGTGTGGAGTGAATATACATTTGTTTTGTATTAATTAAATTAATGTATGTTAATTTTTAAATTCATGAATATGTTTGTTAAATTGTGTGTACAGCGTGGTGAGCCCAGCTCTAGGCTGGGGTACCCCCCTATATAAAAACACCAATAATAATAATAATGGCTCTCAACCTTCCCAAGCCACGACCCCTTAATACAGTTCCTCATGTTGCGGTGATTCCCAACCATAAAATTAACATCGTTGCTTCTTCATAAATGTTTGCCAGTGGCTTATGGTGACCCCTCTGTAAGTTTCGTTCGAATCCAGATTTAGAACCGCTACTCTACAGTAACTAAAGAAATCTCCACAAAGGCACACACAAACATATCCCAAAAAGGGGAGGCATTTCAACTCACATTGCCAAAGGAAAGCAATCCACCCTTAAAAAAAAACAAAAATAAAAAACAAAAAAAAACAAAGACATTTCAAAAACATAGTAAATTTTTTATATTTTTTAAAATTATTTTCCATTTTACACAAATTAGTAACTTATTAAATGGTAATAAAACAACAACCCCATTATTTCCATTGCCCTAGTTTGTCTCGCATTAATCATTAATGAACATAAACCCCCAAGGTCAATTTAATTCCTGTTGGAGAACAATGGTTGTCTTAGTGAATGGCTGCTTGAAGAAAGAGGATGTCAAATCAAAAACACATTACAAGTTTACTTAATAATAAATAAAGGAAAAATTAAAATATATAAAATAAATTAAGACTAGATGAGATGAGGTAGTGAACACAACACAAAGAAAATGTAGTGTGACCAAGCAGGGAATGAAATAAACAAAGAATATGCTCAAGTCAGAGTGAGAATGCACGAGTTGCGCTTTAACGGTGGCTCATCAGAAAATATGGATTTGGTATTGCAGTTTGCTTTTTTTTTAATCACTGGCCACAATCATGACAAAGAAACAAAAATATGTGTACAGTTACACTTTACTAAGTTAAACACCTGCATGTTAAATGGAACAAATCACATACAATCAAACATAGCAACTTGGTAAATACATATTAACTTTTAATTGCCAAGTGTATCTGAGATAACAATTTATCTACTAGAAAAAAATAATTAAACATCTATTTTCAAAACATAAATATTTTGAAATTTCTTTCTACTTAAAAATTTTTACAAACACAAATGTATTGAATAATAATAGTAAGCATTAAAGAGAAAAGGAAGGGTTAAAAATGAATAGTGTCCCTTGACACCAAACACTGTAGATATGCTAGTGGCGCCGAAATAAGGTGGATGGGGTGCTCCACCGAAGTGTCACTTTTTCTTTCTATGCAGGTGTGGCATTTTCGGACAACTGCAGAGTTTGTACCGGGAAAGGGAGGACAGGAAACATATCTGCCCGCCCATGGCGGCACTAATAGTAGTGGCGTCACTAGGATCATTTTCATCGGATATTAGAGCGGAAATTGAGGGCGCTGATGAATCTTGATCGGAGGAGGGCTCCTTTTCGGAGAACATTGTTTATTCTATCAAAGTCAAGAGGTGTGTTTTTGAGTAGATTTAAATTCAATGTTTTTATTTGACTTTTGTAACGGGGGAGGACATTTTTAAGGTTTTTGTGGGAGGCATTATGGCGCCCAGTGCCATACATAAACTGGATTCAATCAGTCTGTGGCGTGTCCCAGAGTAATCATTTGGCACAATCTAATAGTCAACCCCATACTGAGAGTGAAGGGGTGCAGAAATTTAGGGTGCTTAAGACAGTCGGGCAAACTCAAAATGCAGCGGTGCAGTATGGTGCATACTTGAATTTGTGTCTCTTTCAGACAATTTTGAGGTTGCATTTCAAACTTTCGGGTGGTGAGTGCCCAAATTAGCCATAAAAATTATCAAAGACATCTTCAATTCGTACCAGTGAGACGTAAACCAAATTCATTCTACTTGTGTCACCCTTGAACTACACACTTGTCACGGTCAGATCGCGTGAGTTTGTCTGTGTGAGCTTTTATAATGTTACTTTGGGTGAGTTGCTTTTCCCCGTGTGCCCCACGAGTTTTTAATTTTCTCGGTCAAGGTATGACCGGTGTGCTGTGTCGGGGGAAACCACGTGTGTGAGTTGAGTTTTTAAGGAGTGAACAGTGGCGAGTGCTGTGGATATGGTGTATGATTTTTGTCTTGTGAAGGCAGCGAGTTTTTCTACGGATGGAAGAGGACTTGTGTAACTTTAACTGTTTTGTATAGTAGGTGGAGTTTTTTTTATTCTGAACACCAGAGCTTATTTCTAATAAAGTTTTCCATTGTTAGGCACACATAGCCAATAAATAAGAAAACCTGAATCTCTGAATTGTTTGTTGATACTTGGAGCAAGAGTCAGCTCTGTAGGAGCTAGAAATAAAGGGGTTCTAGACCCTTGAAAAATTGTTCTGTGGCTAGTACAGAGGGGACCGACCCCTAGACAACGTACGTCACGTCACCACACTCAGATACATAAACTTATAATTAAAATTTGGCAAGAATCGAAAATTCCAATAGGGTGGTAAACAGCATTAATAGTCCCAATACACAAGAAAGGCTCCAAACTTCAGTGCACAAACTACAGAGGAATCTCCCTATTAAATGTAACATACAAAATACTGACGAAGCTTATTGCCAAAAGACTACAACCGTACACTGAAGAAATACTAGGTGATTACCAATGTGGATTCAGGCAAAAAAAAAACAATGACTTATCAGATTTAGAAAAATGTTATGAATATAATATCCCAGAACATCAACTGTATGTGGAATATAAAATGGCCTATGACAGCACCAAAAGATCATATCTGTATGACATTCTGCAGGAGTTAGGCATACCCAACAAACTGACAAGACTGATCCATGTAATAGTGAACAACTCAAAAAGCAAAATCAAGGTTCAAGGAGAATATTCAAAGAAATTTCAGATTAGGCGCGGTCTAAGACCGGGAGACTCACTGTCGTGTATGTTATATAACCTAAAATTCGAGAGAGTTATTAGAAGTATACATATTGACACCAGTGTAACAAAAACAGGAAAATGTCTGAGGGAGACCCAAGACCCACAGCCAATGGGCACACTCTACAATCAACCCTTTCAGTATCTTGCATATGCTGATGACATAGCACTCCTAGGGAAAAGTATCAAAAACGTATCCAAATCCTTTATTGAATTAGAAGACGCATCGCTACCAGCAGGGCTAGAAGTTAACAACCAAAAAACAAAATACATGACTATGATAAGAGAAGAAAATACAGATTAAGCCATTAAAATTAAAAACCACACGTTTGAAAAAGTAAAGCAATTCAAATACCTAGGATCTTTATTAAATGAAAGAATAGCATTACTAGCAGAAATAAAAGAAAGAATATCAGCCGGAAACAGGGCATACTTCAGTAGTCAGAAAATACTCAACAGTGAAAACAATACAAGAGAAACAAAGAAAATTATTTATAAAAATGAAATCAAACCAGTTGTAACATACTCAAGTGAATCTTGGACCCTAACAAAAAACGGCAGAAAACCTATTAAACACATGGGAGAGGAAAGTTCTCAGGAAAATATATGGACCAACAAAAGATGAATATGGATGGAGAATACGAACGAACCAGGAATTTGTACAGTCTATATCAGGATCCAGGATAATAGAAATAACAAAGGGCCAGGGCTGAGAGAAAATGCCATATGACAGAGGAGTGAAGAGGGTGCATCACCCACACCCTCCCCCCCCCCCACACCCCCGAGATATGCCTGAAAGAAACCCTGCAATTTCAATGTATGCACTTTTTTCCCGTTTGTTCTAATTTTCAACGTGCATATGATGATACGTCTTCTTCTGTCAAATCATTGTGCATCATCATTATTTAGTGTTGATCAGCAAATATCACGATCCCTAAACAACAGAATAAGTTTTGATTGCACATCTCTAATCTGTTGTTTTTTTTTAAACAAGTCTAGAGTAAGAGTATCCAATCATCTGTCCTTTTCAACTCAGTTGATATCCCATAAAGTTATACCTTTGATTGGTTCAATCTAAACATTTAAAGTCATAGTTGCCCCTGATTTCTTTATTGCCAATCCAACACTAAATTCGAGGTGCCCCTTTGCTTTCACATTCCCAAACTTGCCTGGCTGGACATCACCTTCCCAAACTTGCCTGGCTGGACATCACCTTCCCAAACTTGCCTGGCTGGACATCACCTTCCCAAACTTCCCTGGCTGGATATTTAACAGTAAGAAAACAAAACACACCCCGACCATCTAACTACCCACCCCCCCCCACCCATGCATGACTGGACATTTAACACAAATAGCAAACTCCACCTCCGACTGTACAGTTGTAGATCAACAGGGTGAAAGATCCAAATGATAAGTATCCACATTCTAGAGTCGTAATACCTGTATGGACATATTCTAACGATTAAATACACCACATCTTACCGCACACACTGACTCTTCGTGCTTGCTATTACGTATTCCAATAATAAGATATCTAACGCCATGTTCTCTAACCAAATGACCCTTCTCTCTGGTCAAAACAATCAGAACGTTTTCGATTTAACGTCAATTGATTGAACGTCCATTTATAGGGGCTAGGCGCTAAAATTCCACATTTTTGCTTTTGAAACAAATAACCGGTTGTTAAATATTACTAAAAGTTAATGCAATTAATTCATCATTACTTATTATTATTATTATTATTATTGTAAATGAGATATGTTAATATTATTATTTATTAAAAAAACAACAACATGCAAATGCAATATAGAATAGAAGTATTACAATTTAGGCCAATCGCTTCGCGTGTCAGTTTACTATAGCAAACGCCAGGTCGATCAGCTGATGTTTATAAACAATGGAGACTGAATTATAGTTGGTGGGGTGTTGTGAATGGAGAGAACGATTGAGAGACAAAGAATGGAATCAGAAATCACAGTCGCGTATTCTGCTATATTTTACACTGAACACGTTTGCGTAGGTACAGATGGCATTCATAGCAGTCGCTCAATAATAATGCAGATGTTAGGAACTACTTAGCGTTGCACGACTGCTAGTACTAGTACCAAACTGAGCTATGAAATCGAGGGAGAGTTCTAACAATAGACTTCATCTGCCACTAATAATCTAATAATGGGCTCTCTGACCGTGTTGTGTAGAAAATTTGAGCATATATTACATCGGTTTGACGAATAAATTAACATTCCTTTTTAGTGTTATACTCATTTTGCTCGGGGGGGGGGGGCACTTGACTTCCCCCCCCCCCCAGGGGGGGGGGTACTGCCGCCCCGGGGGGATTGGGGGTAGCCGCCCTGGAGAGATGCCTGAAAGAATCCCTGGTGGAGGGTCACATTATAGATATGAGAATGGGGAAAACGCAAAGGCCGCATTAACTAAACTTTGCTGTCAGATGTCGGGCCACAAAATATCGTCTTGCGGGCCGCAAATGGCCCTCGGGCCGCGAGTTTGAGACCTCTGCTTTATATCAAATTCTTTTGAAGCAAAACAATACTGGAAATCTCAGAGTTTGCGCTTTATTCCTGCTTGCTTGAAACTTGTATGATAATAAGAAAATAAGCCGGAGAAACTCAGCACTGATGAGAATGCACTACAATCAAATGCTGGCGGTTTATTTGAACATTGTGTCATTACAAAATGGGGAACGTCTTTAAATAGTGTTAAGCTTTTGAAGCTATGAGTTGGTGAGACTTGGTCAGTCTTATGAGTGCGTCAGGGAGAATAAGCTACTGCCGTTTGTGTCCATACAGTACATCTGTCCTATAGAATGCAATTCATTGAAAAATTGTGAGAAGGGGGGGGGGGTCATTGTGAGGTCACGGAGGTCACTATGGAAGATCTTGATTGGTTGGAAACAAGAACATGGCGGATGAGTGTAGCTGGTGGATATGTTCACGTAACACAAGGACATGTATCTATAATATGAGGCGCTAGGCAGTGTGTCAGTCATCGGTATAGCTATTTTTAGTGAGCGTATTTAGTGTAGAGATTATTTGTGTCGCTGTTTCCATGTAGTTTGCATTGGTGACATTTTGGGTGAGACATGCTCCAATTCCAATTCCAACAAGTCGGTAGACTACAGGCAAATGGTGAAAATCTAACGCCTGTTGAATATAGCATGCCACGCTTGAGAGAAGAGTCAATGATGTGAGACCTGCACGCCTGTTGAATATAGCATGCCACGCTTGAGAGAAGAGTCAATGATGTGGGACCTGCATGCCTGTTGAATATAGCATGACACGCTTGAGAGAAGAGTCAATGATGTGAGACCTGCATGTCTGTTGAATATAGCATGACACGCTTGAGAGAAGAGTCAATGATGTGAGACCTGCATGTCTGTTGAATATAGCATGACACGCTTGAGAGAAGAGTCAATGATGTGAGACCTGCACGCATGTTGTATATAGCATGACACGCTTGAGAGAAGAGTCAATGATGTGAGACCTGCATGTCTGTTGAATATAGCATGCCACGCTCGAGAGAAGAGTCAATGATGTGAGACCTGCATGTCTGTTGAATATAGCATGACACGCTTGAGAGAAGAGTCAATGATGTGAGACCTGCACGCATGTTGTATATAGCATGACACGCTTGAGAGAAGAGTCAATGATGTGAGACCTGCATGTCTGTTGAATATAGCATGCCACGCTCGAGAGAAGAGTCAATGATGTGAGACCTGCATGTCTGTTGAATATAGCATGCCACGCTTGAGAGAAGGGTCAATGATGTGAGACCTGCATGTCTGTTGAATATAGCATGCCACGCTTGAGAGAAGAGTCAATGATGTGAGACCTGCATGTCTGTTGAATATAACATGCCACGCTTGAGAGAAGAATCAATGATGTGAGACCTGCATGTCTGTTGAATATAGCATGCCACTCTCGAGAGAAGAGTCAATGATGTGAGACCTGCACGCCTGTTGAATATAGCATGCCACGCTTGAGAGAAGAGTCAATGATGTGAGACCCGCAGAAATAACGCTGTCACTGCCAGATGAAATCATATTGATGCCGTTTTTCACAGTGCAGATGGCGCATCCCCAGAAAAATTGGATATTACCAATATATATCCATCCTGAGTAGACTATGTGAGCCAATGTGCCACCCTTTTGCTTTTCCGATACGGGCTTTCATTATGGACTACACTTCTGAAGAAAGGTCAGTGAACTATTTCCCAATTAAATTTGTATTCATACAATTGTGCCATCCATGATAGAAACTTGAACCAGTTCCTCAATGCAGTAAAGCTGACTTAACAATTCATTGTTGGTGGCTATTGCAAGACAAACGCAAACCGTTTCAAGTGGTGTGGCAAACCTCCAACCACAACAAGAGCTGAAGACGTTGAGTTCTTGACCTATTTGTGAACAACCACCATTTTGAAATGTAGTCCTAGTGCCTTCAACCTTCATAAGGGTTCCAAGAAATATACACAAAATTATCAAGATGCTTTGTGACAGGCTATGTCCGTGGTCAGGAAATATGTCAAACCTGACTTGTAATATTGACGTGTAATACTAAATGGAGGTAAATCAGAGAAAACGTACTTCCCGGTCTACACCATTGCAACAGGTCCGATTTAGTCGCCAGAGTTGGACGTGTAAGGCTTATGCTCCACGGGATCGACTTCCCAAAAAACGTCGGCTTCCTCATGGGCACATTTGCTCTTCATTGCCCTGGAAGACAAAGCCATGAACATAAAAGAATTGACAAGATTAGATGTGCAGAACTCCCTGATGAAGATCGCCAACAGAGGCTACACGACCTTTGAGCTCCATTCAATTCAACTGCGCCGCACACAGAAAGCGGGCGATGCACATAAGATTTCCTTAAACATATCTGCGCCGAGACAAACAGCAATTTCAATGGTTCTCCAAAAGGTCAAAGCCAAGATGATGGCAACTTTGTTTAACTTGGGAATGGCTCCATCCATCCCACATCTACCTCTGAAACACAATGTGGCCAAGTGAACTAATCACGAGCCGCTGGTAGCGCTAATGTTTGTAGGGTAGTACACGTGACCTAGATTGAATTCTGCCATAGCGGGGTTCTCAATCGGGTAGTAGGGAGCAGTGTTTTTTTTCAGAAATTTTCCCCCGGGGGTGCACTTCAGATTTTCGGGGGGGGGGGGGGGGGG
>CAXITT010000022.1:2750670-2769939 GCA_964033795.1 Lymnaea stagnalis | reverse complement strand
CTTCAGGGAAAGTCAAGTGCCCCCCCCCCCCCTGGGAAAGTCAAGTGCAAAAAATGTACAACAATAAATCAAAGTATATTTCATTTAAAAAAATCACATTTTCATTTTATTTTTTAATTTTAGAAAGAATATTAGCAGGTGTCATTAACCGATTACAAATAGTGGAAACTATAAAATATCGCAACGCTGGATATATTTGATGATCCTTATAGTTAAGGCTAATCTTCTTAGAAGCCCGATTATAATTATCTCAATGTCTCGAAAAAATGCCGATTATGAGCCGAAGTATTACTTCCCATTCGCATTTATCTGTATTTTTTGTTAAATAATTTTGTGCAAACTCACAAGTTTAAAGACTTTAATAACACTGTATTAAACTACATTTGCTTCAATCTTAAGGTCTATGATTTTAAATGAGTTCACACTAAGTTTCAATCGTGAGCAATCTTTTCATGTTTTCAAAATATATTATATTATACTAAAAGCATGACTTTTAAATTGGGAATGGTGTTAATTATAAATTGAATGATGTCATCATTCTTTCAAAAGTATGTTTATTGTTATCAATTAGTGTTTCTTTCAGCTATCATTCCGGGAGAGAACTGCCCCCCCCCCCGGCCAAAGCACAGTGGTACAATAATATAACAAAAAAAATATTTTTTTTTTATATTAAAAATGATAATTGCATAGTAACTGGTGCTTTTAACCGATTACAATTAGTGGAATCTATGAAATATCGCCAGGCTCGATATATCTGATGATCCGTATATTTAAGGCTAATCAAGTTCTAGTATTCGGTTACAACAATCGCACTGACTCCCTCCACTCCTACTTCCTATGTTCGCATATATCGTTATTTTTTAATGTATTTATTTTTTACAACTCCACAAGTTTAAAGACTTGAATGACACTGGATTAAAATACATTTACATACCTATAAAGTTCTACAATTTCAATAATAGTCAAGCAAGTGTAAAACATGTGCAATCTGTTTCCAAACTAGAGTTCAGCGTAAAAGCAGGACTATACAATTAGGCATCATGCTTTTTTCTCTCTAACTTAAAGAGTTAAATGGCGCAAAGAAATGGCGCAAAGAAATGGCGCACGTTTGATACAGTAGGATTAAATCAAACGTGTTTTTGTTTTCTTTCCATGTGCTACCTTTGTTACAGGGTTGCCTGAATAAGAGATGTGGGTTTTTTTTTAAAAATACTTAGCCTATATTTATTAATATTGACTTAGCAACTGCTTTTATCTTTTTAATGCCACAAGAACAAACACAGTGACCCATCTATTGGCACTGCACTCATTTTTTTATATTATTAATTTATTTAAGATGAGAATCTAGTAGAAAGATAAGAATTTTTTTTTTCGTGAACTAGTATTTTGATTATTTTGCCAATTGGATTTTGGGTGCATTAAACAACAATCGCATTCTGAATAGATTCTGTGGATTGAGATCAAACGATTTGAAAGTGTAGCGAAGAAAGTTGGAGTAGTTTGAAATTCCAAATACAAATTTCAATCCAATGAATATTGGGAAATTTATACTATATTTGCGTACGAATGTCCCTCAGCTAAAATCACACATTAATAAATATATTGTCTTCTGCCAACAACTCATGTTTTCTTAAACTAGTTATATGTTCATATGTAATGTATAAAAATAACAAAATTTCAAACCCTAAAAAATGTATGGACCTTTCTAATAAACCTGTTTTTTTTTCTTTTTAAATTTGGGAAAATTCGGAAATATTTAGAAAAGGTATTCTAAGCATTATAGTTATAAGTCAGCTTGTTTTTAGATCCAAATGTTGGCCGTGCTTTTTAGTCATGGAACCCTTTTCAATGGAATTTTGTTTTTTAAAAATTCATTTATTAATTAAGTAGCTATCCCTAAAAATAATGTAAATAAACAATAAAAGCCACATTATGTTTTAGTTAATAATAATAAAAATAATTAATAATATCATTATTTTGTTTTTGTCAAACACCAGCAGGTCAAACAATTTCCGTTTTGCCAACCCTGCATGGGAAGATGAGAATTAAGAAAATATCCTAATCACATCTTTAAGCCCCTAAAATATCCGAGGCACCCTTCAATCATAGGGGTTGCTGGGCGCATATGTTGGCTCTAAGGTTAAGGGGCTCCTATATTTTTTAAACTAGGATATCCTTCGTAGCTCTCCAATTAAGTGTGGAATGTTGCAAAACTAAATTCAGATATGTGATAAAATGCATTCTTGTATTTTGAATTTATCGAAAATTTTCTGGAGACTATAATGCTTTAAGGGGCGAGCATTATCTAGGACGAAAGCGGAATCTCAAGGGGGACATAACTAGAGTGAATGCAGTTTACATCCCGCTGGTGTGAAATTGAACATCTCTCTGGTCATTATTATGGCTAATTTTGGCTTTTCCCACCCTAAAATTTTAAATGCCACCTCAAAATTGTCTAAAAGAAACAACAAAATCACGAATGCACCAAAATAATGCACCCCTGCATTTTGAGTTTGTTCGACTGTCATTACCACCCTTAATTATGCACCCCTTCCATCACGCTGATCATTGGTACACTATGGGGTTGATTATAAGCTTGTTCCTAATGATTACACTGGGGCGCGCCACAAACGGAGGGAATTCAGTTAATATTAGGAGCTGGGCTAAATATACCGCCCACAAAGCTTTAAAAATGTTCTTCCCTGTTCAAAAGGTATATTGGAAACATCGAATTCAAGTATACTCAAAAATACACCTCTTGATTTTGAAATAATCAAAAATTTTCTGGGGAGCAGGCTCTCCAAACCACTCCACCGATCAAGATTCAACGATTTCTTGATTAAAATTGATCGCCGATTTTGGTATCGATAAACTGCCTAGTGGCGTAACTACTTGTAAGGCTGCCCTGTCACGATTCAAACTGTGCAGTTGTCCAAAACTGCCTCATCAGCATATCAAGAAAAGGTGACACCTGGGTTAACCACTGCATCCGCCCTATTTCGACGCCACTAGCAGGGGCGCATCTACAGTGTTTGGCGTCATGGGACAAGATTCATTTTTACGCACCCCTCTTACTCTTAAACCTATTATTTTAAACCAGTTAATTCCACCAAAGCCACTTTTTGCCACCCCCCGCAAGTCTGGCGCCCCGGGAGTATGTCCCATCTGCCACCCCTTTGCCTCGGCTTTGGCCACTGTCAATTGGCATGCCCCCCCCCCCCGCCCAGATGAAAATTTCTGAAAGGCACACTGCTCAGGGAAAAGAACATGCACACCTAACTGATCGCGTGGCTAACATAACGATCCACCATAAGGACAAGCATACAATATGTTGTATACCAGGCAAGGAAACTAAAGCTGCACAGCAAAATGCAACCGAGTGCAAAAGTTGGTCTTGGATTAAACTGAACCGGGAAGATCCTAATGCCCGAGAACATGGATAGACCGAAACTCCTGAACACTATACATGGGTTGACAAATATTCATCTGAGAGGACATGAAACTGCCAGTTACAGAATGTTTACCCTATGTCAAACCAAGCGTTAAAAAATGGTTCATACCATGGGCGCCCGCAGGTAGGGGCAAGGTGGGGCACTTCCCCCCCCCCTTGAATTGATTGGATTAAAAAAAATAGACAAAAATAGACAAACAATTTATTAAAGTAAAGAGAAAATAAAGAGTGTTATAGAGAGCTTGTTTACATAATATTTCTCGTGCGTGGCCTCTGATTGACCCCGCATGAGACGCTGTGTTCACAAAGGGGTGTGGCTTAGGCTTTTGATGTATTCTTGTTTACACCGCCAACTACTAAAAATAATTAATCTGTTCCAAGTAGTGTTTTGTAGAATGAATCTCATGGTTCTAGAAATGCCATGTAGCTTGTAGAAGGCAGGGCTTAGACGTCGGTAGACCCACCTATATAAGGGATTGACAGGCACGGATGAGGGACGGAGATTTTCAGATAAATTTTCTTAACATTACGAGGCGTGTTTTATTCTTTGTGTATTTGTGTGCTCATATGTGTTTATTTCGCATTATTTATTGGCACATTATTCTAACTGTGTTAACTGTGTACCGGTACAAGATCTACCATACTGTAAGTTGAAGATTGTAATTATATTTTCTTTTCTTTTGTAATTATCTTAAGACATAATAAATCTTAATTAATTGTAACTAGAAACTGTTTTGGGTCGTATCTTTAATATTGTTGATTCTATGGTATCGTCCTTTGTTAGGCACTGCTTACAACGAGCCAATTAAAATTCAAATAGGAGATTAATTTCTCCCAATATTAATTGTAACTAGAAACTGTTTTGGGTCGTATCTTTAATATTGTTGATTCTATGGTATCGTCCTTTGTTAGGCACTGCTTACAACGAGCCAATTAAAATTCAAATAGGAGATTAATTTCTCCCAATACAAGTCAGTGCGTATCAAGAGAAGTATCTAAGCTTATGTCCTGTCCGTTCGTTCACCATACAAATACGCTACATTAAATTAAAACTATATTAAAACACTACTAAAAATGTTTGGCCCCTCTGGAAAGTTAATCGATTTTTTTTGCCTCCCCCTAGAAAGTTTTCTGCGGGCGCCCATGGTTCCTACGAATTCTCCTTCTCAGTGTTAGGGGAGCAACATCTTTCGAGGATTACTTGATGATGATGATGACACAGAATGAGATACTTGCCTAACAGACGCTGCAACCCATCTAACGTCAGTACAACTGAGGCGATTGTCTACACTTATCTGTATCATGTGTGAGCCGTCGACTGTAGCATTGTGTCTACAGGGGTAAGGGCAATCATATGGAAGACCACAAGAGATGGTTTCCTAATGGCGGAAAGCTCTCTATTTGACACTTCAGGAAATTAAATTGATCCTCCAAACACATGAAAAGTCTTTGGCAGATTTTGGCCTAGAACTTCGAGACGGCCATTATGTCGAGCATATCCAGTTTGGAAAATATTACGATCCAATTCCAGAAAGAAAAAAAAACGAATTCGAAGAAAAGTTTAAACTGCGCAACCTGGGTTAAAGACGGGCTTACGACAAATCATGGACGCAAAGTTGCTGACATTCGCGCTGAGCTTGATCGTCTTGACATATCACCCCTGGATTTGCCTCCTTTTTTCTTGAGTTAGTTCACATTTTGAAATTTTTAAACCAGTTTCAGAACAAGAGGTCCAAAGAGTTATTCTGAAGTCTAAAACTACGTCATGTTCCTTGGACCCCATGCCTATCCCCTTGTTGATTGAGTTATTAGATCATTTGCTCCCAACGATAATCCAACGATAGACAATGAAAGCTTGTCTTCTGGCACTGTTCCCCCTCTTTGTAAATCAGCTGTCATCAAACCATTGCTTAAGAAGCCTGATCTGGATGGAAATATTTTTTTTAAACTATAGACCTGTATCTAACTTATCATTCTTATCTAAAGTCATTGAAAAACTAGTTCTAAAACAACTTTTTGTTTACTTAAACTTAAACTATCACTCTCTTCTCATTCCAAATCAGTTGGCCTATAGACTTTTCCATAGCACTGAGACAGCTCTTTTGAGAGTCACCAATGACCTCTAGCTCACATTGGACAGCGGTGATATCTCCATCCTGATCCTCTTAGACCTCAGTGCGGTCTTTGACACTGTTGACCATGTAATCCTTTTAAAAACCCTTGAAAATTACTTTGGAATTTCTGGTTCAGTTTTGGCTTGGTTTAGGTCCTACCTCTCTGATAGAACGCAAGCGGTCTCTGTCGATGGCTGTCTCTCAGGCAGTGCCGATTTGGTGTACGGAGTGCCACAGGGGTCCGTTTTGGGTCCGGTTCTATTCACAATGTATACAAGTACACTGCTCCTCTTACTTGGGAGGCATACTGTGGAGAGCCAGTCATTCGCAAATGACATGCAGCTATACAAGCATATCCATCCCTCTCTTGTCGATTCCGCTGTCCTGACTTTGCGGGAGAGCATTGATGACGTCAAGACATGGATGACACTCAGCAAGATGAAGCTTAACGATGACAAAACGGAAGCACTCCTTATTCACAATCATAAATCATCCTCTAACTCAGCTCTTCATTTCATGTAGTTAAAAATACTCTGTCTAACAATATGTCTCTCGATAATCATATCTCTCAATTTTGTCGCTCTGCATACACCGCTATTGGTCAGATCAGCTCCATACGTCACTGCCTCACAGTTAGTGCAACGAAAACCTTAGTCTGTGCTCTTGTTCTCTCTCGTCTTGACTGTTGCAAGTCTGTTCTGTCATGTTCACCATAACACTTCTTACAATTACACATTTTCAAAACTCAGCTGTTAGGCTAGTTCTAACGGCAAAAAAACGTGATCACGTCACACCACTACTTTATTCACTTCATTGACTCCATGTACAAGCACGGATTGACTACAAACTTTCTGTTCTTAGCCACAACTTTTTCTCGAATTCCTCCCCTTCCTATCTTACCAAACTTCTTTCTGTCCATTCACCCATTCGACATCTTCGCTCCTCCGCAGACACGCGTATTCTTTCTGTCCCCAAGACTCGCACAAGAACATACGATGAACAATCTTTCTTTTTCTGTGCCCCCAAACAATGGAATTCTCTTCCATTACACATCCGCAATATACCGACCATCACAACCTTCAAAACTGCACTCAAAACACATCTTTTTAAACTCTACTATCCTGACTGATTCCCACCTCTGATCGAATAATGATGGTACTGAGTGTCATCCGTGGCTTGACATGTAAACTGTTTTCAATATAAATTATTTTTGTTTCATTTAATTAATGTATGTTAATTAATTATCTAAGTTCTTGATTATGTTGTTAAGCTGTATGTACATCGGGGTGAACCCAGTCCTAGGCTGGGGTACCACGCTATATAAAACCACTTATAATAATAATAATAATTGCAAACTCTAACTTACCAAAACGTCTGTTTTTTTTTTATTGAAATGGTAACCCCATCCCTCCCCCCTTTTTTATACCTCTCATCCAGCCCGTGAGCTTCTCTCATCCAGCTCGTGAGGCCCTCTCATCCAGCCCGTGAGGCCCTCTCATCCAGCCCTTGAGGCCCTCTCATCCAGCCCTTGAGGCCCTCTCATCCAGCCCGTGAGGCCCTCTCATCCAGCCCGTGAGGCCCTCTCATCCAGCCCTTGAGGCCCTCTCATCCAGCCCGTATGGCCCTCTCATCCAGCCCGTGAGGCCCTCTCATCCAGCCCGTGTGGCCCCCTCATCCAGCCCGTGAGGCCCTCTCATCCAGCCCATGAGGCCCTCTCATCCAGCCCGTGAGGCCCTCTCATCCAGCCCGTGAGTCCCTCTCATCCAGCCCGTGGAGACCTTTCGGAAAAAAAATACGGAAATTTACGTGTATCCTGCCAAGATCAGCCGCCGCTTACGTGGACGTTATGTTTTTACCGAATTAAAACAGAGGCGCGCAGTTGACAGTCAATGAGATGCTATAACGCCATCTAGTGGCGGAGTTTTTAAATGGTTTACTGCTTATTCAAGACTTGCTTATTTTGATTACAGTTTGCCAGTTGCGGTTGACTGCTGCGATGTGAAGCTGTGGGTGTCAGTTAGCGTCTGTATGCGAAACATGTTGCCCTCTATTTATTTAGGGATAATTTCCTTCGCGTAATTATTTACCAGCGCGTGTTTCAAGTATTGAGGAGGAAGGTCGTTATTGTAGTAAGAATGTTTCCAATATTCTGAAGAGGAAACATTAAAAAGCAACAAACTCTCTACCATAAGTGGATATATTTCCACACTATACTCAGGTAAGTTTAACTTAAGATATCATAAGAATTTTAAAAAAAAATTGTTTTGGGTCATTTGCAGCTGTAATTGTGACGAGATTAGTTCGCATTGTCAGTTTTTTTAGCGATATTGTGTGCGAGATATTTTCAGTTGAATTCACTTTTTTTTTATTGCCCACGGATGGCCGGGAAGAGGAAAAGAAACATAGACGACGAGTGTCGGCAATTTCAAGAAATATGGAGTTTGAAATAGTTCTTCATCGAATCCGGCGAGAAAGTATTGTGTGTGATTTGCAACAAAACCGTGGCTGTGATGAAAGAATACAACCTGCGCCGTTATCATCAAAGCAAACAACAGGAGAAATATGCACTGTTGGAGGGTCAAGGCCGTGCTGGAAATTTTTCTAAATTACAAAGTCAGCTCAGATCTCAGTGGACATTGGTCAGTAAAACCTCAAATGAAAATGAATCCTTTACTAAGGCCAGTTCTAAAGTAGCCTTTGTCCTGGTTGAAAGTGGAACGCCGTTTACATATGGTGAAGTAGTGAAGGAATGTTTGTTGGTGGTGGTTGAGTAATTTTCCCCAGAAAAGTCAAAACAATATGACAATGTAGATTTGGGTGCATATACCATTGCCCGCCGTGTTGCAGACATGGGTGAAAACATTTTGACTCAAATAGCGAAAAATGCAAGCAAGTTTTGCCATGTTTCAATTGCACTGGATGAATCGCTGGACAACTGTTCCACCTCTCAACTGCTTGTGTTCGTTAGAGGTGTGGATGAAGACATGACCATAACACAAGAGCTGGCTTCCCTACATTGCATGCACGACACTGTGACCGGAGAGGATATATTCAATGAGTTTCAAAAACAATTGCTGATTATAACTAGGACTGGACTAACCTCAGTTGCCTGACTGTTGATGGAGGAAATAACATGAGTGGCATAAAGAAAGGCTTGGTTGGACAAGTGAATCAGATGTGTAATGATAATAAACATTCTACAACCAATGGTCCTGCTCTGAATTATTGACCGGCAATCTTTGTCTGCTAAATATGTGGACATTAGCAGTGTACTGAATGATGTGGTTAATTTAATAAGGTCACATGGGCTCAACCATAGACAGTGAAGAGACCTGTTGAAAGATACAGACACAGAATCGCAAGATTTAACATATTACACAGCAGTAAGTTGTGAGAAAGAGCATTTAAGTTAAGAAAGGAAATAGGTGACTTCCTGGAAAGTAAAGGCAAGCCACAGCCACAGACACAGCCACAGCCACAGCCACAGGCATTACTGTCTGATGGAGAGTCGGTTTGGAAATTGGTCTTTTCTGCAGACATAACTAGTCATTTAAATTTTCTGAACCTTAATCTACAAAGAGAGGAAAATCTTGTTTCTGATCTATACACCCACCTAAAGGCCTTCAGATCCAAACTGGTCTTGTTTTTTTGAATAAGTCCAGGCCAACACCATGCCACACTTTCAGCCGTGGAAGGTGTTCATGACTGGAGCAACAGCGGAGTTCCCCACGTCATGTGTATGCGAGAACATCAAAGACCTCCAGCTGCAGTGTCAGCAGCGGTTTTCTGACTTGGATTTAAAGGCAGAAGAAGTCAGACTTTTTCAAAACCCATTTGAAGCAGATGTGGCCAGTCGCCCAGATGAACTGCAACTGGAGGTCATTGAGTTGCAAGCAAATGACCTCCTTAGGGACAAGTTCAAAGAAGAATCGGTGGGTTTTTACCAGTTTTTGCCCAAGGAAGACTTTCCTAATGTCAAAACTTTTGCATCAAGGTACCTTTCAATCTTTGGAACAACACGCCTGTGTGAACAAACATTTTCAAGCATGAAATACGTGAAGAACAATTTGAGAACAAACTTGTCCGATGATCATCTCAGGTCACTGTTGATGTTAGGGACATCAAAACTAAAGCCAGACATGTCTGCAATTTTATTGATCCAGGAAACAATTTCACCATTCCCACTAATACAGGTGTTCAAGTGTTATTAAACAATAACTGAATATTATTTAATTTAAAACAACATCCATGTTTTTTATTCTTTTTTTTTTATTTGGATCTCGATTGTGTAGTCGGCCCCCGAACTGGTGTTTGATAGTTAATGTGGCCCTCGGGGTGAAAAGTTTGGAGACCCCTGAGTTAGGACAATGTCCCAACAGAAAACCTTTTTTTTAATTCAAGGTAAAAGTCTTTGGAACTGACAAACAAGACAATTTAAAGAAAGACCACAAAGTTTACAATAAGAAATTTTCGCCCGGTAATTAAACTTGATGGCCACCCGTGGCTTGATCCAACCTGGGCCAATTAGAATGCTCGTCACCCGGGGGACAACCGGCATATACATATATATGGTGTTTGGAAACTGTCACGTCGTCTATGTCAACCTTAAACTCTCACGTCGTCTAGGTCAACGTTAAACTGTCACTACGTCTAGGTCAACGTTAAGTTGCCACACCGTCTAGGTCAACGCTAAACTGTGACGCCGTTACTCATTCATTCAACAAGATTATTTGTAAACCTATTTCAGTTTTAATCAATTAATTGCTTTAATATCATTTGTTTTACTTCAATAAGAATCATTTACGTTACAAGTTATTTAAGGCAATGTTTATTTTTACTTTCGAGGTTCATTTCACGAAGAAAATTAAATGGAATTGTTGGAGGAAAAATGCTAAAAAAATATTCCTAATATAACGCTGCGTGATTTTAAAAATGTAAAGATTAATTCCTAATCAAGCAGAGCAAACAGCCAAAGATTACAACAGCAAACAGCCAGGATTACAACAAACATTCAAGTATTTCAAGAGGAACCATAGAACTTTAATGAGATCATGTTAAATGCAATTCTTACTGATCTTTATTGACGCCATATAAAATCACTGTTGGATATATGTATATCAGCAGAAGCGGCCTGCTTCAGATCCTCAAAAAGATAGGCTGCTCTACACGACTGCTTAACATCATCAAGCAGTTCCACGAAAACATGCAGGGCACAGTGTGCTATAACGGTGCCGCCTCAGAAGCTTTTCCAGTGAGCAGTGGTGTAAAGCAAGGTTGCGTGCTGGCTCCTACTTTATTTGCAATCTTTTTCTCCATCCTACTCCAGTATGCTTTTCATAACAACAGCGAGGGGATATACATCCACACTAGAGCTGACGGCAAATTATTCACATTGCCCTCCTTAGAGCTAAGACTAAAACAAGAAAGGTCTTGCTGTGGGAGTTCTTGTTTGCGGACGATGCCGCTTTGGTATCTCACACAGCTTACGGCCTGCAGAGCCTCGTATCCAGCCTATCCACTGCCTGCAAAGAGTTTGGCCTGACAATTAGCCTAAAGAAAACTAACATTAGGGCACAGGGCGCTGACTCCCTCCCCACTATCGCCATCGACGACTTCGACTTGGATGCTGTTGACAGATTCACATATCTGGGATCCAACATATCGAGCACCCTCTCATTGGAGGATGAGATAAGTGGGAGGATAGGGAAGGCCGCAATTGTTATGGCCAGACTGAAGAAAAGAGTCTGGTCAAACGCCAAGCTCACAACAAGAACTAAGCTGCAGGTGTACCAGGCCTGCGTACTGAGTACACTCCTGTATGGATGCGAGTCGTGGACCACATACTCTAACCACGAAAGAAGGCTCAATGGCTTCCACCTCAGATGCCTGCACCACATTCTTGACATTAAATGGCAAGACAAAGTCCCCAACACGGATGTCCCGTCCCAAACAAACATGTGTAGCCTCCCAGCCATGTTAATCCAAAGACGCATCCGATGTCTTGGACGCGTCAAGCGAATGCAATCTGGTCGCATACCAAAGGACGTGCTATACAGCGAGCTGGCGACAGGGAAAAGGTCAGTTGGACGGCCTCGTCTGAGATACTTAGACATATGCAAAAGAGACATGAAGTCGGCCAACATCGACATCTCAAACTGGGAGGAGCTGGCAGAGGATCGATCCTCATGGCGGGGCATCGTGAAGGCAGGATCACTACATGCCGAGGATCAAAACAGGGCGGAAACAGCTGCAAAAAGAGCGAGGAGGAAGGCCGGTAACTACTGCTCCACCGCATTCGTGTGTGGGAAATGTAACAGAGACTGCCATTCGAGAATAGGTCTCACCAGCCACACCAAGAGCTGCAAGTAATAAAGTTAATACATTGCAAGACGGAAAGATGCCATACATATATACATATGTATATCAACAGCAGAACCTCGACAAGAAAAATATCACCAGCACCCCGGTTGAATGTGACTCGTTGACCTTGGGCGACAACTCATCTAAGAGAAGATAAACTCTGAATTCAAACCCGGAGATCCTACAGGAGTCCCGTAGGAGGACAACATTGAGACAATAAAAATTCCGCCAACTCCTGTGACGCTAATGGTGCCAAGCTGTATCATCCACACATGGTGTTCCCTTGGGTTATCCAGCGGCGTGGAGCGATGGGATCACGCTAATGGTGCCAAGCTGTATCATCCACACATGGTGTTCCCTTGGGTTATCCAGCGGCGTGGAGCGATGGGATCACGCTAATGGTGCCAAGCTGTATCATCCACACATGGCGTTCCCTTGGGTTATCCAGCGGCGTGGAGCGATGGGATTGGCTGTCCAGGGAGCCAGCTTATCCTCCTAAAGAAAAAACCCATGCCTTGTGATTTTGTCCTGTGAAATCTACACCATCGTCATATTGTGACTCCACATCACTGTCACATTGTGAGTCCACACAATCGTCACATTGGGACGTCCACACCACCGTTGCATTTTGACGTCCACACCATTATCAAACTGTAACGTCCACATCACTCTCTTATTCTGACGTCCATTGTGACTTTCACACCACCTTCGCATTTGGATGTCCACAGCATACTCACATTGTGACGTCCACACCATCATCATATTATGTTGTCTAAACCATCGTCACATTGTGACATCTACACCATCGTCACATTGTGACATCTACACCATCGCCACATTGTGACATCTACACCATCGTCACATTGTGACATCTACACCATCGTCACATTGTGACGGATGAATGCCAGGAAAAAAAATAAAAAACAGAATGAAATCTATTAAAAATATAAGAACAAGCTATGTAAAACTTGAAATTACAGACAGATCGAAAGATTATGACGTTTCGGTTTAGAGCCTTCATCATAAAACAAGACAAAAAGCAGTTTAACATGTATTAGATCACAGAAGAAAACAAAACATTAGATATTTCCTTTTGTTGCCGGAAGTAGGATTACAGGAGGTGAAAGAATATAAATATTGGTACATGTATTGGCCTTATTCAGTCTGCAAATATTTGTGCATACTTCAAAAACACATTGAAAAAGGATAGCCCCATTTGTTCTTGGTCACTACACAAACTTAAACAAATTTGAGCCATTTGAAAATTTAACTTGAAAATTATCATACTACATATATCTCTTATAAATTACGCTTCTGGTGCGACTCGTGGACTGCTTCTATTTACGGCTGCTTCCTAACAAGCTGGCTGCTTCCTGTTCAGCGACTTTGGCATTGAGATTATATAAGCGTACCAGATTTTTCTGGATGCCAAAAACGGACTCAAATGCTCACAGCAACCGAGGTCATAACAGCGGCTGGGGGAGGGGGACACAAAAACAACAAATTGTAAATCCTTTTTAATATCCCTCTCTACATCATTTTGTTGCAAGCTTGTGTGAACTATTTGCCCGTTCTTAGGCATACACTGACTACGCATCATAATCTTTTGTCCTGTCTATAATTTCAAGTTTGTCATAACTTGCTTTTAACAAATTTAAATTCTCAATAAGCTTATCATAAAAATCAGTACACGTTAGATCAATGTTAAAATGAACAACACAAATTTCTCCCAGAGTCCGAGTGGTTTCTTTAAGCTGCGATTTCTCAAGCATTCAAGCATTGTTACCTGAGAGAAAGCTTGCTCCACAGATGCTTGTTATGCCAGGAAGGCTGAATGGAAACCCAAGCAGTAGTTGCAAATGTTGAGATATTTGCACCCATTTATTTGATCAAGAGAAATTGTTTTCAAGTTCCATTCATTTAGCTTGTGTTTCACAGAAGTTAGCTCATCAAAGAGATTCATCATCATCATGTCCCTTAGTCCTTGGACCGTTGGGGCGCCACAGATGACATGTGAACTATTCTCCTTCATTCGTCTCTGTCTTCTGCACTACGCACAGCATCGCCCAGTGTTAGTCCTGACCACTCGTTGATGTTATCCTCCCAGCTTTTTCTTTGTCTTCTTCTTCTTCTCCCTCCTCTTGTGGTGCCCTGCGATATTTCTTTGGCAAGCCCTTGTTTCCTTGTTACGTGGCCGTACCCTTGTAGTTTGCATTTTTTCACAGTCACCAGTAGGTCATCGTACTCCCCAATTGCCTGGCGAACCCTTTCTTACACTTTATCATTGGAGATATGGTCGCAATAGCAGATGCCAAAAATGCTTCTGAAGCATCTCATCTCCATCGCCTTTATTTTCCTTTCAAGATCTGCTCTTAATGTCCAGGATTCGCAGGCATAAAGGAAAATGGAGAGGACTAATGAGCGCATCAGCCTGATTATGGTGCTGGGGGCTATATTTTTGTCATTCCATATTTTCTTGAGCTTCTTTAGGGCTGTTGTAGTCTGCGCAATCATGGACATCAGTTTGGGCTTGGAGCCTTCTTCTGAGACTATTGCTCCTAGGTATTTGAAGCGGCCGACAGTCTCTAGCCTCTCCTCACCGACCTTAATGTGGGGTGGCAATGTGTTATAAGTTTGTTTGTAATACATGTCGCTTAATTGAAAATGTAATATTGCAATTGATTAGTCTACATTTGGCATTAACACTTGTTTATTGTTTGATGTGTATTGACAAATTTTGAGATATGTATTTGTGGGTGACATGAATTTGTCAAATTAATGTCAAAGGAAGCGGGGGAGGAATGTTAGGGACTGGAATGTTTATTGTGACGGCGTGTTGTTTAGAGATTATGTGTGTTGTTTTATCTAATATGCGTTGTATCTTGTGACGTAATTGTGTGAAAGGGGATATGACGTATTTGTGTGTTGTGGTGGGTGTTCTTTGAGTACAGTAATGGCAGTTGAAGAATTAGTTCGTTAATAAAGATATTTAATATGAGAATCGTGGTTTGTGAAGTGTATAGAATTAAACCCCTAGACAACGATCAAAGAGATTGCTATCAACAATTTTCCCTGGGAAGATTTCATTGCCATGGGCAGATCTCAGACAGTTTCATTGACATGTGCAGATCTCAGACAGTTTCATTGACATGGGCAGATCTCAGACAGTTTCATTGACATGGGCAGATCTCAGACAGTTTCATTGCCATGGGCAGATCTCAGACAGTTTCATTGCCATGGGCAGAAACTAGTCACTGCGCTGACCGTTGCAGAGAAATAAGATATCACAAATTAAATGGAAATAAAGCAAGTAAGTCGTCGCTGCCAAAAAAACGGACAAGCTGGACGACGAGTGGAAAGTACGTACAAATACGGACGCAAAAATTAGTACGGACAAGGTACAAAAAGCACTCGTCCGTCCACTACTGGAATATGGTGCGATCATATGGGACCCACACCTTAAGCAAGACGTGGACACGATGGAGCGAATTCAACGTAATGCGGTGCGTTTTATCGTTCAAGACTACAAATCCACCACTCCTGGCTTCGTCACGGCCTCTTAAAAAGATTTGACACCCCCCCCCCTAAAAGACAGACGAGAGGGTCTCCGCCTGATATTCTTCTATAAAGTCTGACTTCACCACTGACATTCCCATAAACAATTACACCAGAAACAATAGCAAATGCTTCAAAGTGCCTCAGTGCAACACAGTGCAGTATCAACAATCTTTCTTCCCACGCACAATAATAGCATGGAACCACCTGAACGATGCCACTGTGAACTCGACATCGGTGGAAAGCTTCAAGGCTGCCCTGGCATCAGTTAGGAGCTGTTAGCATAGCAACATCATACCCCCAACCGTTGCTAAGATGCCAGTACATGGATGCAGCAACGAACCATTACCAGAACCAGAATCCGAAAGGGCTCAAAAATACAAACTGTCCGTACTAAAGGAGGGCGTCTGGTAACCCTAGATTATATTACAAATAATTCTAAATGTTTGAGAGAAAGTAGGGTTCAATAATGGTTCATTAGCGCGAAAAATATAATTCCCGATAACTACGCTCACTACTTTTTTAAATAAAAATAACCAACTGCGTTTGGTGCGCAATATTTTCTTTCCGGCATTTGACTCAATCGTCTCATGTACAGATATTGGGTTTCAAAGTGCTCGGGGCATCAGACTATTGAATTTAGGTCATGGGCGTGAAATAAAGAGTATGCAGTGACGTATCATGGGTGGAAGGGGTGTAGCAAATAGTGGGAGTCTTAAATGTGCGTTGCTTGGGTTCATGTTTTGTCAAATATCTTTATTAGATGGGAAATTCACGCATTGCTGTCGCCAATGTTTGGCGCGCTATATCTAGTAGGGGTCGCAAAACCAGCCCATTATACCAAAACCGGTATTTTCGATATTGAAGTTAAGGAAAATTGGAATCCCGATATTTTAGATGCTGTCAATATTTTGAGATTAGAGGTGATGATTTATTAATGAAATTTTTTTTAAAATTAAAAAGAAATAGCAATTTGTTTTTTAATAAGCTTTTAACAATAACACAAAGGCCTAACTTCAGACATGATCAAATATGAACATAATTTGTATTGTTTTAATCTTTGGTCAAATTTAAACAATGAGATCGTAAAATTGACAACGTGTCAAATGTTTGATCACTTAAGTTTGACCGCAAATGGTAACAAACGTAACCGGATGACGAGAACACTCACTCACACGCCACGCCTTTCGAGGAAATAGACCTTAGGCTATCATAAGCAATTTCTAGATAGTTTCTTCTATAACCGCCATTCTTAAATAAAGTTATCAATGTCTCCATCAGTTTGTCTGTAAATAATATCTTGAGCCTGAAGTTTCTTTTGTATTTCAATTTCTAATTGTCTCTTGAGCGGCAGTATGTCTTCAAGATCGTCATATTCAGATCCAAGATTTTCAATCAATTTGTCCATAGACATTTCCAATGAGGAATCAACTGCTTGACCAAACTTTTGAATAGCCACGATATGTTTTCGCATCTGGTCGCAATATGGCCTTAGAAATACGCCCAAATAGGCATTTGACGAATCAAAGTACTTCTTAGGGTTATGCAAGTTTCTCAAAGTTAAAACTAACAGCACTCTGCGCTTTTTAATCCGACGCCTCAGAGAGGCAACAAGTTCATGAGCAATTATTTCATAATTGCTGGTTTCTGTTCTCTAATTCAGATGTCATTAATCTGACGTTTCTTGTGCAGAGTTCTTCTAACGTTGCTGTCATTAATCTGACGTTTCTTGTGCAGAGTTCTTCTAACGTTGCTGTCATTAATCTGACGTTTCTTGTGCAGAGTTCTTCTACCGTTGCTGTCATTAATCTTACGTTTCTTGTGCAGAGTTCTTCTAACGTTGCTGTCATTAATCTGACGTTTCTTGTGCAGAGTTCTTCTAACGTTGCTGTCATTAATCTGACGTTTCTTGTGCAGAGTTCTTCTAACGTTGCTGTCATTAATCTGACGTTTCTTGTGCAGAGTTCTTCTAACGTTGCTGTCATTAATCTGACGTTTCTTGCGCAGAGTTCTTCTAACGTTGCTGTCATTAATCTGACGTTTCTTGTGCAGAGTTCTTCTAACGTTGCTTTCAGTATTTCAAATTCTTTCCTGAGATTAAACAGCCTTTCAAATTCATCTTATGATATGTCATCATCATCATGTCCCTTAGTGCGCCACAGATGACATGTGAACTATTCTCCTCCATTCGTCTCTGTCTTCTGCAATACGCACAGCATCGCCCATAGTTAGTCATGTCCACTCTTTGGTGTTATCTTCCCAGCTTTTTCTTTGTCTTCTTCTCTCTCCTCTTTTGAGCAGGCAGCCTTGTCGTACTCCAACCATGGTCTTGAACCATTCTCCGATGTAATTGTTGAGGAAGACTGCACTGGTGGCCTTATCATAGAGGTTGCATATCATGTTGGTTAGGTTTGTGTTGATGGTGTAGTGCCTCATGGTGGCCCATAAAGCAGCATGCCAAACCCTGTCAAATGCTTTCTTGAAGTCCACAAAGACGTGGTATAGATTTTGTTGGTGTTGAGCATATTTCTCAAACAGTATTCGGAGGTTTATAGGATCCGCTCAGTAGTGTCCCTTCCTTGTCTGATATGTCAAGATCGATTTTTAAACCAATCCGAAACTTTCTCAATAGAATGTTTTAGTCTGCTAAACTAGTCTGCTTACAAGTCTGCTAAACTAGTCTGCTTACTAGTCTGCTAAACTAGTCTGCTTACTAGTCTGCTAAACTAGTCTGCTTACTAGTCTGCTAAACTAGTCTGCTTACTAGTCTGCTAAACTAGTCTGCTTACTGGTCTGCTAAACTAGTCTGCTTACTAGTCTGCTAAACTAGTCTGCTTACTAGTCTGCTAAACTAGTCTGCTTACTAGTCTGCTAAACTAGCCTGCTTACTAGTCCAAGATACACACATGTTCATTAATTAACATAGGACTATGCATGTTTACGTTCACAGAGCGATGATGTCCCAAACTTTAAACATTTTTTTAGTTAAGAGTCACGAAAAGTGGCAGTGTCGGCCCAACAACGAACAAACTACAAACACATGGCATCTAAAGTATTTCTCTAGCGTAGAAATCAGCCGTCACTGAATTCCATTAGTGACAATAATGATTTAATTAATGATCATTTCAATTCGGTAATTCAGGGTCACGTTTCCAGAAAAAAACGTGTAGTTTAGGTATGCACTAGTCTAGGCGTATAATACAGGAAAAATACTTCTTTAAACTTCAAATGATGTCAGAAACGTAAACATCATTACATAGATACTTCTTTTTTAAATAAGGAATTGTGAAGAGTTTTCTTAATAGCAGGTAGAAATTATGGCCAAGTGCCTGTAATTGTCATCTCGATAACATCTAGTGATTTATTCTAGTTTAATAAGAAAACATAAAATACAAATATTTGATTGATCCTTAAATTCGGACACTTTTTAAAAATAAATTACATTGTGCAATGTGGATTGTGCAATGTGCATCGTGCAATGTGGATTGTGCAATGTGCATCGTGCAATGTGCATCGTGAAATGTGCATCGTGCAATGTGCATCGTGCAATGTGCATATTTATTTTCACAATATTAAATAAAAGCACGGACAGTAATTTTTTTTTTTTTAAATCTCACCTTTAAAGGCAGGTCAGTTTGAACTAAAGACATTTCTAAATCTCACCTTTAAAGGCAGGTCAGTTTGAACCAAAGACATTTCTAAACGAACCTTTAAAGGCAGGTCAGTTTGAACCAAAGACATTTCTAAATCTCACCTTTAAAGGCAGGTCAGTTTGAACCAAAGACATTT
>CAXITT010000022.1:2720834-2732327 GCA_964033795.1 Lymnaea stagnalis | reverse complement strand
TTTAAAGGCAGGTCAGTTTGAACCAAAGACATTTCTAAATCTCACCTTTAAAGGCAGGTCAGTTTGAACCAAAGACATTTCTAAATCTCACCTTTAAAGGCAGGTCAGTTTGAACCAAAGACATTTCTAAACGAACCTTTAAACCAGGTCAGTTTGAACCAAAGACATTTCTAAACGAACCTTTAAAGCAGCTCAGTTTGAACCAAAGACATTTATAAACGAACCTTTAAAGCAGCTCAGTTTGAACCAAAGACATTTATAAACGAACCTTTAACGCAGCTCAGTTTGAACCAAAGACATTTATAAACGAACCTTTAAAGCAGCTCAGTTTGAACCAAAGACATTTATAAACGAACCTTTAAAGCAGCTCAGTTTGAACCAAAGACCTTAATAAACGAACCTTTAAAGGCAGGTCAGTTTGAACCAAAGACATTTATAAACGAACCTTTAAAGCAGCTCAGTTTGAACCAAAGACATTTCTAAACGAACCTTTAAAGGCAGGTCAGTTTGAACCAAAGACATTTCTAAACGAACCTTTAAAGGCAGGTCAGTTTGAACCAAAGACATTTCTAAACGAACCTTTAAAGCAGCTCAGTTTGAACCAAAGACATTTATAAACGAACCTTTAAAGCAGCTCAGTTTGAACCAAAGACATTTATAAACGAACCTTTAAAGCAGCTCAGTTTGAACCAAAGACATTTATAAACGAACCTTTAACGCAGCTCAGTTTGAACCAAAGACATTTATAAACGAACCTTTAAAGCAGCTCAGTTTGAACCAAAGACATTTATAAACGAACCTTTAAAGCAGCTCAGTTTGAACCAAAGACATTTATAAACGAACCTTTAAAGGAAGGTCAGTTTGAACCAAAGACATTTCTAAATCTCACCTTTAAAGCAGCTCAGTTTGAACCAAAGACATTTCTAAACGAACCTTTAAAGGCAGGTCAGTTTGAACCAAAGACATTTCTAAACGAACTTTTCAAAGACAGAAACATGCCCTTCTGTGACGTCACACCTCACCTTTAAAGCAGCTCAGTTTGAACCAAAGACATTTCTAAGCGAACTTTTCAAAGACAGAAGCATGCCCTTCTGTGACGTCACACCTCACCTTTAAAGCAGCTCAGTTTGAACCAAAGACATTTCTAAACGAACTTTTCAAAGACAGAAACATGCCCTTCTGTGACGTCACACCTCACCTTTAAAGCAGCTCAGTTTGAACCAAAGACATTTATAAACGAACTTTTCAAAGACAGAAACATGCCCTTCTGTGACGTCACACCTCATTCTCCAATCTCCAATCTCCATAATGATCAAAGATCAATTTTGTGATCTTCAAATAGAAGGTACTGTACAGGTCAAGTACTTTAAAATGGAATCAATAAATAAAAACAAGAGACAAACACCTAGAATTATAAGCATATGACACCATATCAAGAGTGTCTTCTCAAAAGAGAACTAAAAATCAATATCCACCCGGATTCGCACACCATGTGTATGATGACGTCACTAGTTTCTTTTAATTCTGTTTTGTTTTACAGCTAATATAACAAAAATAACCAAATTTGTCTTGTGGATCAACATGGCGTCACCTTTCCAATAGAATTGTAAAAAAATTTTCAAAATTTTTAAACTATTCAGTATCAAGACTTCATTCATACATTTATTTACTAAACTGCTTTGACTGTTTCTTTAAATTTTATTTTTAAAAAGCCTTTTAAAAAAACATAACACGACTAGTCAATAATAATACAGTAGTTACACAGACCAAATGGGTTGTAATACATAGTTACACAGACCAAATAGGTTGTAATACATGGTTACACAGACCAGATAGGTTGTAAAACAGACCAAATAGCTCTATCGAGGATTTAGAAAGAAACAAACTATTAAAGAAAAAGAATTTTGTTGACTAAATCTGGCACCGTTCCCTGTTGCAACGGGAAACTCGACCACCATTCTCATGGCCCTGCCCAAGGGCAACGTGGCACCAAATGGTGATGCGGTCTTGTTGTTGTTGTTGTTTTTTTGAGGGGGGACCACTGGGCATACCAAACAGCCAGCGATAACATATTTTTAGTGTGATGACATAATTGTATAAAGATTATTTGACAATGTTGGTTAACAGAAATTTGATCGAAAGGAATTTCGTCGACGGAAAATTGATCGACGGAAATTTGAAAGAACGGAAATTTGGTCGAATCTTTTTTTCAGTTCACACGTTAACTATATTATATAGTAAAACAAGATAATGCGTTCAAAAAGATATCTGACGCAAAATTGTACCGAGTGAACTGAAAAAAAAGGTTCGACCAAATTTCAGTTCGATCAAATTCGCGTTGATCAATTTTCCATCGACGAAATTTCTTTCGATCAAATTTCCTGATACGGTTGATTGTTTTTTTTCAGGGCGGGGGGTCGAAAGCTCATTGTACGTACGCATAGGGTGTCGTCCAAAAATAACGTGTGCAACACGGGGAAAGGTGGAGGGGTCGAAAATAGGACTTTTTTTGCATACGTACTATTTGGACGGACCCTAAGGAAATTAAGCCATGGTTTGCTTGTCCTATTAACATTTTTTAAAAAATAGTCTCCTTTGCAAATTGTACATGTATCATTTTCAAAATACAGCGAGTCAGTTAAGGTTGAGATGTGTGTCCCCTTCAGGTAGCAGGTGTGTCCCCTTCAGTTAGCAGGTGTGTCGCGTGAAAACAGTGATAGAAACTTGCACAATTTTGTGAATATCAAAGGTATTGAAAAGTATGGTAGTATTGGTACATTAGTCTCATCGGTCACAAGGACTCAGTCGACTGCTCCAACTGCATTAGTCACATCGGTCACATGGACTCAGTCGACTGCTCCAACTGCATTAGTCACATCGGTCACATGGACTCAGTCGACTGCTCCAACTGCATTAGTCACATCGGTCACATGGACTCAGTCGACTGCTCCAACTACATTAGTCACATCGGTCACATGGACTCAGTCGACTGCTCCAACTACACTAGTCACATCGGTCACATGGACTCAGTCGACTGCTCCAACTACATTAGTCACATCGGTCACATGGACTCAGTCGACTGTTCCAACTACATTAGTCACATCGGTCACATGGACTCAGTCGACTGCTCCAACTACATTAGTCACATCGGTCACATGGACTCAGTCGACTGCTCCAACTACACTAGTCACATCGGTCACATGAACTCAGTCGACTGCTCCAACTACATTAGTCACATCGGTCACATGAACTCAGTCGACTGTTCCAACTACATTAGTCACATCGGTCACATGGACTCAGTCGACTGTTCCAACTGCATTAGTCACATCGGTCATATGAACTCAGTCGACTGCTCCAACTACATTAGTCACATCGGTCACATGGACTCAGTCGACTGTTCCAACTACATTAGTCACATCGGTCACATGGACTCAGTCGACTGTTCCAACTGCATTAGTCACATCGGTCACATGAACTCAGTCGACTGCTCCAACTACATTAGTCACATCGGTCACATGGACTCAGTCGACTGCTCCAACTACATTAGTCACATCGGTCACATGAACTCAGTCGACTGTTCCAACTACATTAGTCACATCGGTCACATGGACTCAGTCGACTGTTCCAACTACATTAGTCACATCGGTCACATGGACTCAGTCGACTGCTCCAACTACATTAGTCACATCGGTCACATGGACTCAGTCGACTGCTCCAACTACATTAGTCACATCGGTCACATGGACTCAGTCGACTGCTCCAACTACATTAGTCACATCGGTCACATGGACTCAGTCGACTGCTCCAACTACATTAGTCACATCGGTCACATGGACTCAGTCGACTGCTCCAACTACATTAGTCACATCGGTCACATGGACTCAGTCGACTGCTCCAACTACATTAGTCACATCGGTCACATGGACTCAGTCGACTGCTCCAACTACATTAGTCACATCGGTCACATGGACTCAGTCGACTGCTCCAACTACATTAGTCACATCGGTCACATGGACTCAGTCGACTGCTCCAACTACATTAGTCACATCGGTCACATGGACTCAGTCGACTGCTCCAACTACATTAGTCACATCGGTCACATGGACTCAGTCGACTGCTCCAACTACATTAGTCACATCGGTCACATGGACTCAGTCGACTGCTCCAACTACATTAGTCACATCGGTCACATGGACTCAGTCGACTGCTCCAACTACATTAGTCACATCGGTCACATGGACTCAGTCGACTGCTCCAACTACATTAGTCACATCGGTCACATGGACTCAGTCGACTGCTCCAACTACATTAGTCACATCGGTCACATGGACTCAGTCGACTGCTCCAACTACATTAGTCACATCGGTCACATGGACTCAGTCGACTGCTCCAACTACATTAGTCACATCGGTCACATGGACTCAGTCGACTGCTCCAACTACATTAGTCACATCGGTCACATGGACTCAGTCGACTGCTCCAACTACACTAGTCACATCGGTCACATGGACTCAGTCGACTGCTCCAACTACATTAGTCACATCGGTCGCATGGACAGTCGACTGCTCCAACTCCACTAGTCACATCGGTCGCATGGACAGTCGACTGCTCCAACTACATTAGTCACATCGGTCACATGGACTCAGTCGACTGCTCCAACTGTTACGCATGTTATCGGCCATCCCCATTTGCCCCTCTAGACCATCACTTGGGGCTGCCAAGTTTAGGCATGGGCTTGTAAAGCTAAAACTCGTCCATTCCATTTGTTTGGCTTTGTTTTGTGTGGTCTCTTCATTGACAGGATTCACTTTTATCATTATTATGTTTTAATGTGGCACATCATGTAAGCTTCTATGGCATCCTCTTGATGCGTACAACGCTGGCAATCTGTATGCTAAAGACAATCTCTATTTTCTCAAACATGTAACGTTTCCCTCAATTTCTTGACTAATGTTGTGCGGCCCGGCAATGAAAGGCTCGCGAACCGCCACCGGTCCACGATTTGGTGAACCTGATCTAGAGTAGATCAAATGCGTGCGTGGTTCTTCTGTCTCTCAAAGTCTCAGTACCTGTTTAGTTACGTCACAGCGGACAGAAATGGGTGGTCCATCAGCGGACAGATATGTGTGGTCCATCAGCGGACAGAAATGGGTGGTCCATCAGGGGACAGAAATGGGTGGTCCATCAGCGGACAGAAATGGGTGGTCCATCAGGGGACAGAAATGGGTGGTCCATCAGCGGACAGAAATGGGTGGTCCATCAGGGGACAGAAATGGGTGGTCCATCAGGGGACAGCAATGGGTGGTCCATCAGCGGACAGAAATGGGTGGTCCATCAGGGGACAGAAATGGGTGGTCCATCAGCGGACAGAAATGGGTGGTCCATCAGGGGACAGAAATGGGTGGTCCATCAGGGGACAAAAATGGGTGGTCCATCAGGGGACAGAAATGGGTGGTCCATCAGGGGACAGAAGTGGGTGGTCCATCAGGGGACAGAAATGGGTGGTCCATCAGGGGACAGAAGTGGGTGGTCCATCAGGGGACAGACATGGGTGGCCCATCAGGGGACAGAAGTGGTGTACCGTCAGGAGAGAGAGAAATGAAATGCCCTCGCCCCCTTCCCCGCCCCTCATTGGACGTGACGTAAGCTATGTTCCCCGAGTGTCTGTGGTGTGCAGGGTGACAACATCTATCATTGCACATATTGATCGTTATGTCATCTCCAATGTATCGAGAGCTCTTTCCACAACCAACACATGCTCCTCTCCCTCTGTGTGCGTCATGACGTCATGGAGATGAACCTTAGTTTGGCTCAGGGCCACGAGACTCCTTTAATTAACTTTTTGACTCAGTGTTTCCGGTTACTAGTTTGAGATAAACCGTTTGTACTCCCAAACCCCCTCTCAAAACTATTCTACTCCCACCTTTCCTCTCCCAAATATGTTTCGCCTATTTCCAACCTCCCTTCACCAATTATTCTTTTCTCAACTTCCCTCTTCCAATTATGTTGTTTCTAGCCCCTTTCACTGAACAAGGCTGTTTCCAATTTGCCTCTCAAAACTCTTCTGCTCATCTCCCTAATGTTATATTTCCAACCTCCCTCTCCTAAATACAACATTTATAGTTATAAATAATCTAACTCTTCTGATCAATGCTGCTCTTTCACGTCGTTGCGTTCTTTGACTGTCTGTGTAAACCTAATCAAGTATTACACAGATAAGCAGATGGGCGTAAATGTGAAAATAAATCTCTCAGATCGCTATCAATATCCAACAAATATATCAACACCTTTCATTGGTTACAAGCCTCAGCAGGATTTAAGGCGATACGGCGCCAACTTTTTTAACTTTTGCCACTGACTAGGTTTATTTTTATTATCCAGCTATGGCCAATGACTAGTTTTATTAACAGAAAAAGCTCTGGCCACTGACTAGTTTTATTAAATTAGCCAACCCTGGCCACTGACTAGATTTATTAATAGAACCAGACCTGGACATTGACTAGTTTTATTAGCAGAACCAGCCCTAGCCACTGCCTAGTTGTATTAACAGAATCAGCCCTGACCACTGAAAACTTTTATTAACAGAACCAGCCCTTGCCACTGACTCGTTTTATTAATAGAACCAGCTTTAGCCACTGACTAGTTTTATTAACAGAACCAGCCCTGGTCACTGACTATTTTTATTTACAGAACCAGACCTGACCACTGCCTAGTTTTATTAACAGAACCCGCTCTGGCCACTGCCTAGTTTTATTAACATAACCATCACTGGACACTGCCTAGTTTTATTAACAGAACCAGGCCTGGTCACTGAATATTTTTATTTACAGAACCAGCCCTGGACACTGCCTAGTTTTATTAATAGAACCAGCCCTGGACACTGCCTAGTTTTATTAACAGAACCAGCCCTGGACACTGCCTAGTTTTATTAACAGAACCCGCTCTGGCCATTGACTAGTTTTATTAACAGAACCAGCCCTGGACACTGCCTAGTTTTATTAACAGAACCAGCCCTGGACACTGCCTAGTTTTATTAACAGAACCAGCCCTGGACACTGCCTAGTTTTATTAACAGAACCAGCCCTGGACACTGCCTAGTTTTATTAACAGAACCCGCTCTGGCCACTGCCTAGTTTTATTAACAGAACCAGCCCTGGATAATGCCTAGTTTTATTAACAGAACCAGCCCTGGACACTGCCTAGTTTTATTCACAGAACCAGCCCTGGACACTGCCTAGTTTTATTCATAGAACCAGCCCTGGACACTGCCTAGTTTTATTAATAGAACCAGCCCTGGACACTGCTTAGTTTTATTAACAGAACCAGCCCTGGACACTGCCTAGTTTTATTATCAGAATCAGCCCTTGACACTGACTAGTTTTATTAACAGAACACAGCCCTGGCCACAGACTAGTTTATTTAACAGGACCAGCTCTTGCAGCTGACTAGTTTTATTAACAGAACAAGACCTGACAACTGACTAGTTTTATTAACAGAACCAGCTCTGATAACTAACTAGTTTTATAAACAGAATCAGCCCTAGCCATTCACTCGTTTTATTAACAGAATCAGCTCTAGCCATTCACCCGTTTTATTAACAGAATCAGCCCTAGCCACTGACTTGTTTATTAACAGAATCAGCCCTAGCCCCTGACTAGTTTTATTATTATAGCCAGCCCTGGCCACTGACTAGTTTTATTAACAGAACCAGCCCTGGCCACGGACTAGTTTTATTAAACGAACCAGCCCTGGCCACTGACTAGTTTTATTAACAGAACCAGCCCTGGCCACTGACTAGTTTTATTAACAGAACCAACCCTGGCCACGGACTAGTTTTAATAACAGAACCAGCCCTGGCCACTGACTAGTTTTATTAACAGAACCAGCCCTTGCCCCTGACTAGTTTTATTAAACGAACCAACCCTGGCCACTGACTAGTTTTATTAACCGAACCAGCCCTGGCCACGGTCTATTTTTATTAACAGAACCAGCCCTGGCCCCTGACTAGTTTTATTAACAGAACCAGCCCTGACCACGGATCAGCCCTGGCCACTGACTAATTTTATTAACAGAACCAGCCCTGGCCACGGACTAGTTTTAATAAATGAACCAGCCCTGGCCACTGACTAGTTTTATTAACAGAACCAGCCCTGGCCACGGACTAGTTTTATTAAACGAACCAGCCCTGGCCACTGACTAGTTTTATTAACAGAACCAGCCCTGGCCACGGACTAGTTTTATTAACAGAACCAACCCTGGCCACTGACTAGTTTTATTAACAGAACCAGCCCTGGCCACTGACTAGTTTTATTAACAGAACCATCCCTGGCCACGGTCTAGTTTTACTAAGCGAACCAGCCCTGGCCACTGACTAGTTTTATTAAACGAACCAGCCCTGGCCACTGACTAGTTTTATTAAACGAAGCAGCCCTGGTTACTGACTAGTTTTATTAACAGAACCAGCCCTGGCCACGGACTAGTTTTATTAACAGAACCAGCCCTGGCCACTGTCTAGTTTTATTAACAGAACCAGCCCTGTCCACGGACTATTTTTATTAAACGAACAAGCCCTGGCCACGGACTAGATCTATTAACAGAACCAGCCCTGGCCACTGACTAGATTTATTAACAGAAACAGCCCTGGCCACTGACTAGTTTTATTAACAGAACCAGCCCTGGCCACTGACTAGTTTTATTAACAGAACCAGCCCTGGCCACTGACTAGTTTTATTAACAGAACCAGCCCTGGCCACTGACTAGTTTTATTAACAGAACCAGCCCTGGCCACGGACTAGTTTTATTAACAGAACCAGCCCTGGCCACTGACTAGTTTTATTAACAGAACCAGCCCTGGCCACGGACTAGTTTTATTAAACGAACCAGCCCTGGCCACGGACTAGTTTTATTAACAGAACCAGCCCTGGCCACTGACTAGTTTTATTAAACGAACCAGTCATGGCCATAAACTAGTTTTATTAACAGAACCAGCCCTGGCCACTGACTAGTTTTATTAAACGAACCAGCCCTGGCCACTGACTAGTTTTATTAACAGAACCAGCCCTGGCCACGGACTAGTTTTATTAAAAGAACCAGCCCTGGCCACGGACTAATTTTATTAACAGAATCAACCCTGGCCACTGTCTAGTTTTATTAACAGAACCAGCCCTGGCTACTGACTAGTTTAATTAACAGAACCAGCCTTTTCCATGGACTAGTTTTATTAACAGAACCAGCCCTGGCCACTGACTAGTTTTATTAACAGAACAAGCCCTGGCCACGGACTAGTTTTATTAAACGAACCCGCTCTGGCCACTGCCTAGTTTTATTAACAGAACCAGCCCTGGACACTTCCTAGTTTTATTCACAGAACCAGCCCTGGACACTGCCTAGTTTTATTAATAGAACAAGCCCTGGACACTGCCTAGTTTTATTAACAGAATCAACCCTGGACACTGACTAATTTTATTAACAGAACACAGCCCTGGCCACAGACTAGTTTATTTAACAGGACCAGCTCTTGCAGCTGACTTGTTTTATTAACAGAACCAGACCTGACAACTGACTAGTTTATTAACAGAACCAGCTCTGACAACTGACTAGTTTATTAACAGAACCAGCTCTGATAACTGACTAGTTTTATAAACAGAATCAGCACTAGCCATTCACTCGTTTTATTAACAGAATCAGCTCTAGCCATTCACTCGTTTTATTAACAGAATCAGCCCTAGCCATTGACTTGTTTATTAACAGAATCAGCCCTAGCCACTGACTAGTTTTATTATTATAGCCAGCCCTGGCCACTGACTAGTTTTATTAATAGAACCAGACCTGACTACTGACTAGTTTCTTAACAGAACCAGCAGTGGCCAATGACTAATTTTATTAACAGAACCAGCCCTGGCCACTGACCAGTTTTATTAGCAGAACCAGCGCTGGCAACAGACTAATTTTTTTAAAACAAAATAAGCCCTGGCCACTTAGTAGTTTCATTAACAGATCCAGACCTGGCCATTGACAAGTTTTATTAACAGAACCAGCAGTGGCCACTTACTAGTTTTATTAACAAAACAAGCCCTGGCCACTGCCTATTTTTATTTACAGAACCAGCACTGGACACTACCTAGTTTTATTAACAGAACCAGCCCTGGTCACTGACTATTTTTTTTTACAGAACCAGACCTGGCCACTGACTAGTTTTATTAACAGAACCAGCCCTGGACACTGCCTAGTTTTATTAACAGAACCAACCCTGGACACTGCCTAGTTTTATTAACAGAACCAGCCCTGGCCACTGACTAGTTTTATTAAACGAACCAGTCATGGCCACTAACTAGTTTTATTAACAGAACCAGCCCTGGCCACTGACTAGTTTTATTAACAGAACCAGCCCTGGCCACGGACTAGTTTTATTAAACGAACCCGCTCTGGCCACTGCCTAGTTTTATTAACAGAACCAGCCCTGGACACTTCCTAGTTTTATTCACAGAACCAGCCCTGGACACTGCCTAGTTTTATTAACAGAACCCGCTCTGGCCACTGCCTAGTTTTATTAACAGAACCAGCCCTGGACACTGCCTAGTTTTATTCACAGAAACAGCCCTGGGCACTGCCTAGTTTTATTCACAGAACCGGCCCTGGACACTGCCTAGTTTTATTAACAGAACCAGCCCTGGACACTGCTTAGTTTTATTAACAGAACCAGCCCTGGACACTGCCTAGTTTTATTAACGGAATCAGCCATGGACACTGACTAGTTTTATTAACAGAACACAGCCCTGGCCACAGACTAGTTTATTTAACAGGACCAGCTCTTGCAGCTGACTAGTTTTATTAACAGAACAAGACCTGACAACTGACTAGTTTACTAACAGAACCCAGCTCTGATAACTGACTAGTTTTATAAACAGAATCAGCCCTAGCCATTCACTCGTTTTATTAACAGAATCAGCTCTAGCCATTCACTCGTTTTATTAAGAGAATCAGCCCTAGCCACTGACTTGTTTATTAACAGAATCAGCCCTAGCAACTGACTAGTTTTATTATTATAGCCAGCCCTGGCCACTGACTAGTTTTATTAACAGAACAAGCCATGGCCACTGACTAGTTTTATTAACAGAACCAGCCCTGGCCACGGACTAGTTTTTATTAAACGAACCAGCCCTGGCCACGGTCTAGTTTTATTAACAGAACCAGCCCTGGCCACTGACTAGTTTTATTAACAAAACCAGCCCTGACCACGGATTAGTTTTATTAAACGAACCAGCCCTGGCCACTGACTAGTTTTATTAACAGAACAAGCCCTGGCCACTGACTAGTTTTATTAAACGAACCAGCCCTGGCCACTGACTAGTTTTTTTAACAGAATCAGCCCTGGCCACTGACTAGTTTTATTAACAGAACCAGCCCTGGCCACGGACTAGTTTTATTAACAGAATCAACCCTGGCCACTGTCTAGTTTTATTAACAGAACCTGCCCTGGCTACTGACTAGTTT